>JAYJMJ010000289.1:2291182-2302818 GCA_036873875.1 Laminaria ephemera
TCGACGCCCTCTCGCGATTTGTAAAAAAAAAAAACACAAAAACACGAAAACCAGCCTAAAAACCTCTATAAAGTGAAGTATATTTCGTACTTTATCTGGTATGATCTGTGGGTCAAAGACCGGTGAAGGCGCCTCAGACCTCAGCGAGGTGGGCTAGTGGGCCCGTCGACAGACCATCTACTTCATGACTTATGCCGCATATGGCACCAAAACTTTGAACCAAAACCAAAACCATCGCACAGCCGGAAAACGGCGAATCCGGAAAAAATGTACCTGCTGCCGGATACACTATTCCACCTACTACCGGTATTCGACAGAGTAGTATCATACCAGGTACCTGGGATATTTATACCAGTACTCTTTTTTTTTTTTAATCTCACTTTTACTTTCCAGCTTCTGGCCAAGCCGTGGTCACAGGTGTCGTCCCTTCTCCCCCCCGGTACGTGCCTTCATTTTCATCATTTATCGCGCAGAGGGTTCAGCATTCCCAACACTCGCCGATTTTCATCGAATTTTGCTAACTCACGCTCTCGCGCTTTCTGCAAGTCATTTTTTTGCGCAAGAAAAAGTTCCTACGAGTACGAGCATGCACTCAGGGGGGGCTCGAACCAGCGAAATCGACCTTAGTGGTTACGAGGTTAACCCACTAGACCATCGGGGACGCCGACTCTACCCCAGTGTGTGTGTGCGTGTGTGCGTGTTCTTTACATCAAACTGTTATCTCCACCCATCGACATCCAGCACACCCAGTGTCCGTGCCGATGCCTCATCCTACATAGAAGCACAACAAGCGCTGTGGTCACAAACTTCGAGACAGAGATATACCCTGGTACTTGGTACCTGGTCCCTGGTACATCGCATGGGGATTTGGCCTTGCAATGCCAGACGTACCTGTACCTGCTAAACAAGCAGCACATGCCACTAAGAATAAGAGAGGCAAGCTGATATTTACAGGAACATAAGAAATCCGGGAGCCGTTATACTGAAGTTAGTGCAAAACGTGCCCTCTCCCAAAATAAGAAACCCAGCCTGGGTCAGCGTTTCTCCTTCTTATTAGGGGTCCTGTACTGCTGTGTACTGCTGTGAACCCTGCCAGTATAAATAAGAAGGTAACCCTGCTTGCTGTACGTATCATCGAGACTACCGGCTACCGGCCCGCTACGTATAGCACGCAGTAAGAAATGAGACTCACAGGAAACTCAGCCTGAGATTTCCGGGGAAATAAGAAATTCGAGCGGTTATACTGAAGTTAGTGTTCAACACACCTTTCTCAGATAAGAAATCAGCCTGCGGTTTCTTATTACGTACAGCGCCGGTACCGATGTACAACTGCTATACCAGGTACAGAGTATGGAACGTAGAACCTACTACTGTCTTGTCTTGTAAATGGATGTCCCAGATGGAGTGGCTACCGACATTGCTGTAAATGCTGCAAATATCGTCTGACAATCATAAACCGGTTCACCACCTAGCGCGGGACCGAGCGAGTTTCCAAAGAGTCTGCAGAACAACACACTGTACTGTGTGGGCTATTAGGGCTAACCTTGATGGTGGCTTCAAGTGCAGCGAATCCTCGGAGCAAGACCATCTCCACGAAGTCTGGTGTGAGCATGTTCACCACATCCTCACTGCTCCAGTTCGCCTCGAGCCTCAGCTCGAATGCACGGATGTGCTTAGGCTGAGCCGGCATCACCAGGCAGGAGAGTCAACGCCGCGCGAGTATATACGACGAGAGCTACTGCTGCTTGTGTTGATCCGTGTATAACACCACACGTTCCGCGAAAGAAATTCGAAGTCCCGTAATTTGCCGTTTGTGACGGGATTTTTGGGAGGGGGCTGCACATCTCCTTGTTTAAGCGGTACGTCGAGCCACACAGTCGAAACTGCCAAAGAGCCAAAATCTGACAGCTACAGGTGAAAAAAAAGGCAAGTACAGAATATAGTCAGGCGTAGTGCGTCGCCGATGAGCGGTAGGGCCGCCGAGCTGTGTTCTTCGAAAAGCCAGCACTGCTGCTGCAACACGAGGAGGAGGAAGGAGACTAGGGCTACAAGCAGGATCGTAATAACGTTGCGTGCAGAATACTACTACAACTACTACTGGCGACTGAGACTGGTCTGTTGCTTGCTTGCTGTGCACAGGAGTAGTATCGAAATATATGAATTTCTGTTCTGTTCTCGACTCTTCTCGCAGGCCATGCTACCCGTTCGTTCAAAGGTCATCATCATGTGGAATGGCACACCCATACATAGAGCAAGTCAGCATCTTCTGCTGGCTGCAGTTGTAGTACGTCGTATCAAGTAAATTTGGGAAGTCCGGAGGCGGTATAATAATCTTTTTACGTAGCAGCTCTTTCTCTCAGTTTGTGTATAAAATACGAGCACTTTTTTCTTTTTTTTCTCAAAAATAAAACAGTTTTGCGAAAAACAAGAAAAAAAACAAAATTCCAAATTCCATTTTTTTTAAAACAATGTACGAAAAATATTTCGTGGACTAAAATCCGCCGGTTTAACGCGTTTTAAAAATATAAAAATAGACCTCTAAATAAGTACAAGCTCCAACCATTGATTCCGCTAGCGCTTTAGTTTCATCCCATGGGTGGCCCATCTCTGTTTTTCTCAACATAGGAAGTGCCACCACCCGCGCGATATTCACCGCACCAGGCCTGGCCGGGAAGCTCCTTGGGCTCTCGCGTACATTTGCTCGCTGCCAATTGCGAGACTGGACTCGAGCTGTCGTCGGGAAGGGGCAGATTTCGCTTAAATCAGATCTGACGAACTCCTGAGGGCGACTACGGCTCTCCCCTGCTGAATTTGCGCTCTTGAACTGCTCTGCATCCGGCGCGCGCTAGATACCCTTTGAGGTGCTGCGCGCCCGAGGGACCTTCCTTCGTTGGGCGGGCTAGCCTCTTGTTCATTTCCCGGTAGAGGGCGTGGTGTTGGTGTGGAAGCTGCTCGAGTGGACCCGGTGTGAGATCGAATCGAAATCGAGTGAGAAGAACCACGCTTGAGCGGACGCGTTTGTTTCAAGCTGCGATATTCTCCAGCTTCGTCGGCTACCGCGCAGTCAGTCAGTCAGGCCTTAAAACACTGCCGAGGAGAGCTAGGAGGGGACAGAGCGACACGCAAGCATGGCTCAGCGAAGTGGAGATGACGAACTCGCCGACAGGTTGGGGGGGATTAGCCTGGAGTCGGTGTCAGCCGGCGAGGGAAAGTCTCCCATTGGTCCCGCGGGCTTAATTCACAAGGTAAGGAACGTTACACCCCACCTCCCAACCCCGTGTCTGCTCGTCTGCCCAGAGACGCGTCCATTAGTCCATCATCTCGTATCTGGTAGGCTTCCGTTGAGCGACCGCTCGTTCTAAACTGGCGTATTTCTGCAACGGCCGACCCAAATACTCGTACCTAGGACTCGGACGCCATCAAGCTTTTTGTTGGCCAAATACCAAAGCACATGGAAGAAGAGGACTTGAGGCCGGTTTTCGAGGAGTTTGGGGAGATCTTCGATTTAGCGGTCATCCGGGACAAGATTTCCGGTCTACACCGCGGTGAGAATGCGTGTCCAACATCCGACATCCCCGTCGGAACCCCCTCCGTAACATGTCAGGGCGAACCTCGTGCTGCCGTGCTTTCATTCAGATGGTTCGTGTCGTGTCGACGCTAAAACAAAAAAACTCTTTTTCTGCTGCTGCTGATGATCTCGATTCTTGGTGTCGTAGTCTGGTTTTTGAGGAGGCTCTCATCATTGGAAAAGCGGCAACCAGTCAGCCGAGAGCTTTATATATTCTTCCCAACTCGGTGTGTTTGTTCAATCAATCGTTTCAATCCGCTCTTGGTGAGATGAGTACCCCTGTTTTTATTCATTTAATTATTGATAAAATAGCACCCTTCTTTTTTTTTTCGCATTGTTGTCGAGTCGAGAGACGAAACGGCTTTGTCCGGCTTCCAAGTATCCATGTTCACTGCGGGACTGTCGGAATTGAATGCTGTGGTTGCTGTTGGAGTAGTTGCAACGTTATAAACCCCCCCACACCGGAGGCGGCGTGCGGAGGCATACATACGGCTGGCTTCCCCCCCTGACCTCTGTTTTTCATTCAAATTCCGGCGAGAGTGAGAACGATATTGGAGCTTTTCTCTGGGTGTATATGGAACGAGAATTTGACGGGCACTACAATTGCGCCGCATCACATCTCTGAAGTTTTGATGATTGATCATGTGCTCCTCTCGTTGTCGTTGCAGGGTGCGCGTTCCTGACGTACTGTGCACGGGCGTCGGCAGATGCTGCGATCGCAGCGCTACACGGTCAGCGGAGGTTAGACCGGGTGAGTTTTTGTTCATATTGAGGAAGATTTTTGCTGCGCGGACCAGTAGAATTTGTGGAATGACAGCTAGCCTCAATCAGGCAGATCAAGTGTGGTTCAAAACCGAACAATCAACGATCTTTGAATCATAAAACCAGCCATAAAACGGACGACAACTTGCCTCGCAATCACAGTCAGGGCGGTTCAAGGGTGCTCAATGGTGGACAATGCAGTGTTCCGGGGAGTAGGGCGAGTATAGTCTTTGTCGGCGTGTGGTAAACGTCGGATGTGCCCTCGCACCTTTTTTTGTTGGCTTGGGTCGGCTGAGTGTAGTGTAAACACCAGTCTTCTGGGTTGTATTGTAACGAACGACACAACATAACGGGTCCTCTGGTATGATATCATACATACTTGCGTATTCGTGAATGCCATCTTCCAAGCAATCTTTTAGTTGGATGGTCATGTGGGTCTCTCACTGATGACCAAAACTCCGTCGAGCGTATGCATGGGTATAAAGTAACGGATGTCGGCGCTTCTCACTTCTCGTAGTCTTTCCGCTGACGCGCCGGCTTGCGATGTTTCGCCCCTGCCTGCAGGTTGAATTATATAGAGAGGTGCAACTGTTATGCGCGCACCGCCCTATCTTATATTTACATATTTTCTATTTACAGCGGCATTGTGCTCCCACCCTGTGCTGACTGCAAAGTATGTTTGTCCGCGAGCTGAGCTGTCGTCGTTTTTGTTTCAAGTTTTTGTCCACCTTATGCTTACGGGGGGGGGAGTCTTGCCTACCAGGTATTCGTTGTAACTGTCATGGCTCTCTTGCTGTCACGTTGTTGTCACCCTGGAACGTTTGTATTTTTGTAGGGGCAGAATCCGCTGCAGGTGCGACCTGCGGAAGGTCAGGCAGAGCAGGAGAACAAACTGTTCGTGGGCATGGCGCCGAAGTCAGCCAACGAGGACGAAATTCGCGCAGTTTTTGCGCCGTACGGCACGCTCCGCGAGATCCACGTCATCCGCAACCAGGACGGCACAAACAAGGGCTGCGCCTTTGTGAAGTACACCACACGCCAGAGTGCTCTCGATGCCATCGAAGCTCTTCACGAGCAGTACACGATGCAAGGCGGACCGCGTCCGCTCGTAGTCAAGTTTGCCGACAACAAGCGCGGAACGCAGGCCGCGGCAGGCCGCCTCGGCGCTCTGATCGGCTCACCAGGTCGTCACGGCGGTAGCCCCCACGCGGAATCCAGCAGCTGGATGGGCCACCCAGGCGCGGGGCAGAACGCAGGGTATGCGTACGCTATGCCTGCGCCACCGATATCCCCCCACATGATGGGTGGCATGGGTTACGGGATGCCCTACTCAGGTGCTCAAGCGCCCGGTGCCCCGGCTCAAGGCAGCTACGTCTACTACCCCTACGGCGCGCCGGGATACCCACCCCAGCCAAGTGGGCAGTATCACTCGGGCCCACCGAGCCCAGCGCGGGGGGGCGGAGGCTACGGCGGAGGTCATCCGCGCTCCCCATCCGGGTCGGAAAGCCGCCACAGATCGCGTGGCATGTATGACGGCGAGCCTGTCGGGGGCGGGGGCGCTTCGCGGCCGGCGGAAGGCCCACCGGGGGCGAACCTGTTCATTTACCACCTGCCCCAGGATCTTTCAGACGCCGACTTGGCTACTGCGTTTGCGCCGTTCGGGCACGTGCTGAGCGCCAAGGTGTACATCGACCGGGCTTCGGGAGAGAGTAAGGGTTTCGGTAAGTGTTGGCCATGTCCATGCTTTTACAGCTTGACGATGTGGCTTCGAAGATTCCGTACATAAATAGTCGGAAATTAACCCCGTAACGCTCTTAACGAAGGATAATGAGGCGTTCGTTCGTTCGTTCGTTTCAATGTATCATATAATGTGAGCGTGTACTTCGTGCAGCTGCTATGATATCCGATGTGTATTTTGACGTGCAAAACCATTCCTCTGTTACCTTCTCGAGATAGCGCTCTCCACTGCTTGACCATGTTTCGTTTTTGCTCTGTGCGCTTTTTGGTTGGAATTGGGGGGGGGGGTAACCGTAAACAGGCTTCGTGTCCTACAATCTGCCGTCGCACGCGGAGGCCGCCATCGCACAAATGAACGGCTTTCAGATCGGCTCAAAGCGGCTTAAGGTACAGCACAAGCGCCGCGGCCAGACAACCGACGACCCAGACGATCGCGTCGACGAAGGGGGTGGGGTTGGAGGATACGGGGACGGAGGAGACTACTATTCTCACCCTGACTACATTGGGCATCAAGATGGCAGGTGCGCACGGCTAAAATAATTGGGGGAGTTCCACAGAGGCCATTATCATTGACCAAGCAATACCACGATCTTGGGCTACCGCTCACGATTTTTTCAGCGCGCTTCGCCTCGGGCACTAACCCTAACCCAACCATACACTCCTAGGCGCGCAGTCCTTGGCGGAGCGAGTGGGCTCCATTTGCTGGATGGTCTCAAACCAATGATAGCTATTCCGCGACTTAACATGGCATGGCTTTTCCGACTTCGAGTACATCGTGGATCTTGCCGGCTTATTGCCGGCATGGTTTGCCCCGACTTGGTGTATTGGATCTTGCGGACTAGGCGTACTTCTATTGACACTCCGTTGGTTTCGTGATGCGATTTTTCCTCGCTATGTGGTCACCCCTACCCTACGTTTTTTTCCTGCCGCGCTATAATATCCGTGGAGTATTGATGTGACGTTTTGATGTGTTGATCCATTGACTGTTCCTCCTTCTTGGTTCTTTACTTTAAATAATACTTTAGCGGCTTTGAGCGGAGCGCAGAAGTTCTGTGGCTCACAACTACGGTCGTGCTACAGTCGTACGTGATTGTCAATTGACATGTCACGAGGGGGCAGTTCGGTGGGTAAACAGCCGATTCCGTCTTGGTATATCCTGTAGTTCAAGTTTGAAAGCTACGCTTGAAGGGCAACTTGGGCAACTCAGCAAGGGACACTCGGCAGCTGTAAAGATCATCGCCGACTGCGATGCGTGTTTTGGCGTGGAGAACAAACTTGAAAACCTCACGTGGCAGCTAACCTTCATGTGGCTGCCTTCCACAAGAGCGACTTACAGAGTAACACTGTAATAACTGGTACCTGGGTAGCTAGTAGACATTTAGTCTTGAGCATTATCCGTAGACGAACATCATTCACCATTTACCCAGCCAAGGCGGCCGCATGCTGCAAGTGCCGAGCCTCTCGCCTCCATTTCCACCTTCCCAAAGTGGATCCCGAGTTTCGTTTTTTATACCAGTACCATTTTCTTACGGGAGTTTTTTGCCTCGATGTTGACAGGGTCGTTCCTAACGAACGCAAAAAATCACAATTCCTGACAAAAAATCGCGATTCCTGACATATTGAAATTCTGAAATGTCACGTTTTTAAAAAATATATAACTTTTTTTGTAGGGAATCTTGTCATCATTTTTTATGGAAAATTTCAAAACTATTCGAAGCCCGGATTCCTGACTAATATCACAAATGTCATGTTTTTTTGTCACGATTCCTGACATTTTTTGTGTTCGTTAGGAATGACCCTTAATGGCAGGTCGAAGCATACATACTCGTAGAGCGCGCCCTGTTGATCCAGGTTGTTCTTCTTTCCTGGTGGGCATTGCGCCATGCTGCCATCATATTCCGGTGGCATGTACGTCATGTAAGGCGAAGTCATGCCGACTCCAAATATAGACGAAAATCCGCAGCAGCTCTCTTATCTCCTCCTGCCAGGATCCAGGCCACTTTCCACGGCTCGCTTTCCACGTCGTCAGTGCTTCGCAAACAGGAATGGCTTACGTATCTGTGTGGAAGAGCCGTTGCTGTCTCTGATGCCCCCTCAGGCCTTTCAAGATTGGGAAGTTCCGCGTTTTTCACCGCATGCATTACACCGCATTGCGCCAAGGAGATACCTCTGAGGTGCTGAGGGGCTGCTAAGCGCAATTCCTTGCGCTTGAAGCTTCGGTACGAGGCATAACAACAGCAGTGCAGTAGACAGCAAGCAGTGCGAAGCCATCCTGGCCGTCATCGTAAAATATTTACACCCTGATGATGATGGTGTTCTCATATTTGCTCATTTCCCTGAAATGTCGGCCGTGGTCACAGCAACAACATAGTCGATCGACAACAGGTCGTAGAGTGGTAGATGCCAACGCTCTCGATTCATGCTCGTCTGATCTGATGTCAGTTTGCCCGTCATTGTGAAGAGTCGACTCCCGGCACTCGGGATGCTGCTCCTCTAGAACATGCACGAGGTTGCAAATGGTCACTTGGGTGGTCTCGACCACCGCCGTTGCTGTTTCATGCAGCTGGTTTTTTACATACTGTAATGTAAAGTTCCGCTGTTGAAATTCGAATTTCGTCGACAACAAGCGACGTCGAATTTCTGGAAAAAAATGTCGTTTCAGATTGTCTTGACGAACGGCAACTATAATCCAGTCTTGGTCTTAGAATTATTGTCTGTCGATATTGACAGCTATCATACCAGCTTTTAATGCATTGATTGCTCTCTCGATGCTTAATTGGTGATGGTGCTGTGCATTTTCCGCGTAGTTCTGCTCTCTTGCTTTGCTGCAGCCTACGGCGTCTGTGCTGGGTACAGAGCAGTCTTTGCCAGTGCACCGAGATGACACCATGATGAATCAGATCACGCCACAGAGTCGAGATACAGCTAGGAGGGCAGTACGCCACGTGTTGTGTGGTGTGCAGCCTTTTGTGGCGTGCATAGTTTGAGTTGTGACCGCGCACCTGGTACTTCGAGTTGTGACCACATGCGGCATGGTTCGAAATTTACAGCTGTTGTAGCTCTGTAAATTTCGACTCTATGATGGCCTGTTTGTATTCGGCCTGTAATTCTAATTTTCCTGTTCGATTTGTTTTTTTTTTACACAGCTGACGCACTTGAAATGATTTTACAAAAGATTAACCAACGTGAACATGCGGCGCTTCTGCTGTCTGCTGCTGTCCTGGTTAGCCGTCGAGCTGGGGTACATGTCACACAGTGCTGTACCAGGTACAGGTATACTGCATCACATGGAGCGGATGCGAGCGTGTTAGTTAGAAGTCCGACCTGTTGGATTAGTTACTCTAGTCTACTCTAGTCGTAACTACCGTAGAGTAGCCCAACAGGTTGGACTTGTAACTAGCAAAAGTGTGTGTGTTGGGTGACTACTACAACAGTAGTAGTAGTAGTAGTAGTAGTAGTAGTAGCAGAATACTGTAGCCCGACAGGTTGGACTTCTAACTAACAAAAGTGTGTGTGTTGGACAAACAAGCTGTGCGTGCCAGTGGTGCTAATACAACATGGCGCGATCGCACGCGTGCCAGTGGTGCTTATACAACATGGCGCGATCGCACGAACGATGCACCATCCACCCTTCATTCCAATGGCGGTGATCATCACGTTTACCGCTTAGCTAAAGCCTAGGCTAAGCCATGATGTATCCTACACTACCGGCCCTCTCATTAGAAAGAGCCTCACACGAACTTTAGCCCAAAAAAATGGGGGAAATGAAAAATTCGGCTCTGTTATTCTGAAGTTAGTTAGTGTAGGACACACCCTCTGTCAATAAGAAATCTAGCTTAAAACCAATAATATCTCGGTTTCTTACCAGAGGGCCGATACTGTCTTATTGGTTCTGAAATTGTGGCGACGTATAATAGTATGTAGTAATTCCCATCGCGACTCTGCGCCGACAACTTCGTCTCCAACTCCCACGATTTGTTTTGAGAATGAGAACAGCCGCATTCTCGAACCACAGTTTTCCCTTGAGAGTAAGTCCCGGTTAACGATAACGTTCACGGGTGGCACGCGGTGCTTCACAGCTTGTCAGAGCTATGATACTGGCGTCGAACAGCAGTAGCACTGCAGCTGCTGCGGGTGGCACGCGATGCTTCCCAACTTCTCAGAGCTACCGATGTCGAATAGCAGCAGCACAGCAGCTGCACCTCCTGCTTTAGCAGTTATTGTTTGGTTAATGCCCCTGTAATAGGACAAACCGAGCGCGTACATATGAGCGAAAATCGACCACTTTTTTTGCGGATTATTTAAGGTATCATCGCTGCTGTTGGGATGTTGTGACTCAGATCGGTGTTGTGATTGGTATCGTGATGTCGTGATTCGAACTTCTTCAGTGCGGTGTACGAAGCTGCTTGTTGTGGTTGCTTGTTATAGCAACATGTATCAGTCCACTTTATTCTTGCAACACCGGCAATTCTACGTTAAAAGAAAAACATCGTTTTACTTAATCCGACTTTGGTCTCGATATATAAGTCTAACTCAACGAGATGGGGGATGGGGGCACTACAAACCAGATACTACTGCTGGTCTGTACTTCAAAATGTTGTATTTTTCTTCCTCACAATGGTGGGAGAAGTAAAAAGAACGGTGGAAGAAAGCAAGTGTGTTCGTGTGTTCAGCGTTCATCCACAACCAATTGTCCACAACAGCAGCACCAGCAGCACCAACAGCAGCAGTCCCAGTCGGCAAGATCGAGCGGGTAGAATAATGCAACATGATGGATTCTCGAAAAAACATGAAATGCAGAAATGAAGAAATTAAGCGAACTCGATGGTGGAGACGGGACACAACGCTTAAAACAGTAAGGTCACGGAAGTTTTTGGGGCAATCACGCAAGAACCTATAATAGATGCCGGTGTCGTTTGGTTCATCTTTAATGAACAGTAGTTCCCCGTTTTTGAATTATTTGCATGTTTTCTTTCTTGTTTCTCGTCTTTCCTGCAATATTTGTCGTTGGTGCACGTTCTAATTTTCGTACCGGGTACGTTTGCCATTGCATTTTGACTCATCTTAATCTGGCTTTATATATAGCCTATAGCACGCAGCACACCCAACCGAAGTACCAGGCATGATATACCTGGTATATAAGTACGAAAACATTTCAAAATTTCCATTTCCCATTTAACTCTAATGTTGCAATCTACTCTTGTCTTGCGCAATCTTGCAAGGTTGAGGTCAGAGCTTGTTGTTCGTTGTTTGGTTGAACTCTAAAGATGACTCGTTTGGAAATCGAAGGAAACAGGTGCCATGGCCGGTCAACCACGTACAGCCAAAGTTTTTTTTTTTTTTTTGGAGCTCCTGCCCTTGTTTGAGCCGATTGACGTTGGTTGACTGCTCACGCCGGGGTTACTATCTTATTTTCACCTATTATGGGCTTCTATTAATAGTCTATTTATGTGCCTTCCAGCCTATATTTTTATAAAAAATTAAAAATACACTACAGGATTTCGTCGAAACTCATCTTTGCAAGCTGTGTGTGATACTCCGATCGCGCGTGTTACGGGTTGTGTATGTC
>JAYJMJ010000289.1:2312882-2327193 GCA_036873875.1 Laminaria ephemera
TACTTCGATCGCGCGTGTTACGGGTTGTGTATGTCCTCATGAAGGATATAGGTCGGCGACTCCCCTTAGTACTAGTTTATTTGATTCTTAAACTTGCGAGAGAGGGCAGAGCGGGTCCTCTCTTCCTAAAGGCCAAAGGTTGGTTTATACCGCATCATATGTATCTAAAATACCACGTTTCATCTCGAATCATGGTCTGTGGTCATATCACTTGTGTTCCTCCACGTATATCTCTCTATGAGAGTCTACAGGGCGAAGAATCATAATCAGTACGGACAATGGGTGTCCTGGAAGTCGGTGGGCAGAAAGAACAGTTTCAAAACCTGGCGGATCGCGGATGGATGTGTATGAACGACATGATCTATAGCCGTTGTTCATTTCTTCATATAAAACTACCGTAATTGCAACGCTCACTCACGACTTACACTTTGGAGTACATGTATCCTTTCAGGTATGATGTATCCTCTAACAGTGTGCCGGGCATGTATGTACCACCACGTACTAACTGTTGCAAAGCAGCGTACGTGCCGGTACTATTAACAGTCGTATAGGCAGCACCTGATTATAGGGCGGTGCTGGGCCCGAAGATATTTGGGCGGGTTTGTTTGTGGGCTTGCTGCATCTCAAAAGGGGATGGTACCAGGGAAAATATATATGCCTGGTGCTTCGTACAAGCTTGGTACTACGATATACCTTGTACCTCCCATCTCCTGGTACTATAGAGTACGTAAAAAAAACGAAAAAGGCTGATCTTGATGGTGACAAGAGATATATTTGTGTTCGATGTAGATGCCTTACCCTCCAACACAACAGGCTTTTATTTCATGCTTTCTCTGTCTCGCTTTTGGCGATGGGTGTTGACAGCTATAACAACAGCTGCTGCGTACGATAAGCTAATATTAATAGTGCATATCTCTTACGTTTACATTTGTCCTTATATAACCTTCGCATCGTACTCGTAGCCCACCTCACAAATGCGACAAAGATACTTCGTATACTGTTGTACCAGGTACTACAGGTAGGTACGTGCGCGCATGTTGCGAGCGCCTTCGTTCACCAGGCCGTTTTATGATCCAGCGCGCAGTCCAGCTGTCCAGCTTGTTGTGTTTGTTGCGGTCTCAAGCCTTGTTGACCTCCGTGCCGATTTTTCGTTCATTCGGTGTTCCGACACCCAGATAGCCGTTCCCAATGCCCCAATGGCATGTGATATCAGCAGCAGCAGCACTGTTGTACTCTCAAATAAAAACATTCGAAAGCTCGAGGTTTGACCTGAAGATCTTTAGATCTGAAATCTTAGATCTTCCGCCTTTCTTTTGTGCCGTTTGGATTTAAAAGGATGCGGTTTCAAAGTAACGACATTTATTTTTTAATGTCACTTTTCGTCTATGTACTGTAGGACTGTAGGTGCTCGTTTCTCCGCTTGCCGCTCGCCCGTTCATGATGCTCTTGATCATACTCTCTTGCTGCGCATGCAAGCTTCACCGCGCCAGTGTGCTACAAAAGGACTATAAAGACTCGACTCCTGGCAGACAGGTAAACCAAGTAACTGTTGCTGTTCGTCGCCTAGTACCCACGGACGAACACAACACATGTGTACCGTATGCCGTAACGTACACACCAGACGGGTTAGGTGTTAGGTTTGGCCCTGCAATTTGTTTCGCGCTCTGTTTCCGATCTGCTGTTGTGTTGTTAAAAAGGAAGCGGAAATTACTGTAGAGTGGTGAGGCATAACATATTTCGCGCACGCAGTATTCGAGAACGCGACTGAGTAGATCACCGACTGGGTGAGAGCTAACCAACCCCCCGCCTCACGGCAAGCTCTGTGCTGTTGTGTGTCGACTGGTGATGTAATCTGGTGGTGCTGTCGTCGGCAACCTCTATGTACTTTGATCGTGACCTTGTGGTTTCAGCAAAACATGTCACCAAACAGGAAAAGGGAGAACAACTAAAAAATACGCAGACACCACCGTGTGAGTTGTGAGTGAGTGCTGCCGTACGTACTCATAGCTCCCTCCCATCGCCCATCCAACTCAACAACCAGAATATACCGCTGACTCATACCCTGTGCACGGATTGCGCTGCTCCTGTACTCGCCACGGGTGTAGGTCAGCGCACCCACAGCAAGCACTACTGTACTACTACTGTACTACTCGAGACCATGGACAACGTAACGCGAGGTACGACGAGTACCACTACTACTGCCGGAAAATGTATGCGCGCTTAACCTTTATTTTTCCCCATCCGCCGGAGGATAAAAAAATAAACTTAAAAAAAGTATGCGCGCAATTTCCAAAATTGTTGTGCCGACACCCCCGTGTTCATGTTTCCTCAATCATGCAATTCAACTTATCAATATAGTGCGGTGGGGCTGTACGGGCTAGTCTTAGAAGCTGTATCATGGAAGCTCCATTTCAACTTTCCGATTCCTTTGAAGCAGCAAGAAAAGCAAGGCAAGCCAGAGCTTTGCCGTTGACGCTCTGATTCGATCGAGTACTTCACACTATGACAGGGAAGAGAAGCCGTACGCGGGCAGGTCGATATGCAGCACTCGGCAAAACGCTCGTATGATACGAGCATGCGAGTGTAAATTATGACCAACCATTTCCAAAAGAAACGCTCCTCAGGCGTAATCATTGAAGAAACATTCATGGAAAAAACACAATAGCATCCATCAGCCTCCGATGTGACTTATTGTATGCTTGACATTTTGCCGCATCTTGGTGTACCATTGCGAACCTAGTTCGGATTCGCTCTACTAACGCCAAAAAATGCGGGCAGCATACCGTAGGCAGATAGATACTAATGGAGTCTAGATAACAAGTGAGCCTGCACCATTTCTATGAATACGCGAAGTGTATCTGTTAGAGACACACCACAACAAGTGAGCATGTACCATTTGTATGAACACGTGAAATGTATCTGTTAGAGACACACCCAGACCATTGAGCTATATTTAGCAGTCAGCACTGACCTCTACGTTTCTGAATGGTCGTGGTGTCCGTAACTCCAACAAAAGTACAAAATGAAATGTTGGGAGGATCTCCGGTAATTACCTGGTAGTTGATCTGCCACCGGTACATGCCCGCCAGGTCCCTTCTCCTACGAGCAGCAAGAAACCGCACCCCCCTGGAGCGTGGGATGGTTGGCGACTTCACCGACAACCGCGGCACGGCACACCCACCCCGAGGACGCTTTCCCTGTCTCACGCGGAGGGACCACCGCCACCACCACCACCACAGGGGTGAGGATGTCGTTGCCTAATCTGGGCAGTCTTACCACACACGCCTGAACGGCGTTAGAAGCACACGGCGCATGAGGAGGGTGCATTAGAAGCCCGCGATGCACGAAGAGAGTTTGATCTCGTTGCCAAATCTAATGACGCGCGAGCGGCGTTAGACGCTCACGGCGCATCGTGAGGAGAGCTTGTTATGAATAGAAGCACGCGATGCACGAACAGAGTGTAGTACGAGTGCTATAGATCTCACTGCCCAATTTGGACACCCATGAGCGGCGTTCGAAGCACGCTGTTTGTTGTGGTATTCATTCGTGCAGTACAGGCTGCTGCACATTAACTAGTTGCGAATGCTATGTACCTCAAAGTGGACGCCACGCGACAAACAACCCAGTTCCCACAAAACTGTCAGCAGGCGACACGTCCATAATAACGAACGAATGCGCATGATTAACGCGCCGAAAAATAGGGAATCACTCACCGAGTCGTATACCAACGAAAACCCTTAGGGGCAGTTGTACGCTGTTAGACGATCATTGATATAGTCTACGAAACAAGGTGCGAAACATATGCCGAGCACTGTGAAGGGATTTTTTTCCATGAAGTGGGCATGAGCAGTAGCCGCCATGCTCTGCAAAAGTTACAATAACCATCTCTGTGCTTATGCAAAAACTCAAATTCTGTCAAACCACGACCGAACCAACAAACCAACCAACGAACGAACGTTCCAGACCGAGCAAGACCGCACCGACCAGCAGAACAAGAAGCTGTTCGTCGGCATGGCCCCCAAGTCCGCGTACGAGGAGGACTACAAGACCGTCTTCGCGCCCTTCGGCACCCCGATTGATATCTACGTCATCCGAGACAGAAACGGCTTCAGCAAAGGCTGCGCCTTCGTGCGGTACGAGACGGTCAAAAGCGCGACCGACGCCATCGAGGCCCTGCATGACAAGTACATCATGCCGGGGGGGTTCCGCACGCTAGTGGTCACCATCGCCGACGATCGCCGCAGTCCTCACAGCGGTAGCAGCCCCGACGCCCTCGGTGCCTCCGGAGAGTGGGCCCACACGCTACCCCCGCGCCACTCGTGTGCCGGAGGAAGCGAAAGCTGCAGCAGGAGTAGCAACAGCAGCGCTAACTTGCGCGGTCTCACCATCCCCAGCAGGTCCGTCATCTCGCCAGGGCAGATGGCGTGCACATCGCCCGCATCGCCCGGCACGTCGTCCCCCCTCATGCCGAGCATGCCCTACCTTTTCTGCGGCGGCAACCCTCCCCAAGGAACCTACGTGTACTACCCGTACGTGCCGCCATCTGCTTCCGGCCAGCAGCATCACGCTACTACGGGTGCTACCGCGGCTATCGGCGGCAAACCCCCCCAGCACGCTTTCGCCGCGGGATCTCCCGTAGGAGCGTGCGGTAGCCGATGCGATCCGCGGGTTGTTGTATGCGCAGAGTCACCCGGTGGCGGTGCCAACACGCAGGGACAGCCCCGCGCTAACGCTCGCGGCGTGTACGAAGACGGGTACATTGTGGAGGGGGGGGCGGGAGCGGGCCGGAACTTCGGTGCCATCGGGCCGGAGGAGAAAGGTAGGCGCTGGGCGAAGCAGTCCGTCGGTCCCATGGGGGCGAACCTGTTCGTGTACTACCTACCGGGCTCTCTTACCGACGAAGATCTGGCTTCTGCTTTTGCACCGTTCGGGGAGGTGTTGAGCGCAAAGGTTTACTACGACCGAGACACCGGGGAGAGCAAGGGGTTCGGTAAGATGGTTGTGTCGCGTATTATAGCGATGCATACCCTGTCCGGCGTGGTTCAGCTTGGCGTATTCCTTATGCTACGGCAGAGGGGGTGCCTAACAGGATAATCTGTACATAAAGGCCTCACCCAAAAGCCGACCTTGACAACAATTGTACGCGCAACACGATGAACAGTCCCAGGGACTAGGCGCACAGGCCCTATACCGAATAATTTGGAAAACACACATGACGTTGCTAAAACGTCGGGCCCGAAAGTACCCGTTTCCGAGCATGCGAGACTCATTCGCAGGAGGAATAGTGGCTACCTGGGTATGCTTTTACCATCTACCACACTATTAACAGGAGGTATACCTTTACCTATGTATACTTCATCGCCCGCACTCGGCGTTACTCTTCAACAACTTACATATTCTATACTTCTTACTTCGTACATGTTTATCCAAAGGATTCCAAGTAAACCCAAAGCTTCGATTAACAACCTCAATTGCACGAATGGCATGGATATAATACTACACGCAGGGTTCGTGAGCTACACCAAATCCGAGCAAGCGGACGCCGCGATCTCCCACATGAACGGCTATTTCATCGGACAGAAGCGCCTCAAGGTCGTCAGGAAGCGCGGACAGCAAGCAGAACGTTGCTCCGACGCCACCAGCGGTGGTGGCGGCGGCGGCGGGCCGTCTAACGAACACGGCTACGCCCTTAATAGCGACAGCGCGAGTGGGATGCGCCGGTTGGGCAACGCAGCCGATGTCGGGATCGAAGGAACCACGGAAAAGTTCGGTTGCGACGTGATCGGCAACAACCGGGGCGCTGGCAGCGGAAACGGTATCGGTGCCGGCACAAGCGGGAACTACACCCACCCCGGCGGACTGCAGCCGGAATTGGACTTCCTCACCCCTGAGAATCTGCTTGGACAGTCCATGGCGAGGCGAGTTCAACTCATCTATGGATGTGCATTATTTGCAAGAAAACCTGGATGAGTGGATGTTTTCTCCTTGCTGCGCAGCACGTTGTGAGGCTATTTGCGACCGACGCGTGGCATGCGTATACCTGTTTCTGGAGAAAGAGAGAGAGAGGGAGGGAGAGAGAGATAGAGAGAGAGAGGGAGAAATAGATAAAGAAAGAGAGAGAGCTCCTCTCACAGAGGGGGAAATGCATGTCGAGATTGTTGCTTGCGATCTACAAGACGTCCCCTGTCCTCGCCGACTAGGAACCATGGTTGGTTGATTGCTTTCGAAGGTTTTTCGTTGCATGCTCGTTCCCTATCAACTCTTATCTTTGCCAAGTAAGGTGCAAGCATTACGGAATACTTAAACACTTGCCACCACTACCACCCTACAATCTTCCCTTACAGACCAATCTAACCTCAGCAAACATTTTTATCTTGCACCCCTTTCTGTTCGATTCCGTGCACCACCGCGTACGCTTGTGTTTGGATAGATTCCTCTGAGCCCAGCGACACCAAGCCGAGCATTGAAGACCACCAAAGACTCTGCCTTGCTCGAAGCTCACCACCCATAGGACACCCATCAGATAAATGCTCTTCCCAAAACTGTTGGATTGTGGATTTTGGTTCGATGATGGAGGTGTGAAATCGGCAATAGCCGTAAATTCCGCCACGGTCAACAAAACCGCCAACTCGACTCCAACAACAGCGGTGACCTGACCGCTCGTGGCAGATGGCGAATGTGAATCAACTTCTGCCTGGAAAAGGGGGCTCGTCATTTGACGAGTATATTGCCGTTGGCGAGGTATGTATGAGCATCGCCAACGACATCACTGGAAGCGAGGGAAGGCGAGATGCTGTACGCGATGGGGCATTATCGGGGTTATGGTGTACATCGTCACGTTTACCGTTCTACGTGCTACTAATTCTACGTACGTCCTTAGAAAGTAGGACACTCTAGAGGCACATGCGTAGGTTTAGGCCACCAACGTGTTTGATATGTGTTATAGCACCACGCAAGTGTAGAGTGTAGCGTGGCAAAATAACATGGACGTAGCTACTGCACTACGTGGAGAGCAAAGAAACGATTGCGCCAGGAATGTATGTACGTATAAAACCGATGTTTCTGGAAAAAAATGTACAGAGGTAGATACAAACATAGCAACAAAAACGATCGCGTACAGGCGAGGCCGAGAGTATCGATTACGGGTGGGTGCGGAGATATTGTATGGTTGGGTGCGTGATCAGTGTTTGCTGCCGATTCCGGGATGTTCCGGAGGATTAATGTAGGTATGGTGTCAGGCTGGCCGAGGAGGGTGTGAACCTGCAAGCTATTCAAGAGAGCCCAGGAGTGCGTACGGTACGGTGGTTTCATGGTGGCCTTGTTTTGTACACGAAGAAGTGTTTGGTCGGTCTGGCGCTTCGCACGATATTCTTGGCATAATGTGGCAGACGAAGGGGGTGGGGAGGTATGAAGAGCAGCATGTTTGTATGTGTCCGATAGCCTTGCAAGCGAAACGGTTCAAGTTATTTTCAATGTATTTGTTGGAGCACTCGGATGTGTGTACGTTACGTAGATGCGGCACGTAGGGTGTTTGTATCATTTGGTGGGAGGCCAGGGTGCGAGTAGGGAGGAGGAGGGTGTTGTGAGAAAACGAGAACTCAGTGGGTTTCTGTTACATGATTGGAAGCTATGCCTTGTACTATGCAGTAGTGCTCGTACTCTGATTGTAGTCTTTCGTTGGATGGAAGGCGTGACGATCAGGGGACTTAGAGGTATCGCAAGCGCATTACTAGTAGTCATTTGTTGTGTTGAACTACACGCAGTAGAAAATCGTGTGGTAATTGTTGTGAAAGAAGCTCATGGGGAAATATGTGTTTCGTCGCGAATTCCGAGGGCATTGGCGGAGCGAACAAACAGCCTCGAGCGTTGAGTACTACTGCGTGGCTTTGTGCGTATGCATGTACGTGGTGGTGCTGCTGACCTGTGTCTTGATGGTAAGCTTATGAAGAATATTCGATTATATTCCGGGAGAGGGGTGCCCAGGCTGGCGCTGGCAGTCGTTAGTTAGATTGACCGAGCAGACAAGCTGTGTCGAGGATGTGAAGAGTTGGCGACCATTGAAAGAGGTCGCTCGAGGGCACAAAGGTTCCCGATGCGCGCGCCGCGCTGAAACGAGGCTCATAACTTATTTTTAAAATGTGACAATACTCGCGCATTAGGCTGCAAATGCTGGCACTGGCAGTCGTTAGACTGACCGAGCAGACGCGCTGCGTGAAGGGTGTGAACGGCTGATGACGCCTAAGAGAGGCCGCTTGTGGGTACGAAGGTTCCCGATGCGCACGCCGCGCTGAAACGAGGCTCCTAACCTAATCATAACATTTGATGATACTTCCGCATTATGCTGCAAACGTTGAAGGTTGGCGCTGGCAGTCGTTAGATTGACCGACCAGACACGCTGTGTCGAGGATGTGAAGAATTGAAGACGCCTGAAAGATGCCGTTTGAGGGCACGAAGGTTCCCGGTGCGCACGCCGCGCTGAAACGAGGCTCATAACCTATTCATCACATTTGATGATACTTCTGCATTTTGCTGGAAAGGGTGGCGCTGGCAGTCGTTAGATTGACCGAGCAGATACGCTGTGTCGAGGACGTAAAGAGTTGACGACCCTTGAAAGAGGTCGCTTGAGGGCACGAGGGTTCCCGATGCGCGCGCCGCGCTGAAACGAGACTCATAATCTATTACTAATGTTTGATGATACTTCAGCAGTATATATATATAGGCTGCAAAGGTTGGCGTTGGCAGTCGTTTTTTATGATCAAGCAAACAAGCTGTGTTGAGAATGTGAAGAGTTGATGGCGCCTGAAAGAAGCCGCTTAACGGCAAGAAAAGCTTAGGACGATGAATTGTGATAAATTCAGATGCGGGTGGCAAGCGTGAGCATGGAGGTGTACAAACACTTCAGGTTCTCTCGTCTTGATGACCTCGTACAGCAACGTGTTTTATGCGACTTGTTGCTGCAACTCCGAATCTCCAAAACCTGCTGAAGTTTTTTCTTGGAACTATTAGTAGTGAAAACTGTCACGTTGTCACGTGTCACGTTACGCAGGGCGCGGTGTAATTACTTCAACCGCAACGACAGATGCTCTGGATGCACCTACTCGTGTTGACTTCTGATGAGCACCAACCGAATAGATCTCTCGAAGACTCTATTCTAACTTTGACGAAACATGGACTCAATGGGTAATGTACTGCACTCAATAGGTTATGTACTGCCTATTTCTAAACACCCCCCCTCAATGCAACTTGCGGTGGAACAGTGAAAAATGCCCCAATCAATAAATTACTAATGGATTGTTGTTCGAAAGGTGTATCCTCTTCCCTCCTTGTGGTCGATCGTCTTGCGGTAAGCCGGTCGGCGACTCTTCCCCACGGCACACACGGCGCAGTCTGGCACAGGCCCGTCGAAGCTCGTCCCATTGTTGTCCAGATTCTTCAGAAAATCCAGGCTCTTGCAATTGAGGTGTCCTAGTCACGGGCGCCAAAGGTTGGCGTTAGCAGAAGCCTGTATTACCAGCCCCGGCCTGTCTCTCCCGTCGGTGAAACCCAGCGAGAAGAGCCGAGATCTTCTGCCGGCTCTTGAAGTTGAAGTGGAAGCGTCATTTTGTTTGCTTCCAGCCTTGAGGTGCTCATGTAGAAAATGGACGCGACACCGTTACGCGCCGCTTGCTTCAACAAGAACAGGCTACGCGCTAAGTCAGGCACAACCAGACACAAAAGTTGGAATTTGAGCGCCACACTCCTTTTCCGTTGATGGCGTGGCCCCGGAGCAGCCCCTGCGCAATACGATTCAACACCCCCCCCCCCTTGGCGGTTGATTTTTTCGCGGCACATCCAACACCTTGTAATATTCCGGTCTGTCCCGCAATGTAGCGATGACGGCGTCGTCGAATAGTGTCCCGACGCGCCATTGTCCACCAGCACATCGACGGCGTCTTTGCTGCAGCCGGTCCGCGGCCCGGCGGCGGTACCGGCCGTGAGAGCCGACTCGTCTTCCGTACTGGTGATTCCCCCCTATATTTCCGGCTGCCCGTTGGTGTTGATGACCGCTCGGGCTTAAAGGGGGTTGCCAAACGAGAGCCACAGATAGTGGAGCATTTCCACCATTATTTGAGCGCGGGTCATAGCCAGATGGGATGAGGAATATATTGTTCCAGACATTTCGATTTCGCTTGTTTCCGTTTCAGCTCAGATCCGACATTAAGGTTCGCGGAGTCGGCGCTGCGCAGCGTAGACGACGCCTGGGTCTTGCCTTGAAACACTTCGAAAACGGGATCCTTGCTGGGAGAGCCCCGGAGATCAATGTTTAGAGCCACCGAGATTCGATGAACTCGAAAGTATGTATTTTCTTGGTTATATAGCGCTATCCACTAGACCACATAGTCACTGTGACTGAGTGCTTTAGTGGAGAATGCCATATAACCAACATAGAGCGATAGGCAGACGCGAAGCAGTTGCTCTTGTATTCGTGAAACGCATCCTTTTTCCCGCCGGCGAAGACCGGGCAGTTCTTGATCGGCGCTTGGGTGTTGTTGGATGCCACGCTCTCCGTGGCGACCACTCCACGGTAAGGGCGGAAGATTACCGTAAAACATGAAATGTGAATCTCGGTTGGGGTGCTGAAAACTACGCGTCCGAGTCTGTATTGGGCTGCTGAATTCAAGGATTCGAGCTGTGATGGGACGCCGAATATCACGCTGAACTATGACGTGTATTAACAGTCAGCGCTAAAATCACGGAACTGAGCTGTGTTGGGCCACTGAATATCACGTGCTAGAGCTTGTGTCCGGCCGCTGGAATTACGGAGCCGAGATGTGTCGGGCTATTGGGAATCACTCTGAATTGCATTGTGTAAAACCTTCAGCTCCTGGTCCAGCTCCGGGCCCGCGAAGGCTCTCGATGCACGCGCCGCGCTGAAACGAGGCTCAAAACCTATTTTGAATATTCGATCATACTTCCGCAGCAGGCTGCAAAGGTTGGCGTTGGTGGTCGTGAGACTGACCGAGCCGACACGGTTATTTGGTCGAGGACGTGAAGACTCGATGACGCCTGGAAGAGGCCGCTTGAGGGCAAAAACATTTTTATAAAAAATTAAAAATACACAACAGCTGTGAGATCTAGGATTTCGTCGAAACTCATCTTTTTTAGGATGACAACCTGTGACAAGTTCAGGTACGGATGATAAGAGTGAACGTGTGGGTGTAGAAACAATTCAGGTCCTCTCGTCCTGATGACCTGGTACCTGGTATGTACAGCAACGTGTCTGGCAGGCAGTGCGGCAGCATACACACCGTATCGAACCGACGAACAACGCTATGGTCCACTTCAACGTACATAGTGGCGTCACGTCACTAGCCCTTCGTTTGGAGCTGGGGAAGAAAATCGACGATAGTTTGAGGGCAGTCGGCGGCGTTTGCATCTCAGATTATTGGTAGAGGGTTTCAGTTTCACTGCTTTGTTACCCTTCTCGTGCCATGAATAGAGTAACAATACATACCTGGTACTTCGTATAGAGATAGCATCATCGCAGTCACAGAAGAAACAGAAAAACCGATCCAGCGTGACGATCTGAGGAGGATGTGCTCGGACGCAAACACCCAGGAAAACCTTAAGTTAGGCAGATTCACTAACTTAGTGGGGCTCTCCGGCAGTCCGAATGACAAAGGTTAAGGCATTGATTGAAGCAACAAGCACGTCTGCCAAAACGTGCGCGGAGGCTTCGTTGACCGGTTGAGCCACTGCTATGACATTCATACAAAACCGTCATTTTGGCCATCAAACAGTTTTTGCAGCTGACTTTTCCCGTTTCGCCTCTCGAATTTTCTTGAAAAATAACGAAGCGCTGGGGGCCAACTTGTTGCGGCAGAAAAAACGAGAACTGGGGCTTTCTCCGACAAAAAAGGCACGAATCGTCTTGGGGCGTTTCCGGCTAGTTAGCTCTGTTTCATTTTTTGTTCGACTACAACACTACTGTTGTTGAAATGTTAACACTATCATAGTAGTGTTTCTAACACTATTATTATAAGTAGTAGTGTTACATTTTACTCTTCTGGCAAGGAAAAATGTTTTCAACCAACCGTTCTTCCACGTTGGTGGGGTATAATTGACACGGTGCGTCACGACTTCTCTGTTTATATTTGACATTTTCCATTTCCCTCGTCTGGTACACTACTAGTAGACTACACGGACATCACACGACATCATATACCCCGGCCCACTACACTAAAGCACCAGCTCACTACACTAAAGCGTCAGCTCGCTACATTTAATCGTCACAGCAGCGGCTAGTGGACGCATAACGGGAACAAACTGCGCGCATACAACATGCCCGACCTATGACTTGCCCTCTCTGCGCGGACGGCGGGTACCAACGGCGCAGAAACGCGCCCTCTTTCTTACACGGTCTACGTCCACGGCTAGACCACGGCTAGACAGAAGTCTGTCGCGGCATTCGCTACGACGCCACAAAAACAGTGCGCGAAAAGCTGTCGTGACGATATCACGCCATTTGCTACGCCAGTGTGCTAAAACCTTTCGTGACGATATATTTCCTGAGTAACGGGGCATCAAAGGGTTTACCCGCTGGCGGACAGTATCTGGGTGTTGGGGTCGGTTGCCGACAAACAAGTAGAAGTATCAATATATTAAGCGCGCTCCTCGAGCGTCCATGTAGCCATCAAGCACCATAAAGGACAAGTAGAACCCAAGTAGAAGTCGAGCAGAAGTAGTCAAGTGAAAGCTATCGGGGAAAACTACCGGCGGGAAAAGCCGCCGACTCGGGGATGTTCCGCTATGAATCTCCCACAACAATAGAGCCAATCTACCACAGGAACTCTCTAATACCAGCAACCATTGTCATATCCGTACCACGCACCAAAGCACGATCAACACGATACTACACCGCTCTCGCAGTACCGCAACCAATCGACGATAGCCGGATTAGAGATCAGCTAATCAATCATAGCCGGCGTGGATCAACCAATCAACGATAGTCGGCGTAGATCAACCAATCAACGATGGCCGGCGTAGATCAATCAATCACCGATGGTCGGCGTAGATCAACCCATCAGCGATAGCCAGCGTACATCAACCAATCAACGTCAACCGAAGTTATTAAGAGTAAACCAATCACCAATCAATTTCAAAACCGACATCGAGCAACGACATGGTGATTCAGCCACCTCCACGAAGAGGACGCAACAAGCCCAGCCTGAGATTACCGCTACTTCAACGCTTGGCTCAGTTGAACACCTGCTGTTCCCCAATCAGGAGGCATGTCGAACCGTCACTATTTTCTTTACTAAACCCCTTTAGAAACTGTAACTGTACGCAACTTTTTTGGGATAGTTTTTTTAGACAAACTACTTGGAATTAGTGTTAGACATTTTTGAAGTCCCACAACGGTTACGAGTAAGATGTTCTGTTCTCAATTCACAAACAAGAGCGACAACCAAGCTACCCCCCCTATAAAAGCTTCAGGAACACCTGAGACAACCAAACAGCTACCCACCCTTAACCCTGTTACTACTGCAATCAGTATCCCACACTATTTCCAAGTGACTTGTCCCCAAAAAACGTAGGTGCACTTTTAAAGGGAAGAAAAGCCTCCGGGACCCTATGCGACAACCAACCAGCTATTTCCCATAAGAGCTTCACAAACAACTGAGACAACCAACCAGCTATCCTTCAGGAACAACATGCGACAGCCAACCAAATATCCGCCATGAAATCTTCAAGAACCGTAATCATGCGCGAAAACCAACCAGAGATCTCCCCAAGAAAGGTTCAGGAACAAAAATTGCCAGTTATTCATACCGCATGCGGTACGCACGCGTACCCCCCAACAAAGCTTCAAGATCACTTGTGACAACCAGCCAATCCCCCATAAAGCTCCAGGAAACAAAAATGGCTACTGGTAGCTGCCACAAGCATCCCGCAAAAACTTCCCGCAAAAGCGTACCACAAAAGCGTACCGCAAAAGCGTGCCGCAAAAGCGTACCGCAAAAGCGTACCGCAAAAGCGTACCGCAAAAGCGCACCGCAAAAGCGCACCGCAAAAGCGTACCGCGCGGCATGGCCCACGCCTCTCTCCACCCGGTAGTCTTCCTTCGCCTCGCGGCATCTCCGATACGGCCTACTACAAGCAAAGCCGCACACGTCAGCCGAAGAAATGCTAGGAAAGCCGCACCGTACACGTCAACCGAAGACATACTGGAACGCTACCCCTCGATTTGTAAAAGACAACGCACCTATGAATCGAATCGCAAGCCGTCTTGGGCACCGCGTGCCCCCCCCCCCCCCGGGCGGGGAGGGGG
>JAYJMJ010000289.1:2361339-2385509 GCA_036873875.1 Laminaria ephemera
TCGTGCATCTTGTTCCTCCTCCAGTCTCCCTGCTGGTGGCCGTACGTGTAGACCCCAAAGTTCATGTGGTGGATGTCCGAGTCGTAGATGTTGCCGTACACGTTGGAATCGTCGAACACTTCCGGGTTGCTCTTGTCTGTGCAGAACCCGCGAACCTGGTCGGATGGTTGATGGTATCGAGCACAGGTGGGAACAGTCAAAGTGTGAAATGACTTAAATCAGTAATAATACCGTAACCGGCATAAGGTACATCCCTCCGAACAGCTATTAAAACCCTTCGAACGGCTATTACAAGTGTAGCTACAGTTCGGTTCACTGTTTCTACAGGTAGGATACACTATGACAGCGCGATTCCCCATCCCGTCACTCTACACTGTTTCTTGTTTCACCTTCCAGGTAAGCCCGTAGCTCTCGCTGTCGTGGTATCCAAGGTAGCCCATTTCGCTGTCCTCGATGTCCATCCTTGCCTCCCCCATCTCCTTCTTCGCCCTGCCAAGGCACGTCTGGCTGGCGTCGGTGATCATCTCCGAGACGGCGCTGATGTACGAGCGACCGTCGGTCTCATCCTCGTCGGGAGCATTGGTGGAGGTATCCCACGAGAACACCTGATAGGTGATACAGGCGGCAGGCGAGGGCGAGAGGGGGACCGATGAACCGTTTAGCGTCGCACAGGCAAAGAGGGGTTCGAAAAACTAGCATCTACAATAGTTCAAAGAAGGCAGAAAGAGGGGTGGGGGGGGGGTGGGGGGGGGCAGGATTTTAGCTCTTTCACTCATGGAAAAAACATCCTTCTCTAATTCCAACTATTTTGTCGCCCAAAACGGCGGTGCACTTCCAAAAGGAAATAAGGACCGATATGATAACGGTTCAGCATAGCACAAGGTTGCAAACAGCAAGTGAAACTGGTATCTCGACACTCGGGTTATAATGGCCTTTTTTTTAGGAGCTACGTACCTAGAAGAACTAAAGGGAGACATTTTCGTGACGTGGGATTGCCGTCAACATCGCAGCTGGTAAAGCACCAATTATCCGATCCAGCGCGAACCCGAGGAACACAATGAAACGCTCCCAATCCGTTTTTTTTTTTTTTCTTGCGAAATGCGTGCAAGCTGCCAACCACAACAACAAAAGTCTGTTCGGGTGGACGATCCCAAAAAAAATTGGTCGGGTGTAGTGGTGTTGGTCACCTTACTTATATGTGTAGTTTGAAAAAAAGTACCAGGTATCAAAGTGGATAGTTACCTTGGTGCTCAAGAAGTCGAGGTTTCCGCCGTGAGCGCGCAGGTTGATGAAAGTGTCGGCCGTACTAATCAGGCGCAGCTCGTCCGCATCGCCGCCAGCCGCGGCACCGTGCACCTGAAACACCAGAAAGGCGGGAAGGGAGGGGGCGGTGAGTCTATGCGCGTACCAACGGGTCGGTTGGTTTGTTGGGCTCAGGGGATGCGATATCGAACACACTATCTAAAGGCACCCTGAACAAAGGGAACGCCGACGAACGCAAGATTATATAGATTTGTATTAGTGCGTATTTTCCCAGTGGCGGATGATGAACGGCGTCGATTGCGAGTGACGTTGGAGGCCATCAACGTCCGCCTAAGGAATGCAACGGGTACACTCTCGATCCTGGATACACATCATCTCGAAAAAACGCCAAACGAAACATAACGTGTGTGCGTGTACATACGCGTTTCAGCTTACCTGCAACGTGATACCGTCTTCCACAAACAGCTCCTCGGTGAGCAGCCAAGTCCCTGTCGCGGTGGCACTGACATCGCCAGTGGAGGGGTCGACGGCGTACAGCGGCGCCTTCCCCCCTCGCTCTTCCCAGATTTGTTGCAACGTGACGCAGCCGCCGCGGGTGGTGCCGTCCGCCGATTCGAGGTACAGCCGCGCAGACCCGGAGGAGTATCGAATCGATACCGTCGTGGTCGCGTCGCACTCCGGCTTGGGGATGGGCTCGTTCGGCGACGGGGTGTCTGTTGCGGCGGCTAGCTTGAGAGCGAGCATGCTCAGAAGTGCAATTTTCCCGAGGGCCTTCGGCATATTGACGATACTCTGTTTCGACGTCAAGATCTGCGCGATTTTGGGTAGGTGGGGGAACGGTGCGGAGGAGATGCGTGGTTGTCAGACTTTATGCAACTTTAGCTGACAAAATGGAGGCACAGTTAGTAGGGGTAAACAGACCCTTGGCATACAAGTATCATACCAGGCATTACTTCGAAGCATTTGGTGAAGGAGTACCTACAGCAGTACGATCCGTACCTGAAACAAATTGACGAATTGAACAGGTGGCGATATCATATGTGTTCTCGATAATGCGATGGTACTGCTTCTACTACTTACTGCTGTCGTTGTTGTTGCCGGGTTTGCGAGCCACACCTCACCTGTAGTGCGCGTGGTTGTTTGCCGCTGCATGCCGAGTCGTGTCTGGATGCGAAGTCAACTGCAACCATCAACGTAGTAGACCGTCGTATCGACGTTGTTTTTTGTCACTTCAGCCCGACCTAACCTAAACCCTTGGCCTGTTCCCTTGCTAAAACGAACCCACTCTAGTTCCACGTAATTGGTCCCCGAAACAACGTGGATGCAGTTCTACCTTACATTATACAGGGACCCTGGTGCTAACTAGTACTAGGGGAGTCGCCGACCTATATCCTTCATGAGGACATACACAACCCGTAACACGCGCGATCGGAGTATCACACACAGCTTGCAAAGATGAGTTTCGACGAAATCCTAGATCTCACAGCTGTTGTGTATTTTTTTATTGTCTCTAATAATAAAAACCCAACACAGGGAGCAGGCCAAAACATCACGCCACACACCACCGCACCTTGCACGGATGTCCTTCTCTAGCCTCGTCGGGAACCCGGGGTACATGGACGTTCCCCCGGACAGCACGATGTGCTTGTAGTAGTCCGTGCGGCAGTCCATGGGAGACTTCTGGATCATCTCAAACACCATGTCGCCCAGGCCGGGCGCCTCCACATCCACGAGACTCGGGTCAAACAGCGGCTCGGGCGCTTCAAACCGCTCGCGTCCGAGCTTGATGACTCGCCCGTCTGGGAGCGTGTACGCCTCTTCGAGCACCGTCGTGTCCTGCGCCAAGCGCCTCTCCATGCCGATGTCGTGGGCCACGTAGCACAGCTTCTCCTTGATCTGGCGCACGGTCTCGAAGTCGGCCGTCCGGTTGAAGGCGTACCCACGCAGCAGGAGGAGCTTGATCAGGTACCGGGTGATGTGGCGGCCGGCGACGTCCAGCCGGCGGATGAGGTTCTGTGGCACGAAGCCGTCGTACACCGGGATGACGTGGCTGACCCCGTCGCCGGTGTCCACCACGACGCCGGTCCGCAAGCCCTGCGCGTACAGCGTGAGCATGGCCTGGATGGACACGTTGCACGCTGCGAAGCCGAACTTCTCGAACATCCGCTCGACCATCTGCTGGCGGTTCTTGGTCGGGTTGAGGGGGGGCTCTGTGAGGAGAATCTTATGGTCGGGCGGGTTGATGGCCAGCTTCTCGTCGAAGGTGTACTTCCACAGCTCCTCCATGTCGTCCCAGTTTTGAATGATGCCATTGGTGACGGGGTAGCTGGTCTCCAGCGAGGCACGGACGGCGGCCGCGGCGTCTCCGCACATGATGTCCTTGAGCTCGGCCCCCTCTTGAAACGCCTCCTCGGCGCGCAGGATGGGCCTTCCCACGAGAGAAGGGAAGATGGAACGCGGGAAGTTTTCTCCAGCGTAGCCAACCTATTTGTTTGGCGTGTGTTCCCCGTTCCGCATCGGCAAGTAAGGCAAGGCATGTTGGGACGTTCGGGTTTATGAAGAGAAGAGCGAAACAGCCCAGGATGCAAGATATAGAACATAGAACTCTCGTGACCAGAGATGGAATATGTTGGGATGGGACCGATGGATGCATTGACACGTATGTCTGTTTCAGGTGTAAGTAAGCCACTCATCCTGCGGACATACAGCAGTCAGGAGCGCTTCAGACATGCCAGGCTCAAGTGAAGTGACGTCATGTCATATTCTGGTGTGCTGCTGGTTGCTGTACGTGATGTTGAGAAGCATAGCGCTTGCTTTACGTGTGAGTATGACACCAAACTTTGACTTTGTTCCGTAGCAGGCTGTCAAAGCGTGGAGCGATTATTTGATGAGGCTGCAACTTCGGTCATCTTATAGAGCGCGCATGGTCCAAATAAGACTCCACAGACGGCTGCAAGCACGACGCACAAACCGACCCGACCCAGTTCCGTCCATCTAAGCGAGCCTCGTGCTGTCATCCCACGCTGTCATCCCGAGCAATATTCGTACTCTGCCTGAAGAGATGTTGCGCTCACCTTTACGAACCCGGTGCCATTGTCGCACACGATTCCAGGCATATCCTCTAAGGCTTTCGTTGACGCCATGGCGAAAGAAAGCAGAAAACTCTCACTGCTGTTGCCGAGCCGGCCTCGGGGTGTGCGCGATTCCAGGCAACGTGGGGCAACTGCAGCAGCACTCACTGCTATGTCGCTGTGCTGGTGAAAACTTCCTTCCCGAGACGAAACAAGGAAACAATTCTCCCTGCAAATAAAAGCTTCAGAAAATCATTGAAACCCTTTTTGCCTCATTTTTCATTTTCAGATACCTTTATTACGACGGGCAGAACCCGCACTACGTACTGCTCTTCAACTCTTCTACTGCTGTTGCACGGCACGTAACTCGGAGCTACTGCAGTATATTTGATGCAGACTGTAAATCCAATACTGGCTAATGCTCTGGATCTCCTGAAGCAAGGAAATGCCGAGTTGGCGGAGGAAGAATTCGCCAAGGCAGCCACAGCTTGTTGCAAAGCCTTCGGAGAGGTAAGATATAAACAAACGCCCCCTCCCTGTACTGCTGTTCTTCTGTATGATCTTCTGGGGAACGAAAGTAAAGGTGCCTGGTTTGTGCTACCGTATGTTGGGTTATGGTTGTTTATGACCGGTGGATGTCGATCAGGTAGAGGTGGCGTGGATGGCTGTTAGGCTGATCCGGAATTATGCTGATCAGGTTTGCACAAAGATGTGCTTGTTGACACCATTGCTGCTGCTGTATACGTGGTAGAGGCTAATCCGGAATGATGCTGCATCAGTCAGATGTATGACTGACCAGGCTCTCACGAAATCCGTTTGTTGATAGCAGCCGACACAGCCATCTTCAACTGCAACCACTCACACCCCTTATCTCTTCACTGCAGACGGACATCGTCACAGTGAGAACGCTGGCACATCTCGCCAGAGTGTGTGCCTCGCGCGGGAAGGTAGACATGGCGGTACCCATGTACCGGAGAATCATCTGCATACACGAGGCGCTACCGCAGCCGTCAAATTCAGATCACGCCGTTGTGTTGAGCGAGCTAGCAGCGCTGCTCGAGGAAAACGGTTCACAGGAAGATGCCGACATTCTGCGCCGCAAGGCGGATAGGATTATGGTTGAGCTGCGTGCAAGGATGGAGGCCGTCACGGTCGAAAAGGATTCGGCAGGATCCATCAACGACGAATATGATGAGGAGGAGAGCAGCGAAGACGATTGTGAAGATGAAGGCGATGATAGCGACGGAGATGCTAGCAGCGGCAGCGACGGTGGCCCTGGAGTTAAAGCCCGGGTCGGTGTGGAGCGCCGTGAGAGAGAGGATAGGGTGCAGAAAGTTGAGCAGAATAGAAGCGCGATATCAACAGGAAATAAATAGAGGCTTTCCATCATGTAAGACGACCATTCTATGTCAATCAATGCGTGCTGCTGCTCTGTTGAGGTCAATGTTTATGCAGCAGCAGCAGCAGCAGCAGCAGCAGCAGCAGCGTAGACAAAAACGAGGCTTCGTTACTAAAGTTCCCCCGGGGCACTTTTACCATCTCCTATTAAAACAATGAAGAGCGTTGGCCGCAGTCTGGCATAACAGATCGGGGAATTGGTCACCATTCAACTGCAGAAAGTAGTACGTACCCGTACTGTAAAGCATCCCATCCGGGTTGACGACTACAAGAGCATACCTGGTAGCTACGCCTTAATATTCTGACCAAGGATCCTTCGGACATTCAGAAAGGTGATGCTCGATTTCGGTACGAAAAGGACTGCCGCCGTGGCTCCGTTTTAGATAATAAAATCAATGACGAGTGCGTCTACTGCTATAGGCTCTAGGCTCTGGACGCTCGAGTTCTAGCTCTATCATAGCTCCAAGTGTTTATTCCGTTAATCGTGATGAAAAACGTCAACTGGCACGAACAGCGACGCTGCTGCAGCTCTGCGAGACACAAATACAGGCGGAGAATTCTATTATTATCTTGCGTTCCAAACGACGGAAAAATACACCATCATCAGCTGACATCCACACTAAAATCATCTCGCTCGGTCACCGCAAATAGTAAATAGCCTCAAGCGGTCCCGATGGAACCGATTTATCATACACTTAAAAGAAAAACGCCTAGTGTAGCACATATACACCCCATCACAAAATGATTAGGACTCCACCCCATGCCACAAACGAGTGCCGTCGCACAAAAATATTGCAATGTCAACGCCCCCCCCCGTCCTACACCTAGACACCAAAATATCGAACTACCAACACCCCCCAGTCCTACCCCTAGCCTTCAAGCAACGGATCCAACCCCGCCGCCGTCCGCAAGCTCTTGGACACGTCTGCGAGATGCCGCATGGTCGGCCGGCCGTGCGGACAATTCCAAGGCTGTTCGATCGTCGCCATCTTCGCCACCACGCGCTCCATCTGCCCCCTGTCTAACGCTTTCCCGATCATGATCGAGCTGCGGCACGCCCGACTCGCGAACATGGCGCGCGCTTTCGGCAGCCTGACCATCTCGCCGGGACTGTTATTCTCGGCGACGATAGATGCCAACTCGTGGACGTCATCCACGCCGAACTGCGTGCCTTTGCTGAAGGGAACCGCTGTAATCTTGAGTTTCTTCGTCGTGGGCTGATCATCGTCGACCTATATGGGAGAACCAAGACAGCGTTACATGAGAGATGCAGTCGACGTCCCTGGTAGTCTAGTGGTTAACCTCGCAACTACTACGATTTCGCGAGTTGGAGCCCCCAAGGGACTTTATTATGTGCAAAAATTGGCATGCAGATAGCGCCTAGCGGTGGTATGCACACTTCGACGCCAGTCGACGAGGGAAGGGAAAGCTGAACCCTTCTCGCGAAAAAAGTGAACGCATGCACCGAATGGGGGGGGGGGGGGGCTGCTACGTGACCCCGGATCTGAGTTGCGAAAAGGAAGAGAGCCGGAGAAAAAACGCAGAGATAACACTTGGGATGGAAAAAGAAACAGCATCAGTTGGCCGCAAAACAACAGTCCTCGCCCGATCTACCAGGCTACATATCTTCGCAGCTAACGTGGGCTTTCAACCGTATTTCCTTCCGATCCCACGTTGGAATATTTTCCATGAAACTGGCGCTACAAACAAAAGCACCTTCGGGTTAACGCTCGAACAACATATTTTTTTCGGAGACACGAGTTAAGACACGCGCTAGGTCTTACCGTGAACCGGAAACCGTTTTTTTCGAAGATGGCCATGTTGTCGATGATGCTCATCTCCTCGGAAGCAGTTGTCTCGAGAGGCAGAGGCCTGCCAAAACACACGGCGCGACGGGAACATTTTAACACAACGACCGCGGGCGTTTTGTTCGACAGAGAACGGTCTCAACTTGTAAACAGCAACTGTTGGTTTCATCAGAAACCATAAAGTGTGCGCTGCTCAGCAACGTGCGCCAATTTCCCGCGTCTCTCAACCCCGAAATACTAAACTACCAGCCTTTTGTACTACCACCATACGACAAATAATGTGTTTTACCCTTCTGAGCAAGGTGCCGTTGAAGATACTTATAGTCGGGTTCAAACTATCATCTTCGAAGCAAAACATGAAACGAGTTTAGAGCATCAACGTATGTATATAACACCACAAATGTCACTTGACACTTTTTGAAGTTTAAGGACAGCAGCCGCTTAGGGCGACGCAACGCCGAGCCGAGAGCTTGTCGTACCAGCACAAACCGTAAGGTTAAGGTTGACTACCGCAAGTGCTACAAACTGCAGTGTCGCAAATTTAACCCAACAGTCTAAGGGAGTAATTCACCGCCGTACACACAGAAATAGTTAATTCACCTGACAAGAGGCTGTTGGTGGATGGTGGTGGTTTCCTGCAGCACCTCGAAATTGTATTTTTCGTCGCAGGCATGCTGATCCAAGATGAAGAGGTCCGACCCCAACAGGCAGATAGCGAATCCCAGGTTGAATTGCCCGACGACACGCATTTGGGTGAAGTGCTCCTGCGGTTCAGGACAGGTAGATGCGTGCGGACGTTTCTCGGTTAGTTCAATGCTGCACACGAAGGTGGAGAGCGTTATCGCAACAAGCATTCGTGAAACGCATGTACTACGCAGTATAGTATCAACGGGTCCATCACCAATGCGTCCATTGGCCCACTTCCTTGCCATAAGACTAAGGTAGTGTCCAACTATATAACGGTCAAAACATATGCAATGCCCACTTTTCGCGATACAGAGCGGGTAACATAAGTGCAAACCCCGCTTCTCGCGCAGGAGAGCCTTTCCGAAGACCCCGTATCGTACCGTTTCGAGTGCAAGTAGCTGGGGTTACGAGGCATAACTTCCGGCCATGGCGAATGTTAATCTAACAGCTAGATATCTTCCGTGTGTTTCAATTCTTCCACCCGCCTCATGACTTGATCTTTTGCTATTCGGCATCCACGTGTCACACCCATTGCGAACCTTAACCTCACACGTTACGGCCTCTCCGCTTTATACATGTGGATTCCCTCCGAAAAGTGCAGCAGCACAACACTAGCGATACGCTAGACCCCTTCCCTTTCAGCATGGGGCACAATAACGATAAGGTAGACCTGTTCCCTTTCACCATGGGGCACGCTATGTACTCCACAACCGCACGCCCACCTTGTGAAGTACACGCGAGAACGCCCGCTCAGCTGCCTTGGAGTCCTGAAGCTCAGCACCACCGCCAGACAGCTTACCAGAAAACGAGTGCGCGGAGGCATTCCTCTCGTCCCTCTTCCGCTTCAACCTAGAAGCCTTCCCACACCCTTCAAGTATGCTCTGCATGTCAAACGCCAGAGAGGGGGCAACACCCGCTGCCATGCGCTCATTCCGAGCAAATCCTGTCACCCCTTGGGCGGGAGAAGCGGTCGCGGCGTCAACGCCATCTGGCGTCATCACTTCCGCACGGGAACTGCCACCGTTTTTGCCACCGCTTTTGGTGGCTCCGTCGCCTCGATTCCTTGCTCGTGGGGAACGTTCTTCTTCCGATTCGAGTCCCCCCTGACCCGGTGGGTCTGCCGCCCCTGTCTCCGCCTCCCTTCGCGCATCGCCCGTGGCTGCGTCTTGACTCATGTCGACAACAACCCCGGCCACAGGTTTGCTTGATCCACAGCTCTCCGAAGAGCGACGTTTTTTGGTGGAGGAGCGCTTGGGCGTCTGCTCCTGTCCCTGCCCTTGTTCGTCCGCGGTTGGCAGAGGAAGAGCGTCACCTGAGGCCCCCGACGACTCCTCCCGTCGCGGCTGGTGTGGTGACCCTTTCGGCGCCGGCACTACATCAGGGCCGTCTACCCCGTCACCACTTGCTGATTCACTACCCTCCGTCTCGCCTTCTCGTCCGACCTCGGCCGCCCCGCGGACGTTCGTCTCCGCGTCGCCATCATCCCGAGGCTCTTCCATCAAGCGCTCACCAGCAGCAGCAGCCCTCTTGTTCGGCTTGCTGCCCCTTGCCCTCTTGGAGACGGGAGGGACATCGTTATCGTCGTGCTCCGCGGAACGCGCGTCGACGGCGGCCAGGTCATTGAGGGCTCCCGGCGACAAGATGCCAAGGCGGGAGGAAATGCCTCCCACGGCTGGGGCTGGGGGAGACTTTACCGGCGCGTCCTGCAAGGTGAACGCCTTATCCGTCAGCCTTGCCTGGGTGAGTTGCCCTTGGTTGACGGGAATGGTGTACCTTGAAGGTGCCCACAGCTCGTGCAGGGCTTTCTTCAGACGGTTCACCATTTCTGACTCCTGCTCTCCCGCGGATGGAAAATAAGCGGTTGGGGGGGTGAGGGGTGATAAAACGGTTGGGGGGAAGGGGGGTGATGAAACGGTTGGGGGGAGAGGGCGAGCACGAGGGCAAGGAGATGAGTCACGTATTATAGCTCTTGGGCGTATAGGTACCGGGGTGCTTGATACGTGCCATGCTTTGTCGGGTTGGCTCATGCGTCGTGCGTGAAATGCTTTATCGGGGTGCTTGATGCGTATCATGCTTTGACGGGGAGCGCCAAGATTGATCAAGACCCGGCGCCATGTCGCTGTACAGGGGTTATGTAGGGGTGCTAAGCCGCGCTTTGAGGCGTGGACAAGGCCCAATTACATACCAGTATGTATCTGGTTTCTTGCGTTCCAACGAAAAGCGTGTTATATAACCGAAAGCCGGGTGAAGACTGCTTGGCTGAAGAAACGAAAAAGAAGCCTGCGTGGCGGCAAAGACTCAGACTCCCCGACTGACGCACGGCCACTTCTCCCGTAAGGACTTATACAGTGCAAAAAACAAACACGGAGATAACCTGCTTCATCCACGCCTATTCGTACAATGTTCGCAACATTTGCAAGACGACGGGACCAACAATAAAAAAAAACGACACAAAGACGACACAGACAATCGGTTGCGTTTGCCATGCATTATGTATTGCGGCGAATAAATCGAATTTTCACTTGCAACGCGGGGCAACTGGTCGGACCTCCCCCCCCCCCAATCCCCGTGCTTGCCTCTGTCATGAAGATTTCCCGCTTGTCAGGAGTTACATTGACGTCGAAGCTGCCTGAGGGTAACCTCACGTCAAGAACGAACGCCGGTTTTTGCTTCATTTCGTAAGCCCGCCACACTTCGCTCACCGCGCGCGAAAACTGTTGCGGAGTTTGCACATAGAGAGGGGCAGGCGGGGCGGGGTTTGCACAGGGGGGGGACAGGCGGGGGTGTCGGGGGTGAAAGGCTGCGTCGACGTTGCTACCAAATAGTTGGCATTTTAGCGTACTACTGTGTGCTGTGTACGTAGTCGCAAGTATATAGGGCAGCTCGAGAGCAGATTCATGAGCTGGGACAGTTTCCGGCAATAAATTACACCGGAATTGCTGCCTGAAAAAGACACCATCTCCGCGGCTTTCGGAACGGCGACGCTGAAAGTCCTGCTTCTTAAGTTTCTTCCAGCTGACGGGGCGCGACAAGAGCGTAACGGAGGCGCGCCACGATAGGCGTAGTACTTTCTGGCCATTTTTTTTGTTGGTTGACGGGGTTCCTCAACTGAAGAGCTACCCAAAAAGGTTGGAACACCATGTGTGTGTTTTCGATATCATTCATAATATACCTACCGTAGGCCATGGGATTGTTCGTCGGGTTGTGCTTTTCGTTTTTTTCTCCAAGTCAGTTATTGGGTGAGGTACAGAGGTCCTCAAGCGAGGAGCCTCAGAAAAAAAATAGTTATACACCTACCGTATAACACGCAAGATAACACACTCCCTGGGATGAATTTCCGCGTCGATTTTCTCCTAAACAGCGGGGGGCCCACACGACGATAATGGTGGCGTTGGAAAGGTGTTCTCGTCGATATCTTTCTGCATACGCGTCGCTCGGGCGTTTGCACTCTCCCCGTCGTCGAGAAAATTAGCTTTGAAAGTCGTCCGAGGGGGTGTGTTTTCTTGATTATAGTATGCGGTACCGTAGCATGCTGCAATACCACATCACAAAGCGTAACCAATCCCTACCCTTCCCTGGCGTGTCACCTTGGGCATATCAACAGGTCGTCCGTTGAGGTACAGGAACTGGCGGTCGTTGTCGGAGCGCCCGACCCCCTCCCCCGCTGTCGAGACCATGCCCCAGATTCTCCGCTTGCTGCTGCTCTCGGCTTTTTGTGGCGCACTGCTGGCGGCTCCTCCCTGCACAACCAGAGGCGTTCCGGCAGGGGTCGCTTCGCCCTGCTCGCTGTTGTCGTTGTCGCCCTCCTTTCCTTTGTCGTCCAAGCAGATGTTGACGGATGAGAGCGTCGAGAGAAACTTCGCTCCGAAGACGTTGGTGACGTTGTCGCCAAGCTTGTTGTTGTACTGACAAAGAACACACGGGGGAGGTTGCAACGTCAAAGCGGAAGAAAGTATGGTTTGAAACAATAAAATACAATCATCTACGAGCAGGACGCGTGAGTTATCAGTCGCACACGAATGGTCTCGAATGTTTTCGAGGGTTGAATGGGTGGGCGGTTGCTGTCACAACGGAATATTTTACTGACCAAAACACAAAAAACATACCAGGTAAAAAACTCATTTTCGGAGTATCATTGAAAATGAAAATACAATATGTACTTAGACTGTAGTCTGGTGTGTACACATATTGTTGAATGAAAAATACTTACGCGTGAGTGGTGGGCGGCAAGCGAGTTCATCTACCTATATTACCTGTGTTCCGATGAGGGTTTGCTTGCCCCCCTTCGCCTTCGTGTTCGTCACCGTGATCCGGACCCCAAGACTGATCAAAGCGTATGCCTGCATCCCTCGCAAGAGGCGGTTGTACTGCTTCTTGATGTTGCGCTTGAACTCTCCTCGCCGAACGGGCAGCGGCTCGAACATGTTGGAGATGCTAACCGTTGTCCCCATTTGGCGTGGCGCTGTTTCCTGAAAGCTCAACAGCAATAAGACAAAGGCGGGCGCAGGAAAAAATGCAAATACTGCTGTACGCGGTACAAGTGTATCGCTGTTATCACGGTGTAGTAAATATTGTTCGTAGTGTTGGTCGAGCTTGGCTTTCGACAAGCAGTGCTACCGAGGGCATCTGTCTTACAAAAATGCCACGTGGCGCTGTTTCCTGAAAGCTCAACAACGCACCAAACGTTAAGACAAAGGCGGGCATAGGAAATAATGTAATACCGCTGTACGGGGGTGCAGTGTACCGCTACAACACGGAGTAGTACATACTGCCAGTATGTAGTACTGGTCGAGCTTGGCTTTCGACCAGCAGTGAATGCCACCGAACGCATCTGTCTTACAAAAATGGCACGACCGTGCTGCAACCGCCAGCATTGCCACATATACATACGCTGTACGAGCAGCTCTAGAGTCCAAGTGAGTGTTACATATCATACTTGCAATCGATTGATAGAGGACTACTTGTAGCTGCGGAGTCTATCGGAGAACCGGCGGAATACGCAACAAACAGACGTGATTGAGGCAGTACGGTATGCTTTGTGCAGGATCGACGCAGCCGTGATCGCGCCACGTTCAGGTTATAGCTCTATACGGACAAAACATGTGTGCCACACAGTCAATAAGCAGTAAAGCAATACATACGAACGGGCAGCTCTTGTCAATACAACACAACTACACCGCGACCCCCCCCCTCCCCCTCCGCCAATACCCCCCCCCCCCCCCCGTAGGCACCATCGTACCATCCCCAGGAGCTTCTCGTCTCCGCCAGAACTACAATTACACCTCACCCCGCCTTCCCCCCCTGCCAATAAACACCCCTCCGCCGTAGGTACCATTGTATATACCTTTCCGAGAAGCTTCCCGTCTCGGCCGTAGGTTAGCTTCACGCCGACGCTCTCGTCCGCCGTCCTCGTCGTCACAGAAAACGTACCGGCCAGTTCACACAGAGAGCTCAAAGCTTCCCCCCGGAACCCGAAAGACCTCACCCCCGAGAGGTCGGAAAAAGTGGAGAGCTTGGAGGTGTGGTACTTCAGGGCCAGGCCTTCGTAGTTGGACGGAGACACGCCCGAGCCGTTGTCGGAGACTTCGATGGAGTCGAGCCCGAACTCCTTGAGCTTGACCTCGACGTGTTTCGCTCCGGCGTCCTTTTCGAGATAGAAAAAAAAATGCGAACGGCGGCGGAGACGGAAAACGGGGTTAAATGCGTGCTGGCTTGCATTGGGTTGGGTTGGGTTGGATTCGTGAGAGACGATGGGGGCGCAATCTCGAGTGCGTTTCCGATGTATATATCTGGTACAGCGCACGTAAACAAAGTAAGTAGCTGAAAGTTTATTACGAGTAAAGCTTCTAGAGCGCACAGAAGAGCTCTCGAGTATTCGTACAGGTGTGATATTTGAACTGCTGTGATCTGTGGCCTGGCTGTTGGATTACGAGTATCTGTACAGGCAGCAGTACCGGCAACTGAAGACTCGAAGCTTTCGCACATCGGACAGATCAGATCCCTATTGATGATCTGTGTTTTTCAGGGAAGACAGATCCCTGGTGAATATAATCTGCATGACCTGTAGATCATGTTGCCGGGTGGGAGCCGGATGATCTGAATGATCTAGCACATGTTTCCTAGTAGGTTGGATCTATACTACACCGATCCTGCACAACATACCGTGACAGATACAGAATCTAGATCTAAATCGGTCCGATGTGTGGAAGCTTTTCATCAGGTCTAGCTGCTCTGCCAACGGCGCGTCGTGCCAGAAGGACAGATAACATAACATAATGACATCGAAGTGTTTGCCGAACAGCATGAAGATAACAAGGCGTGCCGCAATCGGGAGCGCACGCATCACAGAGTTGCGAGAAAACCAGCTTGTAAAAACAGCAGCACAGCAGACCAGAGTGTTCCGTACGCCCCTGCTCTGGGGGTACCTTGCTTGGTGCCCTGCTTGCTGCTTTCATCCTCCAGCTTCCTGACTCCTGTGACCACAACTGGCTTTCAGTGCGAGGCCTTTTGAAATTCAAATTTCGAGACAAATCCAAGGATTTTTTTGTACCGCGGGTAGTTTAATGTAGTTTGATCTCAGCGACGCGCGGCCTTCCATCAGAGAAGGGAGGGGTGTATTATGGGGGGAATGTTACATCGGTTATGTCGAGCACAGTCGGGAGGGGCCTCCGTTGTACTCACTAGGGAATTCTCAACGAGCTCTTTCACAGCTGTGGCCAAGTCTGTGATGACTTGTCCAGAGCAAATCCTCGCAACGGAGACCTTGTCGATCGCTATGATGCTCGGCTGCTCCATGGTCCCGACCATCGTGGGCTGGATCGCACTTCCTCCCTACCCACCGAATACGCACACCACGTCTCAGTCTCAGCTGTCGACCCAGTGAGATCGACAGGTGAGCGTCACAGCGTGAGCGGGTAGCACCAGGACTTGCCTGTCTGGTGCCAGAGGCCAAACATGCACTCTCACACGATAACCCGCTTCCCGATATTGTACGGCCAACTTGTAATAGTGGAACACCCAATATTCCACATGGTTCCAAAATTGACGGCTACGATCACCCTCCCGTCATCACTTGCTCCTGTGAATGTCCGGCGCATTGCGTGCGCTTCGGCGGGGCGCCGCCCCGGCCGGGTTGAGATGGAAGCTCCCGAAACGTGAGTTGTTTGCATCTGCAATGTTACGGGTTGGCTATTCACCTCTTTATCCTTCTTCGTGCCTCTTGGAGTTCTTTCTTCCTCCAATATTTTGCTTTACTTTTTGTTTGATGTATCTCTTGCTTTCAGAGGGCATCAGGGTAGGGTTTGCTCATCTCGCACCATCCATCATGTTCCGTGCGTAAGACCCGCGCTGTGCTGACTGCCAGTACGTATACCCACGCAGCAGCAGCAACAGCAGTATAGCTCTTCACAATAATTTTTTCTCGCTTGGTCCCACTAAAGGCATCATCGCATGCGATCCCGATCACTTATTCTTTGCTATGCCCAACAACGGTATGACGACCCACGACCCACACACTGCAAAACACAAACGCCGCAGGTACAAGTGCAGAACAAGCAGCAGCCGCAGGTGGCAACAGCGCGCCCTTCCGAGGGGGGCCCACCGCGCCAAGCTCTGCCCGGCCCCCATGCCGGGCACTGTCCTCCCTTGACGGCAAGATGCAGGCCGAGATCATGGATCGGTGCGACGAGCTGCACGCAAGCCTGATCCAGCCTCTCAACGACAACGTGCACGGACCTCTGGAGAAGCTGAACACTGGTGGTTATCAGTCGACGAAGATGCCGTTCGTGTTTGTTCTGGGCAACCACAGCTCGGGGAAGTCGAGCTTCATCAACTACGTCCTCGGAAGGAACATCCAGACGGCCGGAGTCGCGCCCACCGACGATAGGTGCGGACTTGCGAACTACGTGTGATATGATCTGATGCGCTATTCGTTCAAACGAGCCCTAGACTTGTACTGGCACCGGTGTGTTTCATGCAACACGCAGCTATTTCCTCGGCTGCATTGTTTTGTTTATGCGCACTTGCTGTATGTTGTGTGTGTTTGCATGTGCAATGCTGTATCCAAACGCGGCTCCTGTCCGCGTCTTGAACGATCCGTACATGCCTATTTATCTCGGTAACAGTAGCAATGTATACAGCAACGTGCTGCTGTGCTCTTGCGTGCAATGGGACTGGTTCTCTGGCTGGAATAGCCTGCTGGGCAGATGCGGTTGTCTCTACGAGTATCCAATCCATTTCAAATCCTCCACGGGCCCACCCCAGACCTGTGCGTGCAAACACGCACGTCGAAGATTGAAGAACACTAACATTGGGCCTCTAAAACGCGTCTACACCGTACAGCCTGTACATTCTTCTACCTGTGGTACCTGGTACTGGTAGCGCTCAGCGCTCGCATTCCACGTCGCGCTGTGGACACCAGTACAGCAGCACTTTTGAAAAGGCGATTCAGGCGGCGCGTCTCCCACGGCTACGGACAAGAACATGTCGCAAAGCTCAACTTGTTATTAAATAGTAGACCCGAAGCACATGAATATGTCGAGTTGTCGCCAGTACTAAGCAGTGGACTACCGTTATGCCCCCAACCCTGCCACGCTCGGGCCCACGAGTTTAGCTTTCCCTCTCGTGCTCGTTGTCCTCATTCCTCCTTCCGCCTTCCCTGCGTCGTTGCTCCCAGGGCGATTGCCTGAAACCGCTCTCTATTCTTCCTTTCCTGTCCTTCCTTACCCGTACGATATGCACGCGTGGTTTGTGAATGCGATCGCCCGGCAGCTTCACGATCATCGCCCCCGGCCCCTCGGACATAGACCAAGACGGGCCTGCTCTCGTGGGGGACCCGGACATGGGTTTCGTCGGGCTGAGGCAGTTCGGACCGAACCTCATTCATCACGCCGAGCTCAAGGTGCGGATTCAGATTGTCGATTTTCATTGGTTTTTCGATGTTATCATGAAAGACGTACCAGGTATAACGTTTGTCCCCAGAAAGTGGGACTCAGATCTACAAGAGATGACGACAGCCGCGTGTGTTGCCGTTTTGGACAACGAGGGATGGTGTTCGGCTTTCGAGGATATTTGGCGTTTTTGCGTTGCGATAGCGCGGGAATACGATATGTACTCGTTCAGCGAGCAGCGCTTCATTTTGCCATGTTGGTGATGAGAGTTGTGTTGTGCTGCCCACGGTAGTGTTTTGTTCTCGACGTCGGTGTTGACTTGCGACGGTGGGTTTTGGCCAAACCGGGAGAATTTCGTCTCGGCTGTTGATGTTGCTTGTTTCTTTTGTTTTTATCTGTCGTACGACAGGTATGTACTATTTTCCGCAACTCCATCCTCAGGAGTAGTTTGTATAGTTGTATCCGAATGTTTTTGAAGTTGCACCTACAGCAGCATTAACGTACTCGGCAGGAACTACACCCATGTTCAACTCTCAAAGTGCCCCCCCCGCCCCCCTCCCTCCCTCCCCCTACATCACGTTCCCTACGCTGACTTGGGCTTGTTAATTTTATGTGCACCCCCCCCCCCCTGTAAAGCATTACTAATGCTAACTTGGGCTTGTTGCTTGTAATTTCATGGTCATTTTTTGTTATCAGGTCCGGTCTGGCACGAGCACGAACTCTTTCATGATGGTGGACAGCCCGGGCATGATCGACAGCCCCATGTCCCGCGCCTCTATCTACAACAACGACCGCGCCAACCCCGACTCCTCCGGGCGGCGAAGGGGGTCGGACACGAGTCGAGGCTACGACTTCGAAGGCGTGGTGAGGTGGTTCGCCGAGAGGGCGGACGTGATCTTGCTCTTCTTCGATCCGGATAAGCCTGGCACCACGGGAGAGACGCTGTCTATCTTGACGAACGCGCTGCCTGGCATGGACCACAAGCTGTACATCGTGCTCAACAAGGTGTGGTGGTGTTGTCGTGCGGTTCGGTGCGCCTTTTTAAGGTTTTCCTTGGGCCTTGCGTTTTTGTTGTTTTGTGTGCGTAGTTGTGGCGAAACATTTAAATGTGGCGGGAGTATGGGGGCGGTCGTTGCTTCCTGTAGACTATGGCATGAGTCGTTGGATTTTTTTAACGCATACAAAAACGGTGGCCGATTAAGAGCGTACGAAGCACTTGTGTTTCTTTGAACAGGCGTACCGTGAGCTCAGAGCCGACACGCCACATTCTGCCCAGGCAAGCCTCACCAATACATGGAGTTAAATATGATACAGTCAGTAGTGCCGTAGTTGGGCGGAAGCAATCGTTGGACACCAGACGAAAGTCGAGACTCTTTTAGAAGTGCATCCATTTTTTGGGGGACAAAAGTAGTTGGAATTAGAGTGCGCTCATTTTTGCAGTGGCAAAAAGCTTAGATAAATACCTGGTACTGTATTGGCATGGCTCCATTACTCAATTTTGTTTAGTGTCGTGATATTGTATGATAGCGTGCGGAAAGCGGGTATATGACGATTTTCTCCTCCCAAATAGATTGTGTGCGAGCTTGGCTCCATCCCTTTTGCCTGATCCGACCCGACGCCTAATGTTCGTGCCCCCCCCCGCTCTCCTTTTGATGCTTGGCGTGTTTTGCTGATGCAGGCAGACCAGTTCAAAAAGATTCACGACTTCGCCCGAGCATACGGATCCCTCTGCTGGAACCTCAGCAAGGCGAGTATTAATACTTTTTAGCAAGTGTTTATTCAGTGTGTATACGTACACACGGCTTTTTTCTCGCGGCGGCTTTGCCGAGCTTGCTTATATGTTGTGTAAAAAAGGTGGCGAGCGATTTTTTGTTTATAAAGGATATTACGTTCGCCTTTGATACTGATCCCTACCCTAAGAGTGTTTTTGATGTTGCACCGTCTCGATTGTGGTTTCAACCCTCTTCGTTTTTTACGTACATGATATGATTCAATGTAGACCTTTGGGAAAAGCTTGCACGCGAGGTATTTCGTACCGCTTCAAGGTGTTGATTGGGATGAGTGTAGATGTTCTGTGCCGTCCACTAGTACCCCACTTATTTTCAATTTTTTACGATCCGAGTTTTTTTTTGTCGTGTGCCTCCCGACCTCACCCCAAAAACCTCTCTTGTTTTTTTTCTATTTCTGACTGTACTGCTTGTCCTGTGTTTCGTGTATTTATAGGTCATTCCCCGCAAAGACCTACCTCGTATCTACACGATGTGCCTGCCGGTGAAGGACAGAGATGGAGGCTTTTACGCCAAGGATGACCTCGGGGAGGGAGATTTGTCTCTCAGTTCCGGCCTACAGGACTTGGAGGTATGTGCTCTATCATATATACATGGCCAGACCTGGCCCTGCATCTCCGTGTCGACCTCCGTGCCCCTGCAGATGTAGGATTTTTTTTATTATTTTGGTCAGGGCGTTAGTCGGAAAAGCACCCCCGTCGCCCGTTTGATGACTGCGTATGTCGCCAAACCCTTTTATAGCTGCAAAAAAATGCCGGACTAAGTCCGAGTAGTTTGTACTCAAAAGCGTGGGTGCAGTTCTCCAGAAGTTACGAGGCGCAGTTAATGTCCAGAGCTATCAAGTAAATGCTTGCGAGTCCATCTCTGAAGCGATGATCGGAACCTCTCTTGACACCGATATGTTTTTTCGCTACATTGCTTTTACCCCCCCCCCCCTCCCCCCAATCGCTCGCCCTGTGTCGATAATTTTGTGTTTTTGCATAGACGACGCGTGACGAGGTGAAAGCTGAAGTGATGAAGGCGCCTAAGCGAAGGATCGATAACGTCATCACCAGGCTCACGGACTCCGTGCACCTGCTCCAAGTGCACACCACGGTAAGCCTACTGTTATCCCGACGCATTAAGACTCAAAGGATTTGCGAGCGCTCGAACGGCTGACCAATTTATATTTTATGTGTTGACGATCTAGATCCTAAATGTGCATGTTCACACCGGACAGTTGACGATCTAGATCCTTAGATTTGCCGTTGTGAGATGTTGTGAAAGAGCCGTATCAAACAGATCCCACCCGGCAGACATGCGCGTAAAGAGCCGTTTCGTGCGGATCCCACCCGACAAACATGGGGTCTAGATCGTGCAGATCTTATAAATCTGGGACACATCTGCCCCCGGAAGATCTAGGTCATGGGATGATAATTTGATCTGTACGATGATATATATATATGCATACTTTACAAGCGCCGCTGTATTGGTTGCGTAGTATGGTCCTGTAGATAATTCCGTTCTGCGCTCGTTTTTCCGGACTCCCCGACAAACGGACGGACGCAGACGCAAAACTTGTAGTAAGCGCGCTGCTCGCCATCAAAACTTGGAAAAGTTAACATACGCAGCGCTCAAGCACCACCACCTGTCACACATACGGTCCAGCACACTTCGAGTCCGCTCAATGGGGTCGTGACTGAACAATTGGCAGGGAGATTAATCGTTATCATCGAGGTGGCGGGGGACGACGACCGCGGGGGCAAGAGGAGAAAAATCTCTTCGAGCCTCGGTCCCTCGGTTCGGCTGATGCGTAAAATGCGCTAGGCTTGTTTCCGTTGGGCTGTCCCCGGCCGCCACATTTCCGCGCGTTTTTTATTTTAGTTAGTTTGTTTTTTCGCATATTCTGTCGGGTGTGCGTGTTTTCACGGTTTTGTCTTTGCTTTTCTTCATTCGTTTTGTTTTCGCTTGAACTTTGGTTTTAGATGGCGGCGTCATCAACTTAACAAAGACGAGGTCGGTTTGCCGCAACCACTCGGAGGTAGCGTTTTATCAATGCGGGGTCATTTTATATTTTTCGGAGTAGTATTTCGTACCCCTCACACGCACATCCCCCCCTGTATGCCTTGACGTGCCTGCTGTGTGCGCAGATCCTGGACGCGTTGCATAGGGACTACCGCCAGGCTAAGCTTCTGAGGCACGGGGGGACGTTTTCTTTGTTCGCTGTCGGGGGCGGACTGTCCGCCGGAGGCGTGTTTCTCGGCGCGCCTCCCGAGATGGGGGCTGGCGCTGCTGCCATTACCTTCCTCGGGGTTAGCGGCTTGCAGGTGAATTTAATTCACCCACTTCTTGTGTGTGCTAGGGGGGGCGGGGGGGGTTAGTGTTGGTGGGCTTTGCATCTCTGTAGAAGCCTTTTTGTTGTTGCCGCGGGCTAGATTTCAGGAAAATGAGCTAAGAAGTAAGAACATCGTCATAACCAGACGCCTCCGACTCTCTTGTCAGCCTGCAGCTTGTTGTGTACGTACCTGGTACCTGGTATGGTTTATGTGGCTGCAGGAAGCTTTGACTTGTGTATGGGATTTTGCCTGCGAGCCTGACGTCGTGTTCCTATCGGGCGGTGTTTGTAGGAACGATTACGGGTATGCGGTTAATGGGAAGGGTTGTGTTGGGACCGTTGTTCCCGTGTGTGTTTGCGGGCGACAAGGCGAGTTTTTGAAAGGACAATTCACGTATTAGGGGTCGATACGAGAGCGTTCGCCTGGCTCGCAAGCGTATTGTAGCGCGTTGCGTTTGTCGCGTGCGACAAAAACAAGATTCCTGACGCTCTACAAGTATGAGTCCCTCGTCTCTTGACGCTTTAATATTTCATTCGCAACGTGATGTTGCTCATTACGTTTTTGCTGCTTCCCTTGTTGTGCATCCACGGCTTGTTCAGTTCTTCAATTCGAAGGCGCTGAAAGCTCTCGAGGCAGACATGATCAGCGTGGACGGTCTTAATGGCTACTTCAGCAGGTGAGGGATTAGCTCTCGATTTTTGTCGTGCGCGTCCGGTACTCCCGTGTTTGATGGGGCAGGCGTGGATAGGTAGTGGCACACATGATGGTGTCGTACGTCTAGAAAGGAAGTGCATATCATACAACGATGATGAGGTCCCTACCCGAGGCATATGAAATGCCACACGGAAAAACATGCCTTTAGTTAGTCTCGACGTGTTCCCGTGACCATTCCAATAATCTCTTTACACCGAGGACAGTCAACTCGCAGAGTTTTGGCTGCGGGAATGTGATGAGAGTGTTGCTTGAGGGCACGGCCACTATGAGGAACTCGCTTGTGCGCAATCAAATCTCCACACCAATCGCTCCATGCGAACATCCTCCATGCGAACATTGGGCAATCAAATAAGTGGGGCTCCCTAACAGTCTTCAATTACCGTTCGCTCCCTGTGCGCCGCTGCAGGATGTACGCGCGAGAGCTTGCTGAGGGTGATGAGTCCATCGCAGCTTCTTGGAAACGTGTGCGTGAAGGGCTGCACCTCACCCTGTCTTCCCTTGGCCTGGACGGGGTGGGACGTGTGAAGCACAGCGAGCAAAGAAATTTGCAGCAAGTTCTGGACAAAGATATTCCCTCGTTGAGACGACGGGCGGCGCCGGTTCAGTTTTCCTTCTTCGGTACCACCTCCAAGAAGATGGGCTAACTTTTCCAAGCTTTGAAGGAAGAAGGGGGGCCTCACCACACGAGCTTCATTTTTGCTGCAGAGAGAATATTATACCACTACTGTATGTTTTTTATTGTACATATGTACGATATCCTCGATTTCTTAATTGTGTTTTTTCAAGTTTTTTTGTCGTGTCGTGGGGATTCGGGTAAGAAGAGGGAATGATTGACATCGGTTGTGCTCTTAGAGGTTGTGGAATTTTGCCCGGTTTCATTTCATGTCCGGTGTGATTTGTTTTTTAGGGTGTTCTTTTTTTGGATTATGTGTCCAGTGTGTGAAGAATTTCATGTCGCCATTTGCGGTGAGCGTTTTGTTACGTTATGTTCTCACGGGCGTCGGGCATCTTTTTATATGCGCTGCCGGTTTGGTGGTGTGTTGGTCTTGAACATCCGGCAGCTTTTGACGTGGTGCGCGCTGTTAATGGAGGTCTACGTGAGCACACGGAGAGTGCATCTCCTCTTTGTAGAGAGAAGAGAGTGCGAACGTTGTGCCGTGTTGAAGGGATATGTGCCTTTGGTACGCTAGAGAAGACGTCGTCGAGTCAACGCGATGGTAATATGACCACTTCAAGATGCACCCAGACTTTTCTTGACTTTCACCACTTGCGAGAATATAGACGAAGCGATTCACACCCTACAGCAGTACAGTTCAGAATAGTAAAAAGCGAACGCTGAGAAAGCCTGGCTCACAGTTACGGGGAAGTAAGAAATCTCGACGCGGTTATCTCGAAGCTTAATTTTTCCCGACAAGTCCAGGCTAGATCAACGTTGCTGTTTCTTACTGCTGTTATCATTCGTGCCATGTGCTGTACCTGGTACCCTTGTGCTGTAGTACCCATGTGCCGGTATGTTTTTTTGTTTAGAGCTGTCGGAAGTACGAAACGATACGTGCCCCGCAGTACCACTTCGTAAAGGGAACGGCACTACGGGCTGCTGTATACCATCCCGTGTCACTTGCAAACGACCAGAACCAGGAGCGCTCGTGGTCATACATCTCGTTTTTCCCAATTTACACTGGAGTTTTCTGTGGCAAAAAGTCCAAATAAGTGTGTCCGTCCGTTCGATTAACCACGGGAATAAACACTGCGAACCCTTTAATCAAATGAAATCAAGACGCCTCTAACACAACTCACTGGGGAACAGCACACCAACGCTTTTCGTTGGCGCTGCACGGTGATACAGAGATAGATCATCACGGTCACGACGTTGTTGACAAGGTGTGGGATTGTTCACGCATTATATGTACGATACTATCCACTCTTTTTTGTGTACGAGAAGTGAGTCGAAGAACGCGTGTGACTTGTGATCCCCTGGACAATCCGTGGACGCATAGCAGACCGGTCGTCCCGGTAGTCTAGTGGTTAACCTCGAATACAGCTAAGGTTGGAGTCAGGGATTCAACTCTCGGTATGGAGATTTTTATTTCTAGAGACCCCAACTGCCGAGAGCGCTTTATAGCGTGGGTAAGCACAATTCGACGACAGTCGACGAGGGAAGAAAGTGCTGAATTATTTCGTGATAAAAAAATAAGGCGCGTGCCGTGGTGGGGAGGGGGGGGGGAGGCTGCTAAGTGGC
>JAYJMJ010000289.1:2430934-2441661 GCA_036873875.1 Laminaria ephemera
GGGGGCGTACTCATTTGTTGCTTGCCTTAGTCATTTAACCATTGACCACGCACCCCTCTCGAGACGGAGCACCCGGGGGGGGGGAGGGGAGGGGGGCATTCAGAAAACGGAACAACACACGCTCGTACCGCCTCATCCCCAGGCGGTGGAGGAGGCGCGCGCGGGGCGATAGTACATTTTGAAAACGAAAGCATACAAATAGTAAATTAGGCGTGGGTGTGCAATACGGCCGTCACTATGCGCCAAGGCCGGCACGGACGCGAAAGTTCTCAAGGCCAAACTTTTGCTCAATTGAGCAGGGCCCTCCAAAATTCTTGCTATTGGCCCCTGTTCCTCCGGCGACACACCGGACGGCTAGCCTCCTCTCTTGGTGCGAAGCTACTATGCTCGGATCCATACGCCCTCAGACACGCTCGGCGGGGAAGCACGCCACCCATTCTCGATGGAGCACTGTAAGCCCTGTGCCAACGCCTACGACACAGTGATGGCATGCCGTGATATTCGCGGGTGAGGCTGCCAATACGTGTTCAACAATTTCACCAAGAAATCCCCCCCCCCCGTACGACGTCACTCAGGTCGACTTTTCGGCACCCCTTCAAGGACTTGAGGTAGAGAATATCACCGGCCATCAATCGGTCCCCGGTCGAGGTAAGCTCACCGCGGTGGTGTACATACATACGGCATATGTTGGACGGGAGACCTCTCCCGCTCATCATCCTGGGAAATGGGGATGGACCTCCAGCTCTTTCGTCGGTAGGTTTGCACGACCAAGTACCTGAACCTCTGCTCCACTCTACTGTCCTCTCCTCTCTTTTCGGCGAACTCAGTAATTTGTTTTGCTCTGTTGGGGGTGACACCCTAGTCTAAACCAGCACCGCCAAACTAACAGCCTGTACCGCCGGATGCGAATTGGCAATGCATACCGTATACCAGGTAACACGCAAGATGACACACCTTCTCGGACAAATTTCCAAGCTGATTCTCTCGACAACGGGGAGAGGGTGCGAACGCCGAGCGACGCGTCCATGGAAAGACCTCGACGAGATATTCCCAAAGCCGCCATTTATTTTCGTTGTGTGTGCCCCCCTGGTTTAGGAGAAACTCTGCTCCGAAATGGATCGCAGGGTGTGCGTAATCTTGCGTGTTATACAGCACGGAATGAATGTGTGGTGGTGCTCGGTTGTCGAAAAACATGTTTCCATCAACGAGTATTATAGTGAGAACACGTTTTTGACGCATGCTACGTACGGTAGAGGTGCACCATTTTTTTTCTGAGGTTCCTCACTTGAGGAGCTCTATACCTCTCCCAAAAACTCTGGATCTGGGGGAAAATAAACGTGCTATGTATATATCCGATGAACAATCCCATGGCCTACAGTAGGTATTAGAACGTTTTTAAACCATACAAAAAAAAATGAAATTCCGACTATTTTGTGTTAATATGGAGCCCCTTCATTCAGAAAACATTTCATCAACCATAAAAAAGTGCTACCTCTCTCTATCATAGCACGCGTCTTTGGGTTAAGACGCCTGCTACCATATCATAGAGGTAGCACTTTTCGGCAAAAACGTTTCTGATAGACGGGGCTCCTTAACCCAAAATCGTCTGAGATTCAATCTTTTTTTGCAATAATTTTCTTTGTACACCTTGGCTATGGGGTTGTTCATCGAGTTGCACTCTTATTTTCTCCCCAAAAATTAGTTTTTGGGAGAGATATAGAGCTCCTCAAGTGAGGCGCCTCAGAAAAACAATGGTGCACCTCTATTGTCACAGCACGCGTCTTTGGGTTAAAAGAGCATCATCATCAGCTAAAAGCGAACAAAAGTCAGAGGCTTCAGAGACTGCTTGCAGCTGCTAGCCCGTTGAACTTTTGCGTTGTCTGTTTCTTCACTGCTGTGCGTGCATGTATGAGCATGTATGCGCATCATGTCGGATCTGTACATGTAATGTATGTTCAAACTGCGATGTTGAATCGTCCCCTAGTTCCCGATCCAACATGCTTTCAAAAGTATCGAAACCCCGTATTTCCACCAATCAGCACACCGCAAAATTGACAAGAGTCAGCAAAGGGGACTCTCAAACACCTCGACATTGCTGCACAATCACTGTGAGACGGTCGGCACTGACAAGACCACCGCCCAGCCGGGACCGTGCAAAGGTTTACCGGCTAGTACCTGGTTCTTCTGGCTGCAAATTTGGTGGTGCACGAAGCGTGAAAAGCACGGGTTTAAACGCAGCACTTTGCTGTGACATTGCTACTGCTGTGCTTGTAACGTTTCCCAAGAGAGCAAAGTGTAGGCCCTGGGAGGGCCTTGGGCATAGGTGTTTGCTGCCGTGTTGTCCATCTTGGCTGCTTTGCACGAGAGGGCACCGCCGCTGCCTGTTGCGAATCAGCCGGGTTGCGGCTGCCCGCTTCTGCGAGATGAAGCCGTCGATCTCGATAGATCTCCCTGGATGGTGCACGCTACGAAGAGATCCCGACGAATCCAGCATCAACGAGGTCAGAGTCATTCATTCCCCTTTGCTGTTCAACGACGCACACCGTAGTCTAATACCTGGTACAAGGTTCCCCTTCGGGATAGGGTTGACTTGATATCCCGGGGGCGTCGCAAGTCGAAAAGGGGGAACACAGGCGTTCCGTATGATATGAGCTACCAGGTACCTGGTACTGTTTTTGCTGCTGCTGTATGCTTGTATACCTGGCATGCACACATACACCGTGACTACTGGCACAAAGGCGAGAGCTTGGAGCACGGCTGCCGTTGTACCGCCGCTGCTGCTGTATTGCTGCTGTACTGCTGTACCATATACTGATTTTGTGGCTGCGAGGCTGAGCGGCTGCTTTTGCAAAAAAAAATCCACTGCTCTTCTTGATGGTCTTGTGTGCCTATGACAGCACACACTCCACGCACACATACAGCAGCGCGCACACATACACACAAACAGAGACACCGTCCGTGGCTGTCACAAAGGAGTGTTGCTGCTGCTGCTGCTGCTGCTGCTGCTGTTGCGTCGTAGCAGACAGCAGAGAGGGTAATTTTTTTTTGACTGATGCTGTTGTAGAGCGGGCGGGAGAGCGCAGAGCGAACAAAAAAATGTGAGGGCGGAGCGGGGTGCTTAAAAAGAATAAAAAATGGTGGGGTTTTCTAGGCACCTGCTCGGCTCAGCGAGGCGGAACGCAGCCCCTTGAAAAAAAGAGCCAGCTCAGCGACTTTGAGTGCTCAGAGCACCGCCACGGAGCTCGGCCGGGATCCAGACATGCGTCATAATGTACCGACCGACCCCTCGCTTGCCCCGCAGCCGAAAGTGCGAGAAAAAACCCTCGGCCACCGGAGCAGCATGCAAAAAAAATACAACGTGCATCTTTTGCTTCCACATATATAGCCGAAGTTACATCCGTCGCCGACACTCTACTCTGCAGGCCGTTCATTGTATGTTGGTTCAATCAAGTGTAATACTCTTTTTGATGTGGCCGTTTGGTGGAATCCTCGATTTCGGTGGATCAGATTCGGGTGGGATCAGGGTGTGGGCCCTGCCCGCGGCCAATTAGACTACTACCGGTATATACCGCCAGGGTCAGTTTGGAGGGCCAGATCCTGGAACAGGTCCGGGTGGGAGGAGCAGGGCCTAAACCTGTAGAGTGCTATTTGCAGAGCCCTCCTGCAGTTAGGTTTCGTTAACCGGGCCGGCGCCTACTAACATACCAACAGGGTGACTTTGGAGTTTGGAGGGCTCAGATCCGGTTGGGATCAGATCCGGGAGGGATCAGGGTGCCAAGCAGGAGCAGGGAGCAGGGCCTAAAGCTGCAGAGAGATATTTGCAGAGTGTTGTACTGCTTGTAGTTAGGTTTCGTCCGCCGACAGAGCGGCAAAGTCGACCCTCGTTTAGAAACAGGCGGTGTGATATCCGAACGACACACGGCAAGTAAAATTATATTCAATGGCATACAGCGAGGAGGTTCAAGGCAAAGTTAAGCTACGTGTGTGTGTGCTACCGGTATACAAGGAGCACCCGCTGTCTCACTCCTAAATCCTCACAACTCACTGCTCACTCACGTAGTCGGGTGGGTGACAAGGATAGCATCGCCGGCGTGCAGCTGGTCCATAAACTTCGCCTCGTGCCCTTGCACCGCTGTGCCCGAGGAAGTGATGCGGCCCGCTCCCGAAATGGGTCTCATTTCTTCCTCCCCGAACGCATCCTGCTTCTCCCCCCCCTCGGCATCACCAGCAGCTCCACCTGCTGCTGCCCCGTCGCTTGTCGACGGAACACCCCCCTCTGCCTCGGCCTTGGCCAGAGCCCTCTCTCGCTTGCGCTTGATCTTTTCCTTTTTCTTCCCTCTGGAGGAGACGGCAACCTCTCCCCCCTTGAACACCAGCCTCCCTCCTTTTGGCATGACCACCTTCACAAGATTTCAATGGGCAAGATTAGTTTAAGCACTTGTTAAGGTTGGACCCTGCCTGCCTGCCTGCCTGGCCTGTTGCTAGCTCTCTGTGTCTTGCGCTCGCCTCCACGCCTCGACGAAGGTTTCAACCATTTTGTAAGGCTTTTTGCACCAGGGGATGACAGAGTCAGAGGACGGCGCATATGACGATCCCCACACACACACGAACGACATCTGACACCTACACTCCACTGCGTCCCGTGCAGGACACATAGACGGCGCGCCCATGAGTGCACCAGGAAACAGCGGTGACAGCCGTGGTCATAAGAGGCGCCTCGATCTCGACCAGGATCGAGCAACACCGTCTCCGGAAACTACCTCCACAGCAACAGTAGTGGGACAAAATCGTTCGTCTTTCCCGCAATTTTCGGTTCCGGAACATCCGACTCGACAGCATGCCACTACGACTAGAGACAGCGGCAGCGGCAGAACAGGCGACAAGGACAGTGATGACGACGACCCGTACGGGGTAGATGACGATGCCTTCGACGCAGTCGACTTGCCAAACGACACCATGGCCACCGTGCTGTCCTTGCAGAAAGAGTTTTACGGTGTAATAAGATCGCACCCGCCGAGAAAGAGAAACTCCGCCAGTAGCAGCAACGAGCGCGCGGACAGTAGTAGCAGTGCTCGGCTTGGGGGCGGCGGGGAGCGCACGGGTATCGTCCTTCAGCATCAGATGTGAGTAGCGACGAGACGCTTGCCCTGTTATTGAGAGATGCACGCGCGAAGCTCTACAATAGTACCTACGGAGCGAAAAAAGCATCAACATTACATTAGCTTCGGTCTGTGTGTTGCTACGTTCTACAGTAACTTCTAACGCTCCGTGTGTCAACCGTTGTGTTGTACAAGGTGATGTTGTATGAGTAATTTCTCAAGCAAAGCTTATTCTGATTACTGGTGCATACCAGATATGTACTTCCTACTGGTTATGCAGAGACCCACATATTGATGTTTCATTGGCAAAGTAGTGGTGTCTGATTGGGTTGGGGTTAGGGTTAGGATTAGGAGTAAGGTTGGTCCAATTTGTCTCGTTCGCAGGGTCCGTCAATCATTGTTTCGAATAAATAAGTGGTTGACTGCCCTCAACCTCACCTTGACTTTGCCTCGTCGAAGTTCCACTACAGGGTCGTGTTGAATTTACACATACAAATACCTTCAGTTACCGATCAACCGGTATAATGACAGCAATATTCCGACCCCGATTTGGCTGTCTCGCTGTCTTGCTTTGCCTCCGCTTGTGAACGTTGCCTGAAAAGCTACACTGTGCTGGAGAACAGGACCGCCGTGGATCTTGAGCTAACGTCCATGCGCAAGGAGAACGTTCTTCGAACTTTCCGTCTCGGCACCGGGCGAGAAGATTGGGGTGTGCTCAGCACCGACCACTACCTTCGAGTGGTGAGTTAGGACAGCTATGATACTATCTTGTATTGTTAAGTACCAGGTAGCCTATTCGCGCGTTTTTTGTCGGAGTGCCTCGGGCGGCTACGTTTATTTACATCGTCAAGCTTGCGATTCTGCGCTCAGATTTCGCGGAGATCGACACTGCAGCAGCAGCAATAGTAGTGCAGCAAAAACCTGACCGGTCGAGCCGCGCCCGGCCCGTCCTGTCATAAGTCTCCTCCGATGCTCGCTTGCGGAGGTGGCGCTCAGTTCGAGGACGTTCAACGCGGGAACATCGCAGTATGTACTTCGAAGTACACTGAGAGAGAGCCCTAGAAAAGTTCCCAAGACAACGCTGCGTTTTTTTAACAGACAGTAATACTATTTGCATATTATCTATGTACCCAACCACAACCGCCTGAAACGCCTGAAACTCTGAAACGCCTGATACGCTTGAAACGCCTTGCACCAGATACGAAACTTGCTGGGGACCACGCAGGCGGCGGACAGCGAGGGTGGTGGGGGTGGGGGTGGTAGTGGTGGTGACAGCAGCGGGCGGGAAGGGCCAGCGGGCGGCACCCCCGCCAAGCGGACGGGGCGAGTCTCTCTAGAGAGGGACGTGCTCGAGCGCCTCGTGCAGTCGAACGCAAGGGCGTACGTTTCTTGGGCGCAGGTCTCGAGCGCCATGGAAGAGGTCTTGCGTGACCGCGATAGCCGTGCTGTGGGAGAAGGGGCGGAAACGGCGGCGGTACTAGCGGCGGCGGAGGCGGCAGTGGCGGCGGTTGGGGGGGGAGGGGGTGCGAGGGGTTTCTCTGTTGCGGGGAGCGGAGGACGCGGAGCCAAGCACCGGGAAAAGCGGAAGCCTAATAATAGAGGGGGAGCGGAAGACGGGGAGGACGAGGAGGACGAGGAGCAAGATTTGTGGAGCTTGAAGCGAAATAGGGAGGATGTGCTTTCCCTTACCAGGTGTGGCGGTGTGACGCGTGCCCCGCGATGAGTGGATTCTGCGTAATCATAACGCGGCGTGTCCTGCGTCTCCTTCCGTTGCGTTTCGGACACATCCCCTACGCCAGCAGCCCAGGCGGTTTCGTGTTGCCGATGCTGTAATCGTCGCTTGGTTTTGACATTTTTTCTCTCTGAAGTCCAAAAGGGGTTAGTAGTAGATCATACTGACCGCGATCATCGTCTCTTCCCCCCGTTGTACTTGTATGTGTATGCATGATGAACATGCCCCCTCCTCCCCTCCCCTCCCCTCCCCTCTCCTTTCCTCCCCGTGCTTGCAGCAAACTAGTCCGCGCCGGGTTTTTGCTGCCGAGACGAGACGTTGGCCGCGAAGAGGCCTACTGGTTTTCCATGCCCCAGGTGGGCAGGCGTTTTGTGCGAGATGTTTTGTGTGTGCCTTTTTTTATGGATGGATGCATGGATGCATGGATGGATGGAAGGTATTAGAGATACACCATAATTAGATGCTCACCACAACCACTGAACCACAGTCAGCGCTGACTGCTAGCCAATGGTTATGGTGTGTATATAATAAAAGCACAATCCGGGATTCGAATCCCCCCAACGTCCTCATGTTTCTCGTTAATGGAATTACGGAAATACACTTCCAGGGAAGAGCACCATAATCACGCCTGTTCGGGGCAGTGCTCACGAAAGGGATTTCTACCCTTGAGTAAATCCGAGGTCCAGGCTTAACCGCCAGGCGGACCGCGGATTGTGTTTTTATTAGAGATACACCGTAACCACTGAGCTATGCAGTCAGCCTCTAATAGAAGATGGATGAATTGATGGATGGGTAGATGAATGAGCGGGTGGATGGATGAGAATAGACGGATGGATGGATGGTCTGCAGGAATGGGCGTGGCTATGTGCTCAATCGATACCCTGTTGACAAGAAGCAATATTTTCATTTGCTACAATATGTGTTCTAAGGCAAAGTATCCACAGCGCTCCAGCAGGTGTTTTGCTACAGGGTGTACATAGTCTTCTGCTAGAACTGCAGCACTAAACAGGAAGTTTGGAACACCTGTTCAATCTTTAGTGCACGCGCAACCCCCAGCCCTAATGGTTTGCTTTGCGTTGCGTTTTTTGCAGCTTGGCAAAGCCATTGCGTCGATCAGCCGCGGGCGAAAGGCCGTAGTGGGCGCGCTCAAGCGCACGCGGTACAAGGAGATGCGGCGCTCAGCGCTGGAGGCTAAGAACCCGGCCAAGGCGACGGGACTACCCATCAGCTTCCACCTCAGGGACCTGCTTGGACTGGGCATGATTCGGGAGTTGGACACACCTTCGGGGGCGTTTCTCAGGCTCGCGCCAGATGCTTCGTGACTACCGCTGTTTTTTGTTTTCTTTTTGTCCTCCGGTGGATGGGTAAAAGTGGAGCTAAAGCTTTCCACACTTCCACCTATGAGTTGTTTGTCGTTTTAGCTCGGTTGCCGAAACAACAATACTGCCGTGGCAACACTGCTGCCGTGTATGCTGTTTTTGGTGCTGCTGCCGTGGGAACACATGTGTGTTGATGCTTGTTGTTTTCGTTGGTTTTCCTGTTCGCGCGATTGCCCCCATCTTTTTGGGGGGGGACAGATCGGTACACGCCTGAAAAGGCTGTTTTGTAGGGCTGTGAGTATGTCACCGACTACCAGTAGTTGTTAGTTGGCTAGGTAGTCGCGTGCAGTCATTGGCGGAGGTCTGTTTCTTGGCATCTGACTCACGCGTTTGTGGCTCGGCGTGTGGTGTTTCGAGAATAAATGCTAAATCAGTTAGTTGGCTTTTACTCACTTTTTCTCAGACTCCTACATGAGGAGCTCCGTACCTCACCCCTACACGGACGTTTTGGTATTTAATGTACGCGCAATTCTATGAAAAATTCCATGGCCTGGGCATGTAACGAACTAAAATTGTGAAACACTTTTACAATGGGATTGCAAAGATCTTGGGTTGTTTCTCGGTTGAGCAGCCCCGCCAGTCTGAAACTTTTGGGCCCAATAAAAGTACCCGCCCTCCCGTGGCCGGGCTCCGGTTACCCCCCTTACAAGGCTATATGGTAACAGGGGGTACCCCCATTTCCCCTATAGAGTATAGACTACTCGCGCGAGTGGCTCTGTATCTCGTTCAAAAACGGACTTTAAAAATACTTTTTTTGTTGGCGCAGCGTAACAACAAAAAACCGTGGCGGCGGTGGTACATATCGCGCAACCGAAAGCACAAAAGGTTGAGAATGCGAAGAAAATGGGTCGGCCACTCGCGCGGGCCCTCAACGTGACCCCCCTACCGCAGCAAGGAGTAAGAACGTTGCTGTTACGGGGGAACATAGTAATTAGGGTCAAATATGGTTAGTAAAAACAGTGTAGTATAAACCTTAATAGGAATACACGATTTGGGGTCGTTATGACTAGCCCATAAGACAGCTTTTCGTGACTCACGTGAAGCCCATTTGAGATGAACAGCCCGCAAAGAGCACACGCCACCCACTACACAGCTAAAGAGCTTTCAGAATCTCCTAAGAATCTTCCATTGTTGACCCGTTTTGACCGGGTCATCTCCGCGGTTCGAATAACAGAAGACCCGTATGACCCATCTGTCTTCGACCTCGCACTGCAGTAACTACCCCCATGCTGCTGCCCTTGGGGTCAGGTCGCCCTCCACTTGGGGGCTGTCTCCCGCCACCATCAAGGCAGTACGCGACCCTCTACTGCTGCTTGCTGTGGTTAGTTGGAACGCCCGAAATGTTTTTTGTTTTCGCTTCTTTGCGGGTTGCTCATTTTTCCGACGCAACTAATACAAATTGACACAAAAGAGCCGCCGGCCGAAGTATCACGCAGCTTGCCAAGATGAGTATCGACACTCATCAATTGGTCGAACTTACAGCTGATGTATTTGCAAAAAAAAATGCAGGAAGAGCTTGCTCCTGCTGATGATATTGCTGCTGCTGTCACTGCTGATACTGTTGTGCTGCTGTCGTTGTTATATACCCACTGTCTCCTTAATATCTGGTGTTGTTGTGCTCTGGTGGCACTGCTCTACTTTTATTAGTGCTGGTGCTGGTGGTAGTGCTGCTTTGCTGCTGCTTGCTGTTCTGCTTTTCTGTTTTTTTTGTTGTTGCTTGCTGCCATCTGCCTCTGCTGGGTGTGTTATTTTTTACTGACAAGCCGTGACATCAAATGTACGTACCAGGAAAGGTTGGGTTGTGTCTACTGCTGCTGTCAAGCACAAGAACGGCGAGCAGTGTCTGTTGTGTGCTGCTGTGTATGTTGTGCCCTCGTGCCCTCCGGTTTTTCTGTCGGTGTGCCCGGAGAGCATCCGGGTAAAGCTCGGTACGTGTAGACCAAAGAAATTCTGAAATGAACAACATCACGTTCTTTTGTCAGGAATCCTGACATCAATTTTTTTAATGGAAAAATTCGAAACTATTCAAAATCAGGATTCCAGACAAATGTCACGATTCGTGAAAATGTCATGTTTTTTGTCACGATTCCAGACATTTTTTTTTGTGTTCATTAGTATTGTCCCTTCCCTAGTGTTTGATTTTTGGGCTGTGTGTGTACTTTCATACTCTACCAGGTCATTGTTTTATTCAAATTAACTACCTGATATTTCAAATACACCAGCTGTGAGTTTGACCAGTTGAGTGGTCGACACACATCTTTGCAAGCTGCATGATGCTTCGGCGCATTGAGTTTTTTACCGTAGTACTGTACGTTGTTTTCGGCTCTCACACTCACTGCTGATATGTGTGCACCCCTCAAAAAAATTCTACCAAGAGGGTATATATGACACGGAGAATGTTACGCTCTGCTGTTGTTGTCGTTGTTGTTGCTGCTGCTGTTACTACCTCGAGTTGTCTACCAGCCACCACGTACTGACAAAAACAGCGACACGGACCGCCGAAAATCTCCTGCGCCG
>JAYJMJ010000289.1:2474253-2488411 GCA_036873875.1 Laminaria ephemera
GTCATAAACCAGCCATTTATATGGACAGCGGGTTGTCGCTTGATGCTTCTTCGGAAGTGCATGGGGGGGAGGGCTTGACCGCTGTAGCCGTAGGGGGCAGGGCCAGGAGAACACGGAGGTACAACTAGTAGTTTACCAGGTAGTTGTTGGTTGTTGGTCACATTTTTTACGCTTTTACTTTTCGTGCTCTTCATTTTTCGGTTATTTCATCATATGACTGATTGTTGACACAAACGCTACACGCTACACATTGTTGGATGGCAAACGAAATACCTGGTAATAATACTTGTAATAATGTTCCAGTGAAATATTCATTGATTTAATATTTAATTAACAGCACAGGTAGTCGGTAGTTGACGACACAGGCAAGCTACGCACGCACAGCTCGAAATCAAGGCACGTAACGCGAGCACACCCTCTAGGCGCAAGCACCCTCCGCCCTTAGGTAGGCATGATGATAGCCCCTTGCGACAGCACCAATAGGCCTGGAGCCAGCACCGAAACTCTACAGCAACATGGACTTAAATATAAGTACCGTTGTTGTATTAATATGAATAATGAAACGGTCCTTACATTTAAGTCCAGATTGGTACATGAGTACAAAGGTACGAATACTCCGTAGTGCAAAAATCTATAGACTACGTACGAACTTCCAAGTAGTGTGTCCCCAAAAACAAAAAAAACTCCGCTCACCAGGAGCCTGCGGCACGTTGTCCACAGCCTTGATAGCGGCTTGTTGCCCCCGGGCGCAAGCCTCCATCCCAGACTCCACCTGTAGCTTGACCAGCCGCGATAGCTGCTGCAGAGGGGGGGTAGCAAGCGCCACGGCCTTCTCCATGCCACAGGCGAGGCAGTCACCGCACTCTCCGAGAGCAGCCAGGGTGCGCCAGGCCCCAGCGGCAGCGGCGGCGATCAAGTGTTCTTGGTGATTGCTCGAGCCTTCTTCGTTCTTTGTGTTCGCTTTTTCTGCTGGGACGTTGTATTGGTTCGAGTCGTCGACAATGTTGCTGCTGTTGCTGCTGCCGTCGGCATGGCCTTCCGAGCCTTCCAGAGGGACATGCAGCCAGGGATCGCGGTGGATCGACGTCGGAGAAGACGCGGCCGAACCGGCGTCGCCGAGTTGAGCCTCCGCCTCCCCTGAGAAGGAGGAGGAGGAGGGTGGGTTTCGAACGAGCGAAGCACCCGAACCGTTGTTCTTCAAGGGGTCGCCTTCATCATGATAGTGTTTTCCCGGAGTTATTATGCCGGTAACCGTCTTCCGCTGACATGACACATCGTCTCCAGCGACCTCATCGAGACAAAGGGCACCGATCACCTCCCCTTGGTTATCAGGGAAGTCATCGTCGATGCTGCCGGCAATGGCGACCACGCTGCCACCCGCGGAACTGGCAGTAGTCAGATCGTCTCCAAATCCGGCCAGCGCGGTCGACTTGAAGGGGCGACCGCTGTTCGAGGGCGTAGATGACAGGTCCGAACCAGTGGGCGATGCTGGGGCAGGGCTGCGGGGCGGAAGCGCCGGAAGCACACTGTCGTCGTCTTCGTCGTCGACATCATCGTCATTGTCTTCTTCTTCGCTGTCCCCATCGCCATCGGCATCATCCATAGCATCCTCCTCGTGGGGGCCCAACCCATGCCCGGACCAGGTGCTCGAGGTTGATCCTTCTCCTGCGGGGTGGAAAATCTGGTCGAAGTCGCGAAGGCCTTCGGAGTCTTGAGACCCATCCGAAAGGAAAGAAGCGCCTAGGGGGTTGTTGTTACCTGCCCCCCCCACGCTCGACGACGGCCCGCCTACCGTGGTGGACACACTAACGCGACTTCCCATGAGCTGCCCTAGGTTCACGAAGCTCTGAGAGTCGATAGTGATTTGCATTTGCTGCGACTCCGCTCCTCCGTCTCGGCTACCATGAGCATCTTGGAGTACACCAGTATTGGCATTGTCCCCCATGAAGAAATAAAAGAATGGAGCAGTGGCCCAACACGTAAGGTACGTACCGAATAGATAGGGTCTAGTGGTCGAGGACTAAGCCGGGAGCGGTGCCTGCACGTGACTCTCTAAGGGGACAGCGAGGCAGCACGCTTCTTCCTTCCAGGTTTAAAAAAAGTTTGAAGCAGAAAGAAAGGCAAGTTATTTGATGTTGAATGTCATGCAACACGCCTCTATATTTTTGCACAACAAGATGAAACGGCAAAACGGCGGCGAAACCTTGAAACGAGAAACCGTCGCTGCATGTCGCATGTCGCATATCAACCGTCGTTGTTGCGTGTTGCGTTCCTCTTCTCTTGGTCGGCTTTGTTTATTCGAGTTCTCGCGTTATCGCACTCTGACCTTCGGTATATTTTCACCCACTCCAACGAATACTCGTGCTATTTAGCTGTTCTACCTCGGTTCTACAAATACATCGAGTCGAAGCTCAAGGCTTGATTGAGGCTCTGCGACGAGCTCGCATATATTTACGCGTTCGTATCCATCATCCATCCAGTTAGTTGTTGTTGTATCCATCAGTTGTTGTTTGTTATTGTTGTGAGGCCAACAAAATTCCTGTTTGTCCGACACATATTACGATAGATATTCGTACATGCTGCCGAAGTATGTACGAATACCAGGTCGAAAACAGAATGATAACCGACCAGCAGCGGGAACGATGAACCATCTGCAACGCAATAAAAGTCAAGGCAGGTATCGGGGGGTGGAAGACGCGTGCTACGATGATAGAGGTAGCACTTTTGGGATTTTTTGTTTCTGAATGACAGGGCTCCTTAACCCAAAATCGTCGGAATGGCGTTCTTGTTTTTCAATCTGAAGTTTTTGTATACGTAGGCCATGGGCTTGTTCATCGGGTTGCACTTGCAGTTTACTCAAAATCAGTTTTTGGGCGAGGTTCAGAGCTCCTCAAGTGAGGAGCCTCAGAAAAAAACTAACTGGTGCACCTCTTCTATCGTAGCATGTATTATGTGTCAAGGGTGGACGCCTATCACAACGGCTTGTCCATATGCACAGCGTCGTTGGGCGTAAAATCTCCTCCTGCTGGAGAGTATGTTCGGCAGCTATTACTACTCGTACTCTGTAAGACACTTCACGTACCGTCGTAGGTACTCGTAGTAACCCAGCCCGCGCAAAACCTCTTTTCCTATATATATGCGAGTATCTTTGCACCCACAAAGAAAACCTCGTTGTTCGTCCTACCTACCGTACCGGGTATACAGCACCGCAAAAAATAAATTTAAAAAAAATGCAGCGCCAACGATATTATGCGTTGGCGTGCTGTTCCCCAGGGTACCGCTCAATGATTTAGGATGCACGATTGTACAGGGAGGTTACAATTTCAGTAACATTCAGCGTAAACGATGAGCGTTGCTAGAGTGAAAGTCGCAAGGGAGAGCGAACAAAAAATAAATACCGATTGATCTGGCGATGTCACCCACAAAGAAAACAGCGTTGTTCGTCCTACCTGGTACCTGGCACGTAGGATCTAGTATGATATACCATTCCGTGCATAAAAACCGCAGCAGCTGCAGTAGTAGAGGAATTACTGGTGTTAGGCGCGGTATCTTTTCCCGAGGAAAGCTCTCCTTGTTTTGGAAGAAAACAGCGTTCGCGGCATGCGCCGGATCTGATTTATGCTTGATTGTTTTTATGAATGAAGCAAAACATCAGCCGCCGACGGAAAGACAACTTATTATATTCTGTCGTATTGACGGACACCAGCTGCGTAGATACTGCCACAGAAAACACTAAAACCCATTGTATTATCCAGTCCACAGGTCTACCTACTAATGTATACGAAGTATACCAACTCTATAATGCTTCCCTAAAACACCGCCGCCCAAACACGGCGGGCACAACCTAGTTAATCTCCCTCAGACAGCCGTAACGCCCTTTCCGGCGTCGGCGTCAGCTTCGCCAAGGTGAAGGCGTGGGCAGGAAAAATATGCAAAATAACAAAGTACAAAAATTAAAGTACCCCATACAGGTATTCTTGACTACCAGGTATTACTTGGAGTATATAATAAGGAAGCAGATTACCAGATTACCGTATGGGGTTCACGGGGTCACGAACTAACAAACGAAATGACACACCTATTGATACTGTCTCTCCCCAACCTCCCTCTCTCCACCGTTTCATATTTACCACGGTTAAGCTGCCAGTGCCCGCACACCACCGCCACGACCACCTCCTGACTCTGGGCACAACCTACCCCCCAACCAGCGACGACAACACGAGCTTCACCCGCTCCTCTCCCACGTCTCACGCCCCAGACGGTGTGATCCCCGGTGGTTCTACAAGAAGTCCCTTTTCGCTGCCAGCACCGTTACTCCCCCCGACGTTACCGCCACCAGCGACCACCACCATCTCTACCGGAAACCCTTCCACAGCAGTCCCACCCGCTCCTCCCGCCGCTGCTGCATCCACGGCTGCCAGTGCCGTCGCATCGGCGGGGGCATCCGGTATAGCCGACGCAGCCGCCGAAACTACCGCCTTCCCAGCGGTCACAACCTCCGACGCCTCTGGCACCAGTTGCGGGGGTAATGCTTGTGCGGCCGATGTGATGGAGGGCGGCGCCATGAAGGACGAGGACGACGGCTGCGGCTGCGGCGGCGGCAGCTGCCGAGCCTGCGGCGGCGGTACCCCCCCACCCGCGATAGGAACAGACGCCATCGGCTGATCGATGTGGCCGTTCCCATTCCCGTTTCCGTTCAAATTCCCCTGGTTGCCGATGCCTCCCACAGGTATCGGGGGGGCACCGGGTGGACCTTGCAGGTGGTGGGTGGGAGACCCCGGTTGTTGTTGACCCATGCCCGGTGGAAGTGAGCCTGTGATAAAATACGGGTTGATCTGTCCTCCGTTTTGTTCGTGTGCAGTTTTATTTTGTCATATGTGGACACCGGCGGCGGCGGCGGCGTCGGAGGCGGTTGCGGTGGGGCGGGGGGAACAGGCGCCGGGTAAGGCCGTTAGAAAATGCTGGGAGAAACTAAAGCTTCCTTCAGATGTGCCTACCTGGTCGCTAGCGACCAAACACAAAATCCAAAGTATCACTTGTCCGGGTTCTGCTATCAACGTTTCCGAGGATAATAAAAAACGAGAAAACGTGGCCTCCGAGATCAAATTGAAGAAGAGAAAATAGTGGGTGAGAGTGATAGAAGGGCGCGTTAGAGTTCCTGATAAATATCGGGCCGAAACGTGCGCTACACATTTTCAAATGGCACGTAAAATAAAATCTATTAACGAGAAGACTACTTCACTGACAAAAGGAAATGGTTGGCAACCGTGAACGAAGCACACGGTAAAGCTTCCTCATACCTGCACAGGCAACTTCTGCATCTCCGCGAAAGGCAGCGTCGCCAGCAACGCCGTAACTTCCTTAACATTCTTGTCGAAATTTATCATCAACGAGTGGTTGTCCAAGAACCTGCCCATCACGATGTTCTCGCGGATGTTGCCGATCACGACCATGTTCTCCTGCAGCAGCGTGCACACGTGCGCCTGCCACAGTGGAAAGGAGGCAAGGGCGTCGATGACGGGCAGACGTGGCGGGTGAGGGGAAGGACGGGATGAATCGACGTTTGCGTGCGCCTTGCGACAGCCAACGGGAAATATCGGGGTGGGCCTTATGCGTCATTATCCCCCATAATTGTCTTCGCTCCCAAGCACCACTACAATCACGCAAGGTCGCCTGGACCCGCAGCAGACGGGTGCTACGATAGGGATACTATACCACTTTTTGGCCAAACGAGCTCTGACCGACGGGCCTCCTCAGCTGAGGAACTCCCCAACATCGTTTGAATACCACTTGCTTTTTACGATAGTATTCGCTGTAATCTAGGACATGAGATTGATCATCGGGTCGCACTTTCATCTATTCTCAAAGGCAGTTTTTGCGTGAGGTAGATATAGAGCTCCTCAAGTGACGAGCCTCAGAAAAAATAGGTGCACTCTTATCGTACTATTAGTAGCATGCGTCAGCGGCAACATGCGGTGCGAAAGTAGAGAGCTTAGATACGTCACTATAGATACGCAAGCCACCATCGCCATTCCGCCATCATCGTTAGGATACGTCGTGTAGGCGAGCACGCAGGGGCTATCACGGCACTTCGCCCGTAGAGCAGTCACCCAGAGCTTCCTCTCTCCTCTTTAGGGAGACGCCCGCAACGGCGCGCCATGCCCCACGAACCCCGGCAGCTTTTATGAGCGCACAGATTTTCGATTCCAACGACAAGCGATCATAAGCGATCAACATATACAAATCACCGCGATGATTCACCGCGTTCTCGCGAGGTGAATTCCACCCCCCCCGCCTCTACGGGTCGGCACCGACAAAACCTCGCATCGCGTATCACACGTTGTCGCGGACAGGCTTGCCCGCCTTCCCCCACTGCTCTCTACGCCAGCACACCGCCCCCCTCACCTCCACTTTCTCGTCCTTTAGGTGAGGACCTGGCCCGCCCGGCCCAGACAGCCCCTGCGCTAACCCCGGCATCGTGTGCATCGCTGCCATACCCGCCACCGCGTTAGCGGCGAACATGGCGGCCATCTGGTGCTCGTGCATCGCCGCCATTACTGCCGCCGCAGCCGGATCCGGGTGATGTCGCTTCGCCGGGTTCATCCCTGCCGCGGCCTCTACCTTCGCCTTGTGCTCATCCTAGGCAGAAAGGGTGATACCGGGAGTGCGATAGCAGGTTGGCGAGGTGTGTGCGGGAGGGTGGTGATCAGAAGGTTCTGCATGGCGCTCGTAAATTTTAGGCGGTGGCAGATCGTTCGAGAGGGATCAGAGGGGCGGATAAGCGGCTGATCGGCCATCAACTGGCTCGGCAAGCCCGTCTCATACGCGTACGGGGAAGGTGAGCTACAGTACGCATCCAGTCGTTGGCACCCTTTTCAAGTAAAACACGCCACCGAAGTGATATATTGCCACCCTTAGAGCGGAAAATACATGCGGACTGCCAAAAGGAGGCACAAAGTTGCGATCGCCCGCCCGCCTACAACGCCTCAACGTCACCCTTTTCAGGCAACAAGCTACGATAAGAAAAAAAATGCCCGGCAGGCTCCTCCTACCCCAACAAAAGCGATTGCGAGACGGCCCGGCAGAATCGGGGCATAGCAAGAATGGACGGATCGCAAAAAAAGACGGAACGCGTGCGCGATCAGATGATAGACGGCTGCGTAACTAACCTGCATGTGCCGGAGATGGTGTGCAACGTCCCGTACAGACTTCTTGGGCAGACTGGCAGCGATGCGGATATAGATCAGCATATTGCTGTGCCGATCGTGCGGGTAGTAGCGCAGTCCGTCCTCCAGCACCTTTTGCTCGTGCTTGTCCCATGGCGACGAGCCCACCTTTCGTCATTCAGGCGGAAAGAAGCAAAGCGTTAAGCAATCGACGAAGCGGATGCACACCGATGTGGTACACCAAACTCGCAAGCCAACCCTTGCGGTGAAATGTCAGTGTTCGCACGATATATAGCAGTGCGGGGGCGCAATGATAATCGTAGGGCGACAATCGGGTTCCCTTCCTGTACTTTCATCGAGGGACAGGATCACCCACGAACACGAGCGCCATTTGATGCCAAAGTTCAACCCCATGCGAAACGACAACAAAGCGAGCACAATCAGACAAACGCTGAATGACAGATATGCCGAGAGAATACCGCCTCCGCTAAGACAAACGTTCGCCCGTAAATGACATTAAAAAACCTAGCATGCGGTTGCGTATAACCAAACCGAAACGATCTCCATGTAGAAGCAGCTACAGTTGGGGCTAAGATAGTAAGACAGGCAGATGAGTACGCGGTAGGCATACGCAGCGGTGCACGAGACATTAACCGCACTAAGTAGAGCCGGTAGAGCCAGACGGTGGCAGAGAGGGCAGCGCTGGGGCTGTAGGAAGTTCGGTGCCCTGACCGTATGAAATGCTACATAGCACCCCCAGCGTAAGAGTGCACCAATACCCCGTGCGTTCACGAGGACATGGGCTCTCTTGCCTGCCCCCTTCTCGGTGCTACCGCTCATGCAGCGCCCGTGCACGCTCTTTTGGCGTTACAAAAGGTACCGAAAGACGAACGCAAACACCCCACACACAACGTCCAACGCAAGGGGGGGAAAGACCCTCTGCATTTGCCAGGCATACGTATTAGCAGTAAAACAGCTGTCTATTATGGCCAGCCCCAGGTCGAACGCTGACGTCATTCTACTAATAGATCCGTGGACGACGCGTCGCTCCCCGTATCGGAAGCACCCGGTGGTAAAACGCCTCCGCGTCCACAGCTCTATCCCACAGCTCTATCCCGTGTACCCAGCTACGCAAAGTAGGCTGCACACCTTGTGGCTAGTGCAGGCGCCGGCCTTGGCTTCGACTGCCCTCCTGACTCTTTCATAAACCTCCCGCTTCTGGTTCTCGGGCACTCGATCCGGCCCCAGCGCCATGGCCTCCTCCTTCTCCTTCTCCTTGGCTGATGGCTGGCAGCGCGCGGAGTGGAACGGGGGCGATGCACAAAAGCGCGCGTGATATAGCACGTCAGAGTTGTGCGTATCTATCGGCGTCCCCGATGGTCTACTGGGTTAACCTCGTAACCACTAAGGTCAATGTCACGGGTTCGAGCCCCCCCGAGTGCATACTCGTACTCGTAGGGCCTTTTTCTTGTGCTAAAAATTGACTTGCGGAAAGCGCGAGAGCGTGAGTTAGCAAAATTCGATGAAAATCGACTAGCGTTGGGAATGCTGAACCCTGTGCGCGATAAAAATGAAGGCACGTACCGGGGGGGAGGAGGGACGACACCAGTGACCACGGCTTGTCCACAAGCTGGAAAGTAAAAAAGTGAGAAAAAAAATAAAAAAAATCATACCAGGTGCCTCTCTAGAACAAAGAATCGGCACGGGACACTGGGTGTGCCGGATGTCGATGGGTACAACAGCAGTAGTCTACGTAATGGTTTTAATGCGAAGCACACACACAAGACTCGGGAGAGGATACCGGCACCAGACCATGGTGACATCGTCACAACCCCTCGAACTGCTCAGAAGGGCACCACCATGGATGGGAAAAGGCCAAGAAAGCGGCAAGGGGCAAGAGGCGACTGAAGACTCAAGACAGGCCAGGCCGATACTGCTGCTGAATGCTGCTGTCTGAGGCCATCAACCTTCGTGCTATACATACCGGCATGCTGGAAATGCTGCATTGCCAACTGCTACGACTGCTACTACTGCTGGGTGTTGGTGTTGCCATTGGAAGAAGCACATTATACGGGGTACGAGTAGCCTGGGCCGCCGACGTTGCTTCGTCCTTCGTTCTTTCGGTCTGGGACAAAGACGGGGGAAGGGAAGGGGGAAGCTTGGCTCCAGAGACGGCTAGAGCAGAGGACACACCGAGCGGAGAGCGGACCAATCGAGAGACGCAACATACCGGTCGCCGGAGTGCAGTTGACAAGCAGTTGACCCACAAAACTCGTAAGGTCACGTCAATGTGACATTTTTCTGCACGTTGGCCTCTACCAGGTATTTGATACCTGGTACATGGAAATTGACATGTTGATGTTGATACTGGGTGCTTTTTGTATCAATGACACCAGGGTATGAAGTAAAGATCTGTCGGCCGTTCGTCCGCAACGAAGACGCTTTGCCGAACAGGGAACATGGGAAAATCAACATACAGCAGTAGTAGAGGTCCCCCAATAGCCCCGGTTGAGTGCTCCGGTTACCCGCTATAGTGCCTGTGGAATCGCTTGGCACATAAGGGAACAACAAGTAGTGGCAGTATGCGGAGTAGTGCCGGTTGCCGCTATACTGCCGGTCATTCCGGCTGGCACATACCGAGGGACCACTACTGCTGAATGATACGATTCAAAATACCCGTGGTCGCATGTGTGCACTGCACAACAGAGCTGTACCGCTGTTACTCGTACCGCTACTGCTGAAGTTGAGGGTAGCTTGTGCAAAGCAAGCAGTACGCAGTCTACTCGTATACCCCAGGTACTAACTGCTGTTGTAGTGCGGTAGTAGCAGCAGTGTTCCACTCTTACTCTTGCAGTACGGGTACTTGTTGGTATACCAGGTACCTGGTACTGGTGCATACAACTGCTACCGCAAATCGTAGAGCAGCAGTGAGTACACGAGTAGATTACGTACCGCGATTTTCGCACGAGGTACCTTTAACTTTGACTTGAGCTTTGTGATACGGCGTGATAAGAGTGGTGGCCTCCTGCGTGCTGCCTGCCTGGTCTGTTCTGTCTGCATATACGACGCTACACGACAACAACAGCTGCTGAATGATACGATTCAAAATACCCGTGGTAGCATGTGTGCACTGCACAACAGAGCAGTACCGCTGTTAGCTGTTACTCGTACCGCTACTGCTGAAGTTGAGGGTAACTTGTGCAAAGCAAGCAGTACGCAGTCTACTCGTATACCCCAGTTACTAACTGCTATTGTAGTGCGGTAGCAGCAGCAGTGTTCCACTTTTACTCTTGCAGTACGGGTACTGCTGTACTTGTTGGTATACCAGGTACCTGGTACTGGTGCATACAACTGCTACCGCAAATCGTAGAGCAGCAGTGAGTACGAGTAGATTACGTACTGCTATTTTCGCACTAGGTTTGACTTGAGCTTTGTGATACGGCGTGATAAGAGTGGTGGCCTCCTGCTTGCTGCCTGCCTGGTTTGTTCTGTCTGCATATACGACGTCACACAACAACAGAATGCAACGGGCAGGCCTATCTGAAGCTCAACGGATCAAAGAACACGACACCAACACCAACACCAACACCGCGCCAACACCGCTGCCACCGATACCGCCACCGCAAACACCGCCACCGCCACCGCCCCTCCTATGATACCCCCGTACAAAACGTTCACAACACACAACGGCATCGCGCTACCACCACACCACCGCTACCGCTGCAGCTACCGCTCGTACCGCTATATACCGCCCAACTTCACACACACAACACACACACACACCTGTCCGCCGCTGCCCCGAAGACTTCCGCCAGCTAACAGGCTCGTCCTCCGACAGCCCCTCGTCAAGCTCCGCGAGCTCCTCCGCCGTGGCCGTCGTAAGACCCTTCTTCGTCGACTGCCTCTTCCTCTTTTGCCTCGGCCGCTCGTCCGACTCCTCGCTACCGCCCTCTCTCGCCACCGCCGCTCCCGCACCCACCTCCGCCCCTCCCCTCCCCGCCGCTGCCGGCGTAGTCGCTGCTGCCGCCGGTGCTGCTGCTGCTACCGCTGCTACCACCTCCGCTGACGAGCCTGCTTGGTGATCGCCATACCCTCCTGCTGCGCCCGGATTAGCACCTGCTGCTGCTGCTGTCGCTTCGGCTCCACCGCCGTTAGCCATTACACCCTGCTGCTGGCCGTGCATGGCGGCGGCCTCCTTCATCTCCCTCCTTGCTATCGCCTTTGCCGAGACCGGGATGTTGTACTGGCAGTGCTGGCACATCATGCTGCGGATCGGAACACCATGCAGACAGCGCGGGCAGCGGCGCAGGCACTGCTCGAGCGGCGGCATGCCCCGCTTCATGGCCTCCACCTCGAGGGCCTCGGAGGATGGGAGGGCATCGTTTCCTCCCTGCCCTCCTCCTCCTGAGCCAGGCGAGGGTTGCTGCTGCTGTGGTGGCAGGCTAGACTGTTGTTGCTGGTGATGCTGCTGCTGCTGCTGCTGCTGCTGGCGCTGGTGCCGATACTGCTGTTCCCGCTGCTGCTCGTAGTCGTGATACTGTTGATCAAGCTGCTGCTGTTGATACTGCTGGTGCTGGTGCTGGTGCTGTTGCTGCTGCTGCTGGTGCGTCAGCGGCTGTTGGCCCGGCCACTGACCGTTCATAGCTGCGCCGTCCTGCTGATGCACCTAGTCCCCTTGCAGGGCGGTCGGCGTGGCGCTCTGCTCACCGCCGACAACCCGCTAGCAAGCACCTGCACCCTCCCCCCCCTCTCCTTGCCAATTGCTGCTGTGCTGCTGTGTCTGTATGATAGCCCCCCCACCCCCCCCCCCCCCACCTCTCCCGCTGAATTTGCACTTTTTAACAAGGAAATCTTGGAAAAGGTCTGTTTTCGGATGAGATCGGGGGAGGTGGTGCAGGATTCGGGGGGAACGTCAGGGATGACAGCAAGGGGGATGACGGTGAGGGGCAAAGGCGTAGTCGGGGTCGGGGAAAGGCGCCGAGGAGGGTGGTGTGTCGGCGACCGAGGCAACAGACATGGGACCACAAAAGGCGTTCGGTTTTCACAATGTGTTTGAAAAAAAGAGCATCGAAAAAATGCCTAACCTCTCACACGGATCGATCGCCAAAGCGCAAGCTCTGGGGGGGGTGGCCGGAGCCTACCAGACCACTGGCTACACCAGCGTCACCGCCACAACCTGAGGCTCGAGCAACTCGCTTGCACGGCTTCCGCGGCGCCGTGCCGAGAGGTTGAAAGTAAGGGGAAAGTCTCCCAGTCTCACCGATCGAACACGCCGCAAAAGCGCAAAATCGCCTCTCAAAACAAGCTACAAAAGCAACCCTCGCTTTCGCGCTTGGGGTCCACAAGCAGGATGCACCCGCCTTCGGGAGAATCACCCCGACACCTCCGCCCTCGAGCACGCTCGCTCCGCGACGCAAAAATAACCAGTCTGGTTCCCGACAGCAACATGAGATCCTAGGAGACAAAATCTAGGTCAACATAAACGCAAAGGAGCGAAAAGGGGGGTTTGCTAAACTACCCCTCTCTCCCAGGTAGGGGGCTGGGCTTACACAGGACCATGCACCCTCATGCGGAATGGGCCGTTCGACCTCGGAGCTTCTTCGGTGCACTCGTCCTCCGCTTCCCGAGACAGCTGGCCGGGAGCGAGGCTCACCTTATGAGCTCGAACGATCCCGGACGTATCCCGTCGAATTCAAATTTATATTTTCCAAAGCAAACCGCTCCGCTTGTTTGTGAAGAATGAAGAAGCCACCAAACACACACAGCAGGAGCTACTCTACGCCTGCACGGATCAAAAAACAAAATTACCTGGTGTTTTTTTTCGTGTTTTTTTTATAGTGGTGGGCTTCAAGTTTTTTTATTCTGACCAGAGAGAGGAGATTTTCGACAAGAAGGCAGAATCGAGTACCATTTTCGTTGTTTTGCTTGCATTTTTTACCAAAATGAGCAAGTGTTGGGCTGATTTTGTGCAACTCTACAGCAGTAGGTATGTATGCTGCTTTTTTTTTTATGATTTGCAAGGTACACAAGCTGCATGGCTTGATGACAAGTCGTGACTCGACTCGTTCGTGACAGCAGCTGTTGCCGATACATACAGCAGTACCGGTAGTCTATCTACGTAGTTCTAGGTAGAGGCAGAGGCTCGCGGAAAGAGATAGTTGTGCAGTGTGAAGTAAACATCAAAGAAGTGCTTGTGACTTTTTGTATGAGCGAGCACGATTATTTTCAGGGCTTTGCACCGCGGCGTGCGGTTTCTTCATTACTACCAGTATGGTGCGGTGCGACGGCGATGCAGTTTTACCGAACCACACCACAACGTAGGATTTAGCGAAAGACAGATCCGCACCGCGCCGCATCGTATGCTGATCAAAATCCAGCATCCGCACCGCACCGCACCGTACACGCTTCTTCCAAAATATAAAAGCCGCACCGAACCACACACCGTTCGACCTGTCTCGAGAAAATAAACACGGTGAGACCAAACAACGTGTGTGTGTGTATTTTCTCAACGAACGGTGCGCTGTGCGAAGCGGCTTTTGTCGGTTTTTACCGGTCTTCGTCGCACCGCACCGCACCGCACCGCACAGCACCGCACCGTACGATTTTGAACTGCATCGTACCGCACCGCACATTCTGTAAATAATTCAACCGCACCGCGGTTCGGTTCTAGAAGTGAAACACCGTGGAAAGTGACAAATCTCGCCTATGGGCTATGACAATATTGTCATAGCCCATAGAATCTCGCTGTCTGTGCTGCTGCTGCTGCTGCAGTGTGTAAAAAATGTCGGTAGATACATTTTTTATAACAAATTAAAAATACACTACTACTATGTATACGTATATTTGTCAAATTCGCCTCTGTTTATTACGGGCATATCTCTTCGTACGCGCACTTTTAGCCAAAAACGCCGAATGGGGTCGAAGCATCTCGGCCGTCCGGTCACCGTGGTCGAGGTTTGGGCGCGATCCGTGCAGTGTGTCGCCCGTGGCAA
>JAYJMJ010000289.1:2496887-2513434 GCA_036873875.1 Laminaria ephemera
GAGCGAGGGGGAAGACAACCCTCCTCGCGTGAAGCGCACACGGCGTGTTTTCCCTCGCCCCACCTACAAAGCTTCATAATCGGCGTGCGCTGAGACGCTCTGGTGCGGCGAACTCGTACGAGTACGTAGTCAAGCGATCACCGTTGTTATTATTTCGTGAGAGCTCTGTCCAAAAACAGTCTGTAAAATTCAGGTTTCATGATAAGGGTTGTCGATCCGATTCTGCCCGTCTGGTTCTGCGGCCCGAAAAGTCATCTCGTTTTCGGATTCGGGCATGCTCTTGTAAGAGATGGCCTCAGGGGTGGTAGATTGACTGTGCAAAAACGAGAAAAAAACAAGTTTATGTTCCTGTATCCCCTCTCTCTTCTCTTTTGCGTACACCTCTCTTGGCTCTCGGCGCCGCGTATTTGGTGGGCTTCCGTTGTGTTATGAGGCGTTATCGTAGGACGTACGCAAGCGGTCAAAGTACTGGCAGCACTGGCAGCTCCCTCGGCCAGTACAGTAGTACTGTCAGTATAGCAGTACTAGCAGTACATACTGGACCACGGCCAGCCCTACAATATTGAGTATAGAGCCATACGAGCACGCTTGGCAACCACTTGACATGGTACAAGGTACCTGGTACGTGATACTCGTAGCCTATTCGGTCCCCCGACCAAAATACGTCCGCATCCAGAATTTATTAAAATTGACGTTTCGCGCTCCCAACCGGACCTGTCCGGGCTGGCAGGCGCAGCATGAGCAGCAGTGAGGGTAATCGTGGCCCCGGCGTGATCAGCGGCTTCGGGCGAAGACAGAAGCCAGTGGACAGCGGCAACACCGCACTGGGCAAGGGATTCGATCTCATGGAAGACGATCCGGGGTCGCGCAGAAAGATCGTCATCGATGGGTGAGGCCGGCCGGGGATGCGCAGAGGGAGAGGGGGACGGGCGAACGGACGGGCGGACGGACGACCAGACAAGGCGGCATGTTTTCCTGCCCGACTGGTTGGCTGCACCCACGTTTTGGGGACGAACTACTTGGAATTAGAGATGGACATAATTTTTTGCAGCAGTTTAAGGGTTATTTTCGGTTTTTCAAACAATCTATCATACCCGTAATCTACCAGATGTCTGCTGTGTTTTTGACTTTCTCGCCAGCCACCATTGCAGCCCAGCGTGTTGCGTGAGCTACTGTAGGTGCACGGAACGAAACGGTCAAGGCCCGCCGTGTCCGCACGCCGTATATACTATTTTGGTGATTTGGTGCATTCAGTGGCTTGGCTGCTGCTGCGTCGCCTTTGCTGTCATGTTGGTCTCAGTTTTCGAACGGTAGAACATCAGTCGCAACGCATACTTCGATGCCAGACCCAAAGCGCAGAGCTTTATGTTTTAGCGCACGTTACCCGCGACGGTACATGCAAACAAAATCCCACCGATGCCAGTTTCTGCACCCGCATTTTTGGGGACAAACTATTTGGAATTAGTGTGGGGCCATGTTTGCAGCACGAGTAAAAGGATCAAGTTGCGCGGGGAAGGGGAGACGATTATCACCTGTGTTTGCCCTCGATGACAGATGGCCCACGTTTCTTTTTGCGGCTACTGTTGTACGCAGCCTTGAACCTGACCTGTTATGCGCTCCGCTCTCATATGTTGTTCTCTTGCTACGCGACGACTGCAAATGCGAACAGCTACGACGATCATGGCTTTCAACTGACAGATGGCGTCGACGTGCGAGGGTCGATGATATGCCTGCCCAACTCGTACGTGCTGTGGGAACCGAAGCGATCGTCGGACATCACAGTCGAGAGCCTCCTCCTCCTAGAGCTTGTTATACCCAAGATAGGTATGAACGGTGTTCGATTTGTCCAACCAAGTACCTGAACCTCTCCTGTCACATGATTCGTTAAACATGTATACCTAGACCATGGGATTGTTCATCGGATGAAGCATACAACAACTCTCAAAGTGTCCATACCGTGATTGAACGTGAACCTCCCACGAGATGTGCCTACGGACAGTTTTTTTTTGCGCGCAACACCGTTTCACGCAATAGCTACTTTGTGTCGCAATCAAGGTGGACCATCAGTATGGCTCGCTGAAACCGAAGTGTTGTTGATCATGTGTCCATCCCATTGCTCCATGTCTTCAGTCGTCCCCAAGACTGGAGGTGCTTGTGCGGAAATCTTTGCTAGAGAATAAACGCTGGGGGGGGTGGTGAACGACGAGCGTGACCGTTTTAGATGAATTTTTCTCACGCGCCCTCCAGTGCGCGCTTCATTCCTCCGTCCTGAAATACCTAGAGAAGAGGCAACGTCACGCAGTAATACCAGACCAGAGACGGTCGTGGTTTCCCAGGCTACATTATATAGACACCTCAAATGCCGCCCACTCATTGCCTCTCGCCCAGATCTGTTGATTATAGGAGTGGGCAAGAGCATGACAGAGAGACTCTCTCCGGACTTGGTGACGCACCTGAGATCGAAGGGAATAAGTGTGGAGCAGATGGACACGGTGAGTGTGTGGTAAGGGACCAGGGAAGGGGTGAAACTTTTATCCAAGGGATAGGTTGTTGTGTCCCCGGAATGGCGAACCAGGGAGCGGGGGGGGGTGTACTCGTTTGTTGATTGCCTTAGTCATTTGACCATTGACCACGCGTCCCTTTCGAGACGAAGGGGGTGAACCTTTGATGCAGTACGTACGTACCTTAGGGCTGCGGACTGCCTTTCGAAGCAAACGAGTGACCAGAGTCGGGTTTTGTGGCTGTCTCGGCCACCGCGGTGAACGTGAGGTGTCACCTTAGGACGGCTGGTGGTAAGGCTTGTGTGTTGTTTTTTTGGTCGTCGGGCGCGCGGCTCAGTTGCGTATCTTGATGGCACGCGAGGCTTTCAGTCGGAATTGCGTACTGCGCTAGGAAACGGGAAATGTCTCTCATTGATCGGAAAGGAGATCTGTTCGCCGGCACTTTCTACTCAACGCTAAAATAATGTCGTTGTAGGTTCTTCACTTGACGGGATGTTCGTGACATGGACTGGTGAAAGGGATGGTGTTTTATATTGCAGCTGGGCGTATCATAGGCTCTCTCTCGATGTCCGTGCCTTTATCTCTTTCGGTTTGGGCGAGTTCAAGCGCTGGAAATAAGCGCCCGCTCGTAATCTGGCCGGCCCCTCGGATGGGCTGCAGTTTCCCCTGTGTTTGACCGATTTCTGCCCTGCACGATTTTCCCCGACGATAGGTGAATGCATGCTCCACCTTTAACGTGCTCAACGCGGAGGATCGAAGGGTCGCGGTAGCTCTGATACAGCTGTCCGTCGAGGGAGAGACGTCCGAGTAGTGGCCGCCCTTGGACTACTCGATCGATCTGCGCCTATCGGTTGCTAGCTTGATTTGTTTCACCTTGCGGGCGGTATCGAGTCTCGCGCACGCTGTACAGCGGAGCGATGCCTACTCAAACATGGAGGGCGGCATGTTTGTTTGAGTGGACCCCCCCTGTCTCGTTGATTTGCGGGTTAACGCGTAGGTTGGCTGAACTTGGTATATATAGGCATTGGTAAGTGCGCGTGGACGATCGATCTAGCGTATCATAGCTGATAGAAGTACTGTAGTCAACGGGGGTTAGTGTGCTGGTGTGCTGCCCTCTGCGCAGTTACCTCGCTTGAAGTTATCCCCCCCCCCCACACTCCCTCTCGCAGGAGCTGCCGTTTGCTTCGTCGGGGGGTGTAACGTAGTACAATGAAGGCAGACACAAAGCAAGGGTGAGACTTTGAGGTCCACCCCGCCTCGGAGGTAGAGTAGGCTATGTAGGCTACGCTCCTGTAGGCCCTCGGTTACCCTAGTGCCAGTGGCGCGCGGTGACTAAGTAGCGCTCGGTGAAGCACAAACGTTCACCAACCGCAGCACTCGTCCGAGAAGAGAGCAGACAATCACAAAAACCAATCACAGAAAACAACAGGTTTTCAACGGCAATGCATTCTTGCACGCGCCCGGGGAGCGTACGCATAATATGATATGCAGGGCTGTCATAGGCAAATTCATTCTACGCAGGACTGCCATAGGCAACCACGCCCATACGAGGCAACCGCTACATGTGCCACACAATTTAGCCAATCAGCTGAATGAACAAATTTCCCATGAGCATCGAAAAACGTTTGAACTATGTGCAATTTCGTACCCTCGGTCACCCACCACGCTTACTGGTACCCCTCAAAGCAGTACGCCACACCTTCGCGCATACTTCGTATAGGCTGACTACTACATAGAAATTCGCTGCCGTTTAGCTCTATTGCCAAAATATAAAGTTTATCCGAGAACAGGAAACACCAAGGCATTGAATATAGCCCTCGTCCTACAACCCCCCTTCGACGATGTGCACTGTGATTCAACTCTCAACCAATGCACTCTTCAGCACTTGCAGGTGTTTCCACATATTTTTCTCGGTCACGCCTAATCTTCGCTGAATTTTTGTCCCCTTGCTCGCTGCATCCCATTATCGTCTTTGTGAGTTTAGCCAGCTCGTTTCGCTCTCATTTTCCAAACCTGAAATGTTACGAATCTAAAAAAACACGTTGCCCACCGCCGCAACAACGACCCCGGTCGTTCGGTAGAGCGGACGGTAAAAACCGCCCACGCTCTCGGCGCCCGTGTCTTGCACCCGCAGAGCGGAAGACAATGGCCGCCCACGCTCTCAGCGCCCGCTTCTTGCGCCGGCGGCGCTCGTGCTGTGCAGCGGCTTCTTCTTGTCGGGACCTGGCCCACTGCTGGACCGTCGCCACTTGCCAAGAGATCCACACCTTGTGTCATGAAATGTACGCGGCACTGCTGTCAATGAATTGAGGATGTTCTCACATTAGCTCATTTACCTGAAATATAGTCCGTGGTTACAACAAAGGCTAAACAAACTAGCATAAGCGGGGGTGAAACACGTGATGCTCCAGTCCGCTACTGGAAGTGTACGTGTAAAATCGCGATTGACATGCTAATCATGTTTGATACAATTCGTGCGGTGGCCCCCAGCTAGCACCAACTGCCTTACAATGACATTTTTTGCGTGCACAATAGGGACAAGTCCGTGCCCTGGCCAATTCTGAAACGCCCAAGTGCACTGCACTAGGGAGAGATCAACCCTTAACCTCTGCCAACAGAGTATCCCACACACAAAAAAAGCAAGAAATTTGTCCAAATTTCAAGAAACTTTTGTCGCCCAAAACGAGGGTGCAGTGCTAAAGGGGTTATAGAGTACAATAATCTGCCTTTGGAACGCAAGATAGAAAAACAAAATAGAAAACCCTCTTCCAACGAGTCTGACCTTACCCCTTACCTTCGCGGATAGGTTCCTTGCCCAGTGCAACGTGGCAGCCCTGGTCTGACCCTGTGCATGCCTCCTGGCGGCGGTCGCGGCGCACCATCGCTCCAATCCGGACGTACGTAACAAGTACTGCTCAGCGATATGTGACGCACCCCGTCGTGCCGTCCTCGCCCTGCGTGGTACGATGGCAGACCAGACACATCGGTCAGCTATAAGACAAAAGCGGTCGGCAGGCGTTTTTCGCTCCTTGCGCGGTACGCTCTAACGTTCACCATCTGGACACGAGCAAGCAACGACGCTACCACTTTAGTAGTACAGTCGTGGTTCCTCATTAGTGCGGTGCCTTGCCATATGACAATAACCGCACTAAAGTGGGACCCCGAAATATCGCGGGTTAGTGTGGTACTCTGCAGGACGAGGTCGTGACAAGCGATTTTTCACGGCACTAAACTGGGACCCCGCACTGAAGAGTACCGCACTAGCGTGGGACCCCGACTGTACTTGTGCCGAAAGGGGTCGTGATGTGCGCTTTAGCGCGTCCTCTTCCCTAAAAAACACAATCTGATGTGCTTTCGTTTTCAGCTCGAAACCGAAAGGGAAACAACCCCCTTTCGTTGCCGGTGCGGATTGCGAACGAAAGAGGCCCGGGGGCGGGGCGACACACCTTGCCACCCTGTCCAGAGCCCGCAGTCCCGCCGATACAGCCCACGATTTATGCAGCGCTCCGGCCGCCGCATAAAGCTCGGCACCGGCCGCTCGACGCTGGGTCCAAGTTCGCCACAAAGTTACGGCAGCGCTGATGCGGCGCTTCCTGAGGTGCCGCTGTCCGATAAGCATCGTTCTTCGGAAAAGGACGAGGAGCAGGCCAATTAGCGACATCAAAGGGAAGGGGGAGGGTACGTGTTTAAATTTTTCCGCCTTAGCGTTTTTTGGCTTCATGATGCCATCAGAAAATTGGCGCTGAGGTGGTGCAATGCTGTCCATGCCTGTAATAATTTTGTGTCAGCAAAAAACTATTTCTGCAATTGTTACCCGCGCGCTTATCGTAGGGTTCGATGGTACAGGCCATGGGAAGCCGGGACAGCACAACCGGACTGGCCGCTAGCTGTGTTAATTGTTGGCTGCACTTGCGATAACTTTGTGTATATTAACAATTCTGCATGTCTCGCTGATCGAGCTAAGTTATGCGCCACCCTCGCGTTCCAGCAAAGCAAGGACACTGTGGTAACTCATGCTGTATCAGACAAAAAAAGTGCGTTCCCTCTCACATGGGCATCGCTCTCACCGGTCCTGTGCAACCCGCAAATCAACAATAGCCGTCAACGTCAAGAAAATAGCCATGCCCGTCCTCTTCCGCCGCCAACTGTTCGATTTTTCCAGAGCGTTCTCCGCTACCCTTCTGCTTCGAACAATCCGCCGCCAGCAATCGAGGCCGGCTAGGGCGATGGCGCGGAGACGGAGAGATTCAGCGTGGTGGAATGCTTGCATCCGTGATTCAAGAAGATCGCTGCGTTATGATTCACGAGTGAGGTAGAGGGATGCATGAAGCAGGGTTTGGAAGAGGCGGGAAAGGACGAGGCTAATCGGTCAACCGGTCAAATTCATGCTCGCGGAGGTAAAGGCCAATGGGACATGGATACCCGTCTTTGAGCGAGGTAGAAAGAGAAGGCGATGGAAAGGAGAGCGATTGCATTATTTAGTAGCTAACATTGCTACATTGCAAAAATGCAATCATCACCCAGATTAATGTCCATCAAAATGACGCGCGCTTCTACCCTATTCGTAAAGCAAACGGATTCTAGATATCAAGTTGCTATTATCTCGTTTTCATCGGCATACCACACACCACTCGAGCACGCCTTCCTCACCGTAACGTTTTGACGATGATTGCCGCTCCCCGTCGCTTCCAATGCGCATCTCCCACTTTAAGCGCATCTCGACGAATCCGTGCGTGCAGGGTGCCGCCCCTCACCCCCCTCAACCCCTGGATGCCCAAAGTCCGAGCGTACTGCACATCCCCCTTTCTTCGAAAACATCGCTTTCGACGCATGTCACCAGCAACGGCTCGCCATGCTCTAGTCGCACTCAATCTCTGTCGATTCTCAAAGCACGATAACGCGGCGAGATGTGCGGCACGCAACACAGGCCTCTCTTGCACTGTCGCCACCCATGCCCTTAGTGCTCGCCTTGCAAGCAACCGCTCGCCCCGATGCCACCGCCGCGCCGCCGGCTTATTCCTGGAACCCGCCCGATACTCCTCCGCAATCCCGAACGCGTCGGCTTGACGTCTTCTCCGCTGTCGCCAAGCGCGAAATCGCCGCTTCCCCGTCGCTCGTAACATAAATTGGGCAATAGCTCTAGACCGCACCCTCGACCGATCGGCCCTCTGCGCTGCGCATCGCCAGGCAAAGAGCCCGTGCTTCGCGAGGACACGACAGCGAAACGCGTTCACCGAGCGGGACGCTTGTGTCCGAGATACCCACGCGCAAAAGGCGTGTCGCAGGAGGACCTTGGCGGCGCTATGACGGTGCCAACGCCTGAAAGTCACTGTTGCCACCGCGGCGTTGTCCATGGTCGCGGTTAGGCGTGGACTAAGGCGAAGAAGCGCGATCAGCTTGAATCGCCTCACTTTCGCTGCTGCCTTTACCGCTAGCAGTGTTGCGTTTGCGGTTCGCCACTTGGTTAGAGCAACGCGCTTTGCGAACATCGATGCGCGGACGGTGAGAGAATTGGTCGAGCACCGGCGGGCAGTACTGGCGACGAGATGTAGGCGCCATGCTCTGTACAGATCGTTGGGGGTAGGTGCGGTTTAGGAGGTGCTTGACGCATGCTACGATAGGGATAGCACCTAGTTTCATCTGAGGCTCATCATTTGAGGAGCTCTCTGCCCCACCCGCACACTGACTTTAAGAAAAAATGGGTGCGAAACCCAGCGAATAATCCCGTGGCCTAAGTATATTACGAAAAATATAGTAAACCATAAATAGTATTCCAACGATTGGTTAGCTCCTCAGTTGACGAGTCCCGTCGGTCAGAACTGTTTTGGCAAAAAAAAGGTACAGTACCGCTATCGTATATAGCACGCGTCGCTTGTCACAGTGAACTAACAGCATACCGTGCTTCAGTTGACTGTGAGGTGTGTACCACGTGTTCATTCGGTAGTGTAGTCACGAAAGGGGAATGCTTCCACTTGCTAGCCGATTGCTTTCAAGAACTATTTAAGTCCCATACGATAGAAGGAGCCGTCTTCTCCACAATATTATACAAGTAATAGTACTGTAGTATGGGATTCCGGGAATGCCGTGTGGCCCCCGTGCGAATCCAGTATTACGAGACGAGATACATTTTTTAACACGCCCAAAACTCTACCTTAAACCCTAACCCCAACCCGACCTCTACCCTACCCGAAAGAGGTTTGTCCAGCGAAATTCCGGCAAAAAAATATACTGGCGCTTATTGATAGTATATCGACAAAAATTCTCGAACCATATTAAAAGTCACTTAAAAAAAACTCCCCGACTTCTATACTGTATCCCATATGTTAGTATAATAATGTGGAGAAGGTTACTGGATAAAAACGCGCATCTCACCGCAAACCGATGGTCTGCAGGCGTCGTCTCAAAAACGCCTCCGACACTCTCTCCTCCAGCGTATCTTTGCGGTGACGGCTGCAGCGGCTCGAAGCAGTCGATCTGGACGAGAGTGTCAACTTATCTGATCTCTTGCCGCCGCGACCACTGCTGGTGGGACGTTTTCTTCCGCCATCGCCGATGCCAGTTTCGCCACGTCCACTGCCAATATTCCTCTCAGGCACTCGAGAAGGATCGCCTTTGCCGCCTACTGAGCAGGTTGATAGACCGCCAGGAGGAGGCTTGTGAAGTCCATGGTGAACGCTGATTTTTGACCCGCCAACTTCGCCAATTGACGCCCTTCCGGCGGTCAAGACACATGGCTTTCGGACAATGTTTGCGCTACAGGTCGTGCCCTCGGTGCTCCGAGATGAAAATGGGACAACATCAGGTGGTGCTAAACTCGGCGATGGCGATGCCACCTCGGGCTCACAATCCATCGATGGGCCGATTCCTCGATCGCTCCTAGGCCGTGCCATCAAGGCGGCCGACCGGTTTTGCAGCAAACCACCACATTCGGCCGCGCCATTTCGACCGCTTTGTCGGTCGCCCGTGATACGAGGGTGGGTACCATCCCCGTCGAAACCAGCGCGCGTTTGCAGGTCACAGCTTGGAAGCAAACCACCGCCACCGTCATAGTCAACAAAGTTTTCAACACTTTCTGCAGAAGAAATCACCTCAGGCACCGGGACTTGAGCGGACTCGCCCGCACACGATCGGATGCCATACTCCTTCATCGTGATCTCGATCGTATCCGGCGCCATTAAGCACACGCGTGTCGTCCCTTCAACCATACCATCGCTCCCTGGCCCTTCCTGAGAGCGAGCAGCCAGTCGAAGGTCTGCGGACACCATGGTGTCGGTACAACCGTGACTGTTTCTCGAGGCATGATCTGGCCATTCGGGCATAGACGACCGCTGTTGACTCCGCCGTTCGAAACTACCGTCGCGTTTTCGGATACTCCGATCGGTAGGTGATGACTCCGGCTGCGACTCTTCCGCGTCGTTACTGTGCACGCCGCGGGCGGGTTCAACTTGGCGCGGCGTGTGATACTCGAGTTGCGCTTCAAGACCTGTCGACGGTTCACCTATATCAGTCTGCTGCGTGGGTGCCGACACGTGTCGACCTGTCAGCGGAAGGAAAGCGGCCACCTTTGTATCCACCAACTCGCCTTTCTCCTTTAGCGATGGCCGTAAACCAATGGGTTGTTGTACGACCACGGCATAATCGACATCGGCAGAACCCGTCCGGGGTAGATCACTCGACAGGGGTTCGTCGGGCGTCGAACGTTTCAACGGCAACCCTAGGCAATCGCCATCAAGTCCCACCTTCCCCGTGCTCTCCTCGGTTGACTCCACAGTGCTCGGTTGCTTCTGAGTGTTCCCTTCGCAATGGTCAGACCAGGAGATGGAGCTCAACTCTGACGACAAAGCTCGCCCAGAACAGGGATATGCTAGCAATACGTCCCCCTGTCCGTTTCTCCTTACACCCTTCTCGTCACCGGACGACGAAACTGCCCGTTTGGTGGGATGCTGTGGTGGCAATTCATTCTGCGGAATACCGCGCACAGAGACGGCCAGCTTGGGGTGCGTTGTAGACTCTACCGCAACTCCTTGTTCAAGGTTCGCCAGCACCGCTTCTAGGGTTTCTGATGATGCCGGTGGCGAATTTGAAGGCTGGGAATCTTCGAGCTGCGTATGCCTGCCCTGCTTCGTCGAGAGCGACCGGAGGTGGCCCGATTGTTCTCTCTTGGACGTCGCCGCGGCTATCTCCACAGTTTCGACGGTAACACCCTTTGTGGAGGCTCGGGGACCAGTTTTTTCTTGGAATGACGAGGACCGCCTCTCCACGGTGGAGTTTTTCTCGGAGCTGGCGGCGTAGCCTGGCGGTGTACCCAGGGACTCTAAAACACCACCCACCGTCGTCTTCTCGACCCTCAAGCTGATATCGCCCTGTCCGTCTCGGTACACTGGCACGGGTAATGGCGATACCCCACTTCCGGCGCAAGTTGGGAAGACTTCACTCTCGCTCTCATCGGTGATCGTGTGATGAGCTGGCGTTGCCTTCTTGTTCTTTGCCAACGCACGCGTCTCTACGCCCTCTTCCGTAGATCGTGGAAGAAGGCAAGAATGAGCGGCAAGCACGTCAGCACTTGAACCTGTCATAGGGCGAACTTCAAGGCCTCGTGGAGCTACATTTGGTACAGACGACAGGTCACATCCATCACCATCCTTCACGCAGAGCTTCGCATATATTTCCACCTCTTCTCCCCTTCCCCGTGGAGATCCCGTCCCTCCGTAGCAAATATCGCTTCTTGCACACGTTGCAGCCTCATTGGGTGTCCCCTTCGAGCAAACATCAACTGCATGGACTTCAGCCGACAACTCGCTGCCTTGAGGGGCACAAGAGGACTTTTTTTCTTCACTATTCCAGAGGCCCTCGGCCCGCGGTGCAATTTTCCAAGAGAGCGACAGCACACCTCCGCTATCCGCTCGAGTAGCCTTTCTACTTTCCACTTTATCATTCGTCGTGCATCGTCTATCTTCGTCACCACCGGATCCAGTCGCCGAAAGCTCCAGGGGATCAGAACCATCCGAGCGAGCACAAAGCCCCGCGTTCCATACGGCGCGTGGTTCATTGCTGACAAATGATGTGTTTGGCGCGGAATCTATCCCTCGAGTCAGTGACTGGCACATGGAAGTGACCTGGTTGAGAGGCCTATAGAGAGACACAGACGAAGATGTCACAGATGTCACGGTAGATGGCGCACCTCCCTGCAACATATATTCTCCTTGACTATGTGGAAGTGGACGCACTCCGCCCCCCGCCCCGCTCGTTTCTACCGCCTCGCCGCTCACCACTGCTGTTGCCTCGTAGAGAAGCGTCGAGCATTGCTTAAACAAATCGTCCGCTTCGCAAATGATTTCCTCTGCACCTAGGCCACGCACCACCCGCCCGCTATCCTCCTGCCCTGTCGATGAAGTGAACCCTTTATCAACCGCCTCGGGCTTTTCGCAGAAGGCAACGGTAACATCGTCAGCGTCGGGTATGCCCAAAACGCCCATTTGCACCATGGACGAGTGGCAGATTCCCATGAATTTACAAGCACCGATATCTACAGCCTTGCACACTTCGGCGCCAGACACGATCGGGGTTCTTCTTAAGCTTTCCTCCTCCGCAATTCGTTGGTACTCGACGCTACCTTCCAGAATGTAATGTTCGCCGTCGATGCCTGGCCGAGATCCGACGTCAGTGCTCACGGTAGTGGATTGCACGACCGCTTTGTTCGCCACTATATCGGCAACCCCTGCTTCTTGAAAATCCCTTACACTCCTCCCTGTGTTGGCCACACTTGGGATATCACGAACATATCCATGTACCGTACGCCTACGCTCGTTTCCACCGTGACCTCCACCACCATCGAAGGACCCCATGCTGCCGCTCTGTACAACGGCTGCGTTGTCCATTGCTACCGCCGCCTTGAGCTGTGTTGAAGCGTGCGACAGGCCTCCCCGACTCACATCCGACCTGGATGTTGCGTTGGTACCCACGCCTACTGTTTCGCGCGCCAAGAGCGGTGCAACTTCTTCGCTCTGTCCACGTTCCGCCATAGTTTCACCAGCACGTGAACTCGGGCAACCGTCTTGGTTCGTGCCTCGGCCAACATCGCAAGTGCTCCCCAAGCCCAAGCCGCCCGAACTCGCAGCATCCTCATTACTGCGGTTCTGCTTTCCTTCGCAATCCTCTTGGAATTCGTCTTCACCAATACTAACTGCGTGAACGTCGCGCGTCGCATGCGCTGTCATTCTGGTCTCAGCACGCCAGTCGCCAAAATCAGCGCTTGCCTGATGCACAAGAGCTTGCCTTGCTTGTAACGGTGCTGAAACCGAATCCGTCATAGCGAAGAGCGTTCGTTTGTGATCCACATCTGCACCTATCCTCGACTTCTCGCCGTCCCTCGTTGCGTGTTCTTGAGCGTCCCAACCATCTCCTAGGCTAGTCCGCCCAGCGCACGCCGTTGTCGCCGCCCATTCAACTTCTCTGGGCCCAACTTCTCTGGGCCTACCCGCAAATACCGTCGCGGTCACCTCTGCCGTCGTCGACAATGTCTGCCGCGGGAACTGTGATTCGGTAGGCAACGGCATGGACGAAGTTCTCTCAGGCAGCTCAGTAGCGCCTTGAGCCCCTCTCCCTCCAAGAACCTCCCGAACTTGCGTATCTCGAGGCCGCCTGACATCATCGCGTTCCTTTCCGACGCCCGAGAAGGTACAGTCGAAATCGCCAGCGACCTGTCGGTGGTGTGACGACAAAGCGTCCCGCCATGCGAACAGTTTTCGCCGCCTTTCCCTGTCGCCGAGCGAGTGGCTTGCCCATGTGGTCAGCGCAACCCGGAGAGATTTCGATCTGCGCTCGCGGTCCGCTTGGATGCCGGCATTGTGGAACGATCTTCGACGAATTCATTGGGCCGACGGAAACAGAGTTCCCAGGGGATGCGAGAGCACAGGGGGTAGAGTCAAAAAAATAAATATTCAACCATGTACAAGCCCTGCTTTCGGAAAGGATTACGTAACTACAATGTACCGGGTATGTGACTGTTGTCGGACACCGTGTGGAACGATAATCAAGCAACCCCGAGAAGATGTATGTGACTACGTTTGGGGAACCACGACACACCGCGATAACCGCAGTAGACAACTACCCGGTGGTCATTTTGATGTTGGTGGGGGGGCTTCATTGCGATGTGCTTTGGACATCCCTAGGCGGTCCCCAAGACAGCACGGCGAGCGTCCCGATAGAGATAGTGGTTTCGTATCCACGACTAGCACGCTGTACTCTGTAAAACTATTATCATACTGCCGGACCAAAGTGTCGCTGGAAAGGACAAAACAGGGCAGATCGAAGAGACGTGCCGTTGGAAACACAAGCCTTGACCGTACAAACACAGCACGCCATCAATTTTGTTCTCACCTCCCCACGCGAGCTTGCTCCCGCCACGTCCGCGTGGTGTCGGGTAATCGACATTCGGCAAAGTGCAAATCTGCGGCATCGTCTCGTGACCGTAGAGCCACGCACACTTGCCAGTTCCTGCTCGAATTCGAGATACATCACAAGTGGCGTTCAGAAAAACAGCTGTCTGCGTCCGTCTCACTGGTAGGCTGTAAACTTCTGGCGACCACGTCACTGATGCTGATAGTAGACGCGTGCTGCGACAGGGGTAAGAGCAATGCTAAGTGGAGGGGGTACCTGATTTTTCCCAGATTCCTAACATGGGGCGCACTATAACGCACCTAAGAATCGAGTTTGAGAAAACAGGGATGCACAACCCGACGAGCGACCCCATCGGCTAGGCACACAGCGAATAGTATTGTAGAAAACATAAATGGGATTCCAAATATATTGGGTTGTCTAATTACTAGTAATTACTAGTAATGAGAAGCCCCGTCAGCTGGAAATATTTGGCCAAAAGCCAAGAAGAGGTACTGTACCCCTATCGTGGCACGCGTCGGTAGCACTTTTGGGCCAAAAGCCAAAAAGAGGTACTGTACCCCTATCGTGGCACGCGTCGGTAGCATTTTTGGGCCTCAACTCAAGAACCACCCAGTATCGTTGGACTCTCATTGTGTGTTTTACTACATCATTCGCTATATACCTAGGCCAAGGGATTGTTCATTAACTTTCTTGAAAGCATTTTTTTGGGGGGTGAAGTAAAGAGTTCCTCAAGTGAAGGAGCCTCAGAAAAAATAGTTGTTGGCGTTGCCGTAGCACTTGTCAGCATGTTCACCACAAACAGATTAAGTTAGAATGCTAGAATCGATCGGGTGCGTGACATCGACAGCATTGCACCTCACAGTTTTCTTGCGATAGCTACATGCAATGAACACCAAAAAGCTAGAATACTAACAACAAAGAAGCCACAGCAGTGTACCAGTCAAAGCGCGCAGCACGTGCATCTCATCCCCGAAAACAATAAAACGTCGCGGTGCGGCATGCAGCCGTACATGTTCACCTTCTAAGCATGAGCAGAACCCTGCGCATCAGTCGCGCCCGGGATAGAACATCAGCGGCCGCTACCGCGGTTGCAGCCTCCCTTCGCTGACCCTCCCGCCTCATTAGCGCCTCCATGCCTCTAAACCCTCGCACTTTGCTCGCCCTCTCCCAGTACATCTCGGCCATCGCGACTCTCTGCTTCCGCCGACCTGCCTGCAAACAACGGGCTTTGAATGCTGCAAGCCCCACCCGCTTAGCTTGCCTTCTCCACGACTGTTCCCCGCGATCTATCCTCCAGAGAACTATCGCGGCGGCTGCTCCTTGTAGACCCATTGGGCCGGAAACGCCCGTGTCGACGGGTCCTCTCTTACATCCACCGAATGGATTATATTTACGTCGCTCCCCGAAGAGGGCATGACTCGCCACCCTGCTGGGCGCGTCATGTGGGAACCTCGACGAACTACCTCCAACAGGGTGGCAGCCTCCAATCGCGCGCGCAGCCTCTCCCCGCAATGACGAATCGTGGTGTACTCTGCTGCGCCAGTGCGCGATTCTCTGGCCGACCCTGCTGTTGATACAGTTGTCCGAAAACAAGGAACGGCACCCGCCCTTATCCAGGCTCTCAATACCAGTATCACAACGCTGCCGATCCAACTTCACCCCTCCGAACACTCCCGCACGTATGCCCCCAATATTATCAGTTTCTGTGTCGACTCGCCTGCCTCCCGAGGCCACCGCATCAGTTGCAACCGCCAATGTTGACGCCCACGTCTCAGCGGCTGCCCAAGCTTCGACGGCCGCCCGTGATACAGCTCTGCCGCTGTGTACGCCCAGGGCCTCGGGAACAGCCGCCGTGGTCACGGCTTTGGTCACCCCTGCGGGTGTTGCTGGCGCTGTCGGTGCTTCTGGTGCAACGTCCCTCGAAATCTCACCACACTCTATCCGGGCATCAGCGGTACTACACAGGCCGCGTCTAAAACGTTGACAAGAGTCTAACGAGGTAATGTTGTTTAGGACGATAGCGGGGGAGGTGGAATTGCCAACAGGGAAAATTCCAGGTCGGTCACCAGACGAGCTTACCGCCGCCTTGCACCACGGGCTTGATTGTTCAGGATAGCGAGAACCACCGCCACCAGCAGCAGCAGCAGAAGCAGCAGCATCAGCAGCAGCACTCTCTCCATGCCGAAGAAATCCGGCCGAAACGTCGCGCTCCATCCAACCGCAGCCTTGAGAGGAAAGTCTGGAAGCTTTCGAAGCAAGTCCGTTGTCTGTGGGGGCTGGCCGAGCGAGGGCTTTTCCTTCTCTACATCCTAGCGTGTTGCTCTGGATACATGACGACAGCTCTTGTTTGCTCAGGTAGCTGTCCACGCGCCCCCCCGTGAGCCGTGAAGCGCTGCAAGGGCGGGGCACGCCAAGATCCACGCTGAGGGATACGCCCCCCGTTGTATAGGTGGCAGAAGGCCAGCCCGATGAGTTCGTGGTAATGGGGCCCCCGGCGCTTTCAGAGGTCGAGTTCGGTCGAAGAAAAGCCTGGGCGTACTGGTAGTGGTCGTGCTGCTGCCTCTTTGGTGTGGTTGCGCTCGGGGGGCGGACCTGCGAGGCGCGTGGGAAGCGGGGGGGGGGGGGGGGGGGGCAACCGTGATTATT
>JAYJMJ010000289.1:2517196-2533485 GCA_036873875.1 Laminaria ephemera
CCAAAGGCATTCCCTACTGCTCCTTTGAATTTGACACTTTTCCCCATCAGCTGTGGGCCAAAATGTTTTTTTTTTTTCTGAAAATATGCCTACACCACGAAAAAAATGTGAAAAAAATAAAAACCAAAAGGAGCAGTAGGAAATCGCTTTGGCATACTCTAAGGAAGCACGTGTCAAATTTTCAGCTCCAAGTTCGAAAAAACAGCGCGAGGAAGTGGGAGGCCGACTAAAAAGCTGGTTTTGGCCGGCCCAGCTCGTACAGGCACACGCAACAGGATGATCAAATATTATCATCGTCTTCTTGGTTGTCACCCCTGGCTAGCCAGGTGTTCAGCAAATAAAAAATGATGGCCCGGAGCTGAGTGATCATCCTGACCTATAATAATAGTGTATGATCAGTCTATCACGCGTCGCGTTAACAATCCCGCCAAGTTTCGCAATGGGAATGCCTTCATAGCAGACGGCACTGCAGAGGGCTCTCTTCTACAATAAGTGGCCATGACATGTTACCGTCGTCGTGGGTGCGTGCGTATGATGTGTAAGCAATAAATATGGCCACCAAGAAGAGCGAGCCCACCGTTATTTTTTGGTCTCCATCACTTATGATGGGTTGTAATATGATGGCCGGTGGTGACGAGGTGAGTAGAACTAAACGAAACAGGTGGTTATATATACTTCGTATGTACACACACCATTAGCACGCGCGGTACGCAGCCGTAGTCTCGACGCGCGCTACGATAGAGGTAGCACGTTTTGGCCGAAACGCTTTTTGAATTACGGGGCTCCTTAACCCAAAATCGTCGGAACTTCGATCTTTTTTTGCAAAAAAAGTCGTTTTATACCTAGGCCATGGGATTGATCATCGGATACCACTTTTGTTTTTTCCCTATTCGGTGTTTGGGAGAGGTATAAAGCTCCTCAAGTGAGGAGCCCCAGAAAAAAAATGGTGCACCTCTATCGTCGCATGCGTCTCTCGTGTACGGTATGATACACGTATTATACAGTGTGACCGTCCCTGTATCGACGACGCACGTCGATGCTCGTAACCTGTAAACGTCACTACGCACATCGAGGCTCGTAATATGTAAACAACACTACGAGCATCGAGGCTCGTAACCTGCGAAAAGCACTGCCAACATCGAGGCTGGAGGCTGGAAACCTGTACACAGCCAAGAAGGCTCGTAACATGTAGACACACTACTCTACATCACATCGAGGCTCGTAATCTGTGCATTGACGAGGTAGTGGAAAGGATGCACTCACTCGTATATAAATTCGGCTTCATGGCTCAAGAGGGAAGTTTGATTGGTGGCAGTTTCCGTATTATTATGATGCTATTCTGTTGCAAGCTACGAAACGTTACGTTTGTTCTGACCTCGCTGTGATTCCCTTTGGCAACGCGATGACGATTACTTGAAGAATGAACATATCTACAAACTGTACTATGATACTATTAATACGTACCAGGTACACGTACAATTGCTCCAAAGTTCGCGATCCATCGAGGCATTTACATTTTGTGCTGGCGATGTGTGCGACCGACTAGTGATGAAAGACGAAAGGCACCTGTAATCGCGTGGATTGCCGTCTGGAAAGTAGTCTGGTTACGAGCTTCAGCTCAGAAGAAAGATGTTGATGTTGGCAAAGGCGCTCTCGGGCCAGGAAAGAGGAATAATATTAGAGTGAGAGGATGGTTAAGCCATCCTCTCTCAGCTCGTCAACATGCACGCTCTACGGCTAGACGTACCCTGCCGGGTCATTATACTGACTGACCTGCTACAGCAATGTTCCATGATGCTTGCTCGTGGAGGTCGGTACTTACTCGCGGCAAGATAGCTACAACTTTGTGCTAGTGCCAATCATCCGATGACAACTCTCGTGACGTGCTTATTCGCACGAGTACGTGCTACAACTTACCGGCTACCGAACAGGAACTAGTTTCGCCGGATTTTGGCTACCAGACTGTACCACTCTAATATCTAGTATTATAGCACGTACATGGATAGACCGCATACTGCTGTCTGTCATGTTTGTTTATGTTTCAATAGTACTCCATGATACTGAGCACTAACTATATACGACTATGTTACCAGTCAGTGACTCGGTAGGCTACTGGCTACTGCTGTAGCAAAATACTTATCATCAACACGACCCCTCGATGGAGGAAACATCGTCTATTTTTGCTACCCAACATCGAATATAATTCCTTAACCCAACCTGACGCAATCTCCAATACGCGCACAGCAACGATACCATTGCACGGAAATGATTTACTTAGGTAGAGCCAACTCGTTCAGCCATGCTCAGTAGGTCAACCCGTATCAAACGAACATTAAACAAACCCTCCTCTGTTGCTGTATGTATGCGTGTTCTAATATTCTGAATCATCTACTAGCCTACGGGATGACAACAGTTGAATCGAACGCAAACGGTATTCCGATCGGCTACTCGGTCGAGTTAACAGTAGAAGATGTCAGAAGTCCAAAACAGCAGTGACTCCGTTCATTCCGCTACGAGCATAGGACCGAACGATCTCGCAGTCAGTGTTCCTGCTTCCCGCACACAAAGGAACGAAGTGGTACGGCAAGCGATTTCGCAGCACCTGCAAAACACTACGAATACTATTGTACATAGACTTCAACCCTCGCGTATGCCGTAGGTAAACAAACGTGCATGGCTACTGTGAGTATACATCTTCGCCTCTAAAAGAAACTCTGGCGTAACGAGGCACTCGAACAATCAGACAAACGTTACCGTTCTTCACGCTACAGTGCGGGAATGTGCGTATAGAAGGTACGGCAGGGGTGTGGATTCGAATGAGCCTAGCATACAGTAGTCCACAGCAAGAAATTACTACAGCCGCCGACGTTACGGCCGAAGGTGCCGCCATTATGCTTGTTAATGCCTAGTTCTCGGTATAGCTCTATGGTCGTGTATCCATGCACAATTTTTGAGCTGGGTAGTTTACGTCAAATGGGAACCTACTGCCCATGGATGATATAACCACAACAAAAAAAATCGGCATATCCAAGAACCCAGCCCCTATTCCTATTTTGTTAAGAATAGTGAACACGACATGAGGGAGGAAGCCGCTCCAGCTCGAGAGCCTGAAAACACTAGCAGATATCAACAAAAACCCAAAACTGTGGTTGTTGTTCCAGATGCAAAACGTTACATGAGTTTGTAGCTACCAGGAAGGTACGTTGGGTGGCTGCCCGTAAACTCAAAGGGGCCCTTCACATGGTGGTGACACATATAAATCACACAGCAGTGCATGCAGGGCTTGTCAAGATGGCGTTCCTCCTGCACTACCGTTTTGTGCTTCTGTTGCGATGTCGACGACAGATCTCAACGCAAGCGGGCGCGTCAGAATGGCGCCGGTTTGGCCGCGTTAGTGGTATTTCCAGATGGCTAAGACCGCTTTAAACTAGTTTATATCATCCATATTCTAATCGTTACGGAGTTTGCGGCGAAACACGGGCGACCGATGTGGCCATTTCGTTGATGCAAGGCTGGTGTCTCTGCCTTTGGTGTCGTGCCATTACTCGCAGATGTATCCACCAGTCGCAGGCGTGCAGACTTGGTCTGATTCGCAGAGCGAAACATCTTCCAGTTCACATTCTGAGTTAACCAGACGACGAAAAAAACAGAACGAAGGGCAAAGAGAGAGCGGTTAGAATCGACAAAGGCTGAATCTGTTTGACTTCGTGGATACTCGCGCTTTTGCGAGCCATGCGACAAATACTAAATATACGAATACAGACAATACGGGGTGACAATTTTTCTGTTTACTCGATATTTTGCTCTCTCTTGGTGATGACGTGCTTGGGATCATAATGATTATCTTTTCTTACCGCTGAGTCTCCAGAGCGCGAAAGAATCCTACCTTGATTCCCACCTTACACGGCTGCAAGGCTGAATCAAAGGAGGGCTAAGCGATCGAAACCCAAAAACCGCCGAAATCATCGCAAACGTGTGTCACGAACGGGTTCAAAAATGCTCAAAAAATCTGCGGGAAATCAACGGAAGTATGGCAGTTTATTTTGTGTGCAAAACAAAAACGCAATCCAATGCTCGAGGACCAATCCGACATTCCCACACCGACCCGACGACGCGTTAATGTCTGCAATGCTACGATAAACTCATACGTTCGATTTCGTCCTCAATAGCCAACTGCCTGTATTTGCTCACCGCATGTGCCATATGTCATCTCGTCTGAATCGATTCTTACGGTGCTCGCATTGCTGCAGTTGTTGTCGCGGGCACGAAGAAACAGCAAGAGGGAAATTGCTATTTAGTGGTGGGGCGTTGTTTTCTTGCGAATGATAGGCAGACAAGCATCGATCGGTGAATACTCTGAGGAACGCTCGGCGCCGGCAGATGCGGAAGATGCTTCACACAGAAGCACTTTATCATTTCTACATTATATCTGAAAACACGCCTGCCAGGGGTAATTAAGGGGCATATACTATAAATCACAACGCCGCTAGAGGGGATAGCACATCAAAATTACTGAATCACTATATAGAGTACGCCGGAAAGCGTGAGTTTGTGATCCGGCAGGGGACAACGTACCCACGATGTACCATTCGGAAGACCGCAGTGTCTGAGGTACTGCAAACACGAAGGCGCAACCACGCCCTGCGATGAGAAGCGCCGAAAAACGAAGCGGAATGAATCCCCAAAGCCACAAAACTCATTGTTGGTCACAAAAACTCATTGCCGGTGACTCAAGGACGCTCGCTCACTTTGTTGGAACACACTGCAAGTCGACGTTCTCTCTCAGATCTCTGCGTGGGGCAGGCGAGACGATAGGGCAGCGATGCGGAAAAGTTCACGACAATCGACAGGCGAGCGACGGTGTTAAGGGCGGTATCCGAAGCTTTCCATCTCTTCTTTCCCTGGCGTATCAGCGTGATCTGCTTTCTTGACGGAAGCAGAAATCGTTCTTGTTTCTTGTTACATCGTTTACATCAATACGAGAACCCCGTCAAAGACACAATTTCAACGGAATATTACAGGGGCTCGTTGCTTCACGAAAACTCACGGACAGGCCAGGTGAGACGAACGGCTCTTGTCATGCCAACCGTTCGCTGTCGCTGTACGCGTTTCTCGCAATGAGCATAGCATGTGTGCCTTCCGTGCTGGATCGGACACGGTGACTATATACAAACCGAACGATTCACTAGGCAGGCGGGACCTCCACATAAATATGCCGGCACCCGGGAAGACTTCACAGTCCTCCGGCGGCACTGATGGGCACTGTAGCCGATCGCCCGTATTCGAGTCAAGGTCCATCCCGGATGACTGGGATGGGTTATGTATTCGTTCTTTCACGTTGTCTTATCCCCATCAAACAGTCTGCCCGACGCGGTGACCTCACATTACGCTCAATGCGGTCAGGTCGGAAAATAGCCCATCCGGCAGCGTCGTCAGCTGGTTGCCCCTCAAGTATCTGTTCACAGGAGGAAGAGGGGGAGGAGAAGGAGGAGGAGGTGGTTCCATCGGTGTGAGAGGCAGATCCGGCGGAAAGCAAGCAAGGGAACGGTCGGAACACAGCAAACATCACATCGGAATATTTGATGGCAAGCTGTACAGGTATGTTGCAGCACTGCGTTTGTTTTCTGTAGCAGCAGGCAGTGTGTGACACATCATGTCCGGGAGCGGACACACTTTTACCCTTATTGATCTCACAGTGTCGTTAACTCCGGCAAATCGGACAGTAGCCCCTCCGGAAGCGCGGTGAGATTGTTGGCCGTGAAGAACCTGTTACAATTTATTTCGCGAGGTCCAACGCGAAAAACGCATGCACACGGCGAACGCACAAACACGCACAGAAGATTAAGTCAGTGTAATCACAAACAAGGTTAGTTTGTTGTATTAACCAACTAACTGACTGGATTGAATGGTTCTCATGTGTGAGCGAAAACTATCTTTTTAATGGACGTGAAAACCGGGTGGAAACAGGTCACGTCCTCTGTGTACGATGTCCAGAGCTCTGAATCAATTAACAATGTCCCAACCGTCCCTCCGGCAGCGGAGAAGAATTTTCCTACAGACAACAGCGAAGCGATACTTTTGATATTTCAGTATTACTTACAGTTTCCTCAGGGCCGGATTAGCAGAGAATGATCCCTCCTGGAGCTCCGTTAGAAAATTATCCGACATGTATCTGGCGCAGAAGTAAAGGTTAAACGATAAAACGTCACTGCATTGTGCACGCAGTGTTGACGATCGGGTCTCGAGACGGGTTCGGTTTCCGGAAAAAAAAACAGAATTGTTACATTTGAAGGTGGTATACGGGGAACGTTATACGCAAGGAAATGGGCGATAAGACGGCGAAGCTGATGACCAAGGCTAGGGTAGAGGTATTAGTAACACGTCGCTTTTTCTGAGGCTCCTCACTTGAGGCGCTCCACACCTCACTCGAAACTCGAACTAGATCAACATTGTTCGATCCGCTGGATAAACCATCCCATGGGCTAGGTGTAAAAGTACTATAGATTGGGAAACACAAATGGGTTTCCAAAGGTATTGGATAGTTTCCTCAGTTGAGGAGCCGATCACTCCGACAATATTTGTCCCTAAAGTGCTACCTCCACCGTGGCACGCGTCTGATGCACGCCGTTATCTCTCTGCCTCTTTTCGCTTCAGCGCGACTTAACGATCCCTTCCCGCCATGTCATTGAGGTGCTCAGCTCGCCGCATATTATTTCAAGCGACGGGCGGTCAGCAGTGAGCGAAAACGTTTGTTTTGGACGAATGTGGGGTCCGTTACGGTGATAACGACTTGAGGGTTTTGTTTGAACCTCACACATATGATATCATAACAACTCTGGGAGACGTGTTATACCACAGCAGGATATCGTAAGCAGTTTCTGTATAAAGAACTATCGTGACGCGGACGCAATACACATCGTCACGTCGCTTCCGTTACAGTGCCCAAGGTATACGCGGTAGCAATACGTATTCATATGCACAGTGTCCGTTCGTTGAGAACGCGATTGGGCAATACGCACAAAACTTACAGCTCTTCCAGAGTTGGGACAAACGCGAACACCCCGTCTGGCAGGGACTCAAACTCGTTGTAACGTAGACGCCTACATTAGTTTTTGCGAAAAAAGAGACAGGCGCGGGGCGAAAAAAACACAACTCGGTGAGTTAACACGAGATAGCAAGAAAGCAAGGCAAGCGAAGTATGCAATTCGCGCAAAATTAGTACGAATGATGCTAACAACAAACTATGTAGCGGCCAATGGAACGCGAAGCGTGCACTATTTTCAGCGTCGAGTACATTGAGAGGAAGCGCCAATGCGGTGCCGTGGCGTTAAGGTAATCACACCACACGCTCTCTTTCGACCGCTGGATAGTAAACCTGTAATCTGGGCCCGTGTCCAATTCCTTATCGCGCTCAAAACATTTTATCATTGATATTATTTTTGCCATCCTCTAATGTGCAGCATGAGTTTCAACGCCGATCACTCACAAAAATCCCCAGAAAGAAGAAAACCAAACAAAATAAAAAGGAACTGTAGCTGGGTCCTTGCACCTCTGGAATCCTAGAGGCATGCCATGGTTGACAGTTTTGAGCTCCAGGGCGAGAGTATTGGCATACGTGTATATATTACGGGCTAACAGGCAAGCCTGATTTTGAGGACCGCACTAACACAGACCGGCCTCTGCAAAGAATCGATATAGAGCCAGAGTTCTTGAATACCCCATTCGGCGGGTTCACTCACAGGATTTGGAGGGAGTCGAGGCCTTTAAATACATTGCTTTTCACCGATGCGATCTCGTTACGTTCCAGATTCCTGTTTGCGGGAGACGGAAATGCACCCCCCCGTGCGATACCGAGTTAAAGACCCACCAGGTAGGATGGCAGCCAAGGCGAAAGTGGCAGTAGGCGAATCAGAGGGGGGAGGGGGTACTAATTTCATGCATAGCCGTGGTCTTATGGCCATAGACCCTCGCATCCCTACAACGCCGGGACGGAGCACGTCGGGTTTTCACCGACAGGGCAGGCATCGCGTGCACCTCGCGCGAAGCGTCGTGAGGTGTTTGGCGAGTCGCATGAAGGGTGAGCTGCATTCTACTAAGAACCATTTGTGAGGCGGACTTCGGCATCTCGTGGGGGGGGGTGATGGGGCGCAGGTGGCGTCACCGCTTGGTCAGGTTGCTTACGGTGATAAAGAAGATGCCGAATGTAGTCGAGTTTTTTCCTCATAAACGGCGGCTGGAGTAGCGTATTGAATCACTAATTGTGTTGCATTTAGACATTTACCTACCACCTATGATCCAGAGTATGTAGACGATGTGGACAGTCCGCAGCACTTGGTAGAGCTAATCTGAGGGACTAAACCTGATCTGCACTAGCAACGGGACCTAGCAAAGCGCATGTATTTACTTCACGCTGCCGTACTGAACCGCCGTATTACGCGTCATTGAGCTCTCACAGATATTTTAGCTTCTCCAAGTTCCTGAACAATGTCCTGTCAACCCACTTCATCGTATTGGTGTTCAGCCATCTGTTGCGGACAAAACGCACACGTTAGCAATTAACTGTTACAGTTAAGGTGTTGCCGATGGACACAACAACCGCAACGGAAGCGCGAAACCACCAGCATTCGCGGCCACTAAATTGTCAAAGAGGCAATATCTGAAGCATTAGTGACATAAACAAGCAGCATCCGCGGCCGCTAAATCATCAAAGAAGCAGCATCTGAGCCAATGATGACGTAGACAAGTGATTGAGATATGTAGTCTAGAGTCACAACACTGGCTCTAGATCCTATTATATATCAGCAGCAATAGAGGTCACAGTGCATTGCCCACCATTGACGACCCAAACAAGTGATCTAGAAATGTAGAGTCAGCTCTAGATCCTATGATGTAGCGTCAGCAATAGAGCTCAAAGTGCACTATTGCCCAAGATGGCATGCTGTTGCCACCACGGGAACGTGTCCGCTTCGTTCACTCACAATATTTCCAGGTTGACATTGGTTTCGAATAGCTTTCTCGGCAATTTGAAGAAAAAGTTCTCGTAGAGATACCTGTAGTGCGTTAGGGAACCGCGGGGTTGGGGGACCGCCAAGGGGTTTGGGGGCAGCGGGACCGCCGGGTTAGGAGGCCGCCAAGGGTGGTTCGGCTGATAGACGATTTGTGCAAGAATCTGTATTCTTATATTCCATTTGCCATCTGACAATGTGTAGCGCTTGTTCCACAAATTGTTTGTGCCATATCTCTTCTTTATTGTACACCGGGGCGGCAGAAACGAACGGGGTACAAGGCTACTATTAATGTGTGTATCTATTTATCGGCCAACAAACTGGTCGTTGAGATATTGTTTTGCGTTTTCTTCTGTGATAGTCGATATTTATTGAAATAAACTTGGGCAGCTGGACCGCCATGTTAGGGGAATACTTGTTGGGATCACGCGACAGGCGGTTGTTCTCGTCAGAGTTGGTGGGTATAGTACGGCAAATGCTAGGTGCGCATGCCCAATTCTTTCCGATTGAAGCAAAGCCAAGGGTTGGCCGTTTGCTGCTGCTAAGACACCCAGCACCACGCGTGATACACGCGAATGTTTACCCCCTCAGAATTGCTCACACGTTTTTGGGGACAAACTGCCTGGAATTAAGTGTAGGACATTATTTGCATTGGTAAAAGGGTTAAGAGCATCCAGAGGATTAACCTTAAGGCATCTTATTTCCGGTTTGCCTGTAGCGCAGGTCCCGCTGCATCACTCACTCGCGTGGCGCAGGTTGTTTCAGTGCTCCTCTGGTGAAGGGGAAACAAGGCAGCTGTACCCTAACCCTTGATCAATCGACTAGTGCGCGGGGAACACAAAACCCCGATTGCCACATATCATTCTCCGCAGATAACGTGCAGTTACACCTATTAGATCTCGGTGCAAGTAACAAGAAAACCCCACAAGGTCACGCTTTTTTCTTTGCCGAGCATCGACCACTCTACCGGTCGAGCTCACGGCTGACGTATTTTAAATAGTTTATAAAGCCTTAACTCACAAGTATTTGAGTTGCACCAGATCTGTGAATAATCCTTCGGGCACTTCGGTCAGCAGGAGGTCGCGCATTCGCCTAAAACAAGTTGGAGGCGGGCGCGAGCGGGGGGAAATGATCTCTGACGTTTGGGGAGATGTGGCGGGGGAATCACGACCCGAAGCCAAACAACCACATTGAGACCGTCCCCACGCGGCAACAGAAAACGCGCACACAAACGTAATAATACCAACTCATTTCATATCATGATGATGTCCATTGGTAGTCCATGGAACACAGATAACGTCAAACTTCATTCTACTATTTTTTTGTATAAGCAGTAAGAAGAGGAGATTTACCAGGTACGTACACCGCCCTGCATCGGCTAGAGTAGCCAGGTGCCTCCACTTTATTTCGTGTAATAAGTGCCACAGTGAATCAAGATACCTAAAAGATAACCGCGACAAATACACCGTTAAGTGCTACCAGGTACTTATACGGCGAGGTGTTGGGTGCTTCGTAGCAACTGCCTTTCGCAGCAACTCACAGTTTCTCAAGAGAAACCAGACCCGAGAAAAGCCCCTCCGATACCGAAGTGATTGGGTTGTGATCCATGTATCTGAGCGCGCGACAGAAGAAACGCAGGCAACAAGAAAGAGAGGACCAGTTCGTTTGTTCAGCACCTATGAATACCCCCAGAAGGAGCAACATATTGACCTGCTTTCGCGCGAGGATGGGGTAAAAACCCGTGGTCGTGCGTGTACCACTATAAAAACTCTCACGTGGCTGAAATATGATATTTCTATCATGGGGACCCAAAATGTGTGTTGACATATTAACACTAAAAACAATTTACGCAACTACCAAGAACATGAAGTAGAGCAAACATCACCAAATGTAAGACTCTGCACTAAATAGGCTCTATAGCAACACTAAAGGTAGCGAGAGATGCAACATTATCTGAATTTTTCATCCAAACAACGAAAATGCCAGATCCTATCACCACGTTTTACGCAAACAACGAGGCAAGCCCGATCCTAACAACATGGTAAAAGACGACGGCGATATAGCCAAACATGTGCCTTAGACCTTGTTGCTCGCGGTGCCCTAGATCATTCTCGCACGAGGTGTGCCATTCCACACTAAATCCTGGGTAAAGCATTCTAAAAAATCGGTCGATTTTTTAGCTATAATTTGTTAGTATGATGTGGGACGTACATTTTTACCACCGAGGTGAGACCCGAAAATAGTCCCTCCGGAAGACCGACAAGGGCATTGTCTCGGAGCGATCTGTTTTGCAGACCCCGCGACAGACGCGGTTGAGGCAGACGGGAGGGTATGAATGAGATGAAACCAAGTATGCCGTTTTTGCGACCACCACAACGACAGTAGTAGCATAAAAAAGCGACTGCCAGACAAAAAACATCGCAAGGTAGGATATCAGTATGAGTCGCTCTGTGGAGATCATTATATACGAGTACTCATGGTGTATGGTGTACGATTCACAGGCGAAACGCCTAACGTCGAGTACGTTTTTTTTGTTTTCCTTCTCCTAGAATATCCCACGTGATGTACTGCACCGGTTAGCTTACCGCACAGCCATTAATGCCGTCGTATATAGGTGCTTCGCTGTGCAAGGCGTGCCCAAGCTCATCATTGTTACTGTTATTATTGCCACCCAACAATGTGTAGCATGAGCTTCGACGTCGACCACTCACAAATATTCCCAGAAAGAAGAACCGATCAGTAATTGTGAACGGAAAGGATACTCACATGTTCTCAAGGGTTGTCAGCCCGGCAAACAGATCCTCTGGTAGTTCCTGAAGAAGCGGGAAATGATTTATCCGTCTGCATGGGGAGAAAAAAAGGGGAAGAGCTACGTAAGGCAGTAAAACGCACTTTCTTCGAAAAGACGTGCCCAAACACCCTCGGTAGTCTACCGGTATCTATGGCGACCACCCTATGAGAGCCAAAGGGGGTGTTTCTCTCTGTTTCACTTTGTTGAGGTCGGGTGTGCGAATTGTGTTTGAGGTAAACCACGCAACCCTTGGGGTAAAATCTGAGGTCCAGTTTTACCAGCCAGACGAACCCCAGAATGTGCTTAACCACTGAGCTGTCAGTCAGCCGCTGACTGTCAGCTCGGCGGTTATGACGTATCTCTTGTAAATTGCTAGGGGCTCGCCTTCGCCAGCGATTACTTCGTCACGTCTTCCTCTCCTTGAACATCGTTCCATTTTGTTGCTGATTTGTAGTTCCACTACAACCGATGCTCACATGAATTTTGCGGATATCGTTGCATACATTGCTTCAGATGGCAAACCCGCCCTGATTTAGTAGTTTTACCTACAACCGACGCTCACATGAATTTCGCAGATATCATTACATTCTGTTGCTTCAGCTTGTAGATCCGCCCTGTATTGGAGTATGGACTTTGAGGTCCGTACGTATCTAGTTGATATGCAGCCTTTCCTGATTTTATAGTGCTACTGCAACCGATGCTCACATGAATTTGACAGATGTCATCCCCACGAACAGATCCTCTGGAATTTCAGAAAAGTCGTTGTCGTCCAGATTTCTGGGAAAAAATGGTGGAAGGGCGCGAGGGGGGGCGGTGACAGCGGGGCCGGGCAACGATGGGGGTTCACCATTGGCACGCACACATGCTGCGAGTGAGATGTACTCGCGTTCTGAACGCAATGGTGCTGGGTTGCAGGACGTGTCCTGGGTATAAGGTGTCCAGGCGAGCAGGGGCTGCGGTCCAGTACATGGCCATTACCGCGTCCACCGCTGCAAAAATTATCCCGCACCGATTTCAAGGAACTTGTCCCCCAAAACAGCGTGCAGTTCCAAAGGTGGTAAGGTTATTGGAATATGGACTTTGCAGCCCATTAGTATCTAGTTGATGCGCAGTCACTACGCTTGAGTACACTGGGTATCTTATTCTAGATGCGAGGAAATGCAATATGCGGCGAGACTAGCGGTTGTTCCTTTTCGCCGGCGTACTGTATTCAAGTTACCTTTATCGGGAAGTTGATCGTATTAATAGTGCAGGGCAACCAGCTTACCACCATAAGTATCAAAAGAACATTGCAGGGAACAGTACAGGGAACGTTACTGTAGGACAGACTGTCGGCCAGTACAACAGCCCGTAGAGTACATCTGCCCGTAGTATGGGCATCATCTGCCCGTAGTATGGGCATTGTCCCGTGATAATGACGTGACGGTCAGCCCTACCTCAATCACTCCTGTACTCCTCTTCTTGACGCGTGCTACAATAGAGGTAGCACTTTTTGGATTTTTTGTTTCTGAATGACAGGGCTCCTTAACCCAAAATCGTCGGAATTCCGTTCTTTTTTTTTGCAATAACTTTCGGTGTGTACCTAGGACATGGGATTGTTCATCGGGTAGAGCTTTTATTTTTCCCCAAATCAGTTTTTTGGAGAGGTATAGACCTCCACAAATGAGGAGCCTCAGAAACAAAAAGGGTGCACCGATAACCGTAGCATGCGTCTCTTCTCCTTTTCATCTCTTTTCCACTGCTGTCCATCTCCCTTCTTATCTTCTTTGGTTTCCACTTTTGGCCTACAAGCGCCACTTTCTAAACTATCTTATTTCCTCTTCTCCACAAGTGATCTTAACAGACACTCGGTTCCACCTCTGCAACTCTTATAACAGAGACAGAGCCTCGACACGCATCATTCTAACAAAGGTTTCTTCGGTAAATGGAGAAAGTAAAGAGGCGTATAATGAGGGGGACCATTAATATTGGACTGCTCCCGATCGAGGCCAGTATGATGTTTGGGAAGCCCTCTTACTTGTATGGTGTTCTACACTCTACAGCTCTGTCAGGTATGTAGGAGCATACCAGAGGGCGTTCGTAAGGGGGAGCATAGCAAAATATTGTTGAATAATTGAGCATAGGTCTCCTTCAGACAAGCGCATCCCGCCCCCGTCAAAAAGACGCCGGGTGGGCTAATGTAAGAAAAAATGTGATGGCTTTACGTCGATGCCAATACCACGCAGACAGACGGGTAAAACGCTCGAGAACTTCTGCCCCATCGTCATGGAGGGCAGCTAAGACCGCTTAAAGTGCAGGCCTCTTCCATTTATTCTTCGCCGCGTTATCGCGCATTTTATGTGTGTCACACTTTTCAGGTTCGGAAAGAACACGAAGACAGGTGCACTTTGAATTTCATGACCATGACCTATATGCTTCATGATAACATATGCACCCCCGTAACACGCGCGATCGAAGTATCACACGCAACTTGCAAATATGAGTTTCGACGAAATCCTCGATCTCATAGCTGATGTGGTTTTGTTATTTTACAAAAAAATCGTGGCGATTGAGACCCCGAGATGAACACATTAACACAACAGCGCAAGAAAAATTTTCATTACATCTAGCGGCTTCCCGCCACTCACATTTGGGTAATGTTTTCTCGCCCAGCATCGTCGAAGCACTTTCCCAGGTCAGCAAAATCCGCGCCAGATAGGCCACAGTATCTCACGTTTCTGCCGCACAAAACACCGGGATTATTTTCGGCAGCGCTCAGTACCAAAGTTGAACGCATCATGCATTTTGCCGCTGAAGGACAACATTCGAGTTGAGAAAGCGCCCCTACACCGCGGGGGGTGGCGGGGTGTACTTCCATATTTTACGTGGTGTTACCGCCGACGCCAGGGGAGGGGGGGGGAGGGGAGGTACTTCCATATTTTACGTGGTGGCGCCACCGCGGCTCCCGTACAGGGTTTCGTATACGCTGTGTACGCACTAACGCCCCGCGCGGGACACCACCCGCTCAGCCGAAATATATCAGGCGCAAACGACCACAAAATGCTGAAGAAGGCTCGGGGTGCGACGACACCGCCTCGCAAGCCGCACTGACTTTGAGAAAACATGAAAGTGCAACCCGATGAACAATCCCATGGCCTACGAAGGAAAATAAATAATATTGCAAAAAAACAAGCGGTATTGAAACGATTTTGAGTGGTTCTTCAGATAACGAGCCCCGTCAGTTAGAAATATTCCTGCAGAAATGTGCTATCTCTACGAGTATGGTAGCATGCGTCCGCTAGGTAACGGTGACTATGGTGCTCACATGTAGTTTGTGCCGGGCAGACACCTGTAGTCCGCGTGCGTGCTGTCCACACAGGGATGCAAGCCTGGGACGAAGGAAGGGCGACGTAAGTACGCCGAAAACGGTAAAACGTGTCATTATAAGATGGAATGATGCAGCCCAATACCACGACGATATCTGCGTTGCACCAGCAACTGAGCTTGCTGGTTAGATTTTGAAGAAAGCAATTGTGGCCAGGAGTTTTGTAAGTCGGCGTTTTTACCGCAGCAAACCGTTCAAGGAGGGTGTTTTTGCCTGTTTAAGGCCAGAATATTAGTAGGTCAACTTTTGAAGTCGGTTGAAAGGGCGCGGCTGAGGGCTAAGGGGAGGCTGAATGTCCAGTTTGTCCAGTTACTTGTCCGCATCACTTCATTAACACACCGACTGTCGGCTGACTGGGGCATCTTTTGACAACCACAAGTTGGTAGGGAAAGTGTAGGCATAGTGCACGTTTCATCGGGATCCCAGCAGTGAGTGTTGTCGAACTCATCGAACCGAGAAATGAATAAAATCCAACTTTGACAGCCTCGTGCAGGGAAGGTTTTGTGCACATTGCGATCGTAGCTGGTTAATGTCGCACTTATCGATCCGAAAGAGGGATACGATCGAAGCTGTCCGTGGTCATACCCGACTCAGACGTAGACGACGCCGTGAGCGTAGATATGCTTGCCGAAACCGTTGGTGAAAGCACTCCTGCAAGCGACGGGCGGGGGCGGGGGCGGATACCGAGCGACAGTCCTGTCAGTGTGATTAAGGCCAGCGGGGTTACAAACGAGGAGTACTCGGATCCTGTCAAACAGAATCAATCAGTCGTGGGCGCAAAGGCGAGACGAAACATCTACGCGGGTCTGATAATGGCACAATAGATGCTACTTCGTATACACCGTACCGATCTCTCGAACTTTACATACGAGCTGTGAGCAGCCCAGAAAGCACAACAATCTCAGTAACGATGGTATTCCAAAGAATGCATGCCGCTGTGAAAGCACGTCTGTTGTCGAAAATCCACCATCCTGAACGCCTCTCGCTCGCTGTATGCCACCTCGGGGGAGTTCGATATAGTGTAACCTTGCGCGGTGCAGACAACTAACCCTTTTTTTATAAAAAAAATTAAAAAAACACAACAGCTGTGAGATCTAGGATTTCGTCGAAACTCATCTTTGCAAGCTGT
>JAYJMJ010000289.1:2586927-2604099 GCA_036873875.1 Laminaria ephemera
GTAGTACCCTACCTAGTTTTTATGCGAATGTGAAGAGGTTTGGTAGGTGGATACTCACAAGAGGTATGCAATCAACTACCAGGTACCTGGTACTGTTTAATTCAAGCCACTATCTGTTGTACGGTAAGCGGCATTTTATATCATGTAATGCAGGCGCATTATAGGACTCCTAATAATAAACAAGGTATTAAGAAAGCTAGCCTGATATTCACAGGAACAAGAAATTCGGCGGTTATACTGCAGTTAGTGTAGAAAAACCCTTTCCCAATTTTGTAACCGAGCCTGAGCCAGCACCCGCGCTTCTTAGTACTGTATCCTAGGTGTCCTGTACTTTATTTACTCATACTACGAGTAGTAGTAATATTCCATCCGACCCTGAAATCCTAAAAACGAAAGTGGACGTCCCGATTTTCGATCTTGTCTTGTTACGCGCCTGAAATATAACGTGCTAATAATGATACCGACATACCTGGCAGAATTTCTTGTATTCATCTCTTTGGCGCCGTTTTTTTTCGGTAGGCCTTACTATCTGGTCGCGCGGATTTTAGGGGACTTTTGGTCTTGCTAATTGGCTAGGCGTGGTTCGCAGTTCGGATCGTGGTCGGCAGTTCAGAATTTTCTCGATTTTTTTTCGCTTGATGTGAAAGCGGCGCAGCCGCGTCTCTGGTCAGTTTTGGCCCGTTTTGGCTCCGGGTTGGGATTAGGGTTAGGTTAGGGCTGGGGGGTGGGTTGGGTTAACTCCCGTACCTTGATCCCACCAGGAAGTGCTTCCTAGCCCGCAAACGTGAACAGCCTACCCCCCTAAAGATCCGCGCGACTAGATCGTAAGGGGAGCTCTTTGGTTTTTCTGGCGGGACGGCGTCGGTATCATACCCACCCATCCTTGCAACACCCCGTATTCTATCCAGAAAAAACACTGCTGCCGTTCTTTGCGCCATGCCGCCGATTACCGCTACTGCACGCAGAAGATAGCATTCGACAACGGACCCATGCGGTCGTGTACAGCAGAAAACAACGGCTTTTCACACATGAGGCAGAAAACGATCTACTTGTAGATCATCTAGATCTTATGATGTCTGCCGTTGTACAGATTTAGCTCAAGAAATATGTGCTAGATCATGCAGATCGTACGGCTCCCACCCGGCAACATGACATAGATCATACGTATGGATCTATCTGCCCCACAAATCTAGATTGTGATTTGGGGATCTGATTTGTCCGGTGTGTAGAAGTCATGATACTCAAGAGAGGGAACAAAAAATAGACCATGCCTGTTCATCCAATTCCGTGCAGAAAACTCCGATGCATCGTACGATATTTTTTAGAAAAAATGAAAAAATACACTTCAGCTGTGAGATCGAAAATTTCGTCGAAACTCATCTATACCCCCTTAGCGTGGCTGGCACCTCCTGCTGTTCTTTTCTTGCGCGTGGACTTTAAACTCGTAACCTACTCCCTTCGCGTGGCTGGCTCCTTGTGGGGTTTTGGTTTTTCGCGTTGATTTAAAACTCGTAATCTATCCCCCCTTCGCGTTGCTGGCTCCTCCTGCTGTTTTGTTCTTGCGCGTGGATTTACAATGTTGAACCTCCATCTCTACACCAAGACGTGATTCACTGCCGTGCAGAAAACTCCGATGCATCGTAATCGATATAACTCCTTCGCGTTGCTGGCTTCTCCTGCTGTAATTTTCGTGCGTGCGAATTTTGGACGTGGAATAGGTGTATGGGGAGTACGTGACTGGAATCATGGGGGATGAGGACAACCCGCAAGAAGAAAGGCTGGACTCCGTGTGCGAGATCCTCGCAGGGGCTGCGGAAGAGGTACGAGGAGGTGTCCGCGGAACGGGCGGCGTGGCGTTGTGAGGCACTCACGCGATCTGTATACCGCCTCGGTGTTTAGTTGTGGCCGCACGTCGTGCGCGGTTGTTGTTGTTGTTGTTGTTGTTGTTGTTGTCGTTGCTGCTGCTGTTGTTGTCAAATGAATTCGTCGTCGTATTCCAGTCCGTGGTCACACGACAGGCTTCAATAACTCTGGAGTCGAAGAATACCTCTCAGGAAACATGATGCAATAGCGTGGCACGCAACGCTTGGATGCCTGCTCGTGACGAACATAGCTCCAAGTGGCTCTGTATGTTTGATGGCGACGGCGATGTTCCTCTTTGCGTGAGACATGTTACTGACTTGGCGACGTGTGATACTTTAGATGTGTACACGTACACGTTGTGTACACGTACACGTTGTGTACACGTACACGTTGTGTACACGTACACGTTGTGTACACGTACACGTACACGTACACGTACATACGAGAGGTGCGCTGCACGGTCGCGAGAAACGATTCAACTCCGTCTGTGCGCTGTTGTGTGCGTGCGCGCAACTTTCCTTTTTCTTGTTGTAAGATGTCTCGTTTTGAATACGACGCAGACAACAGAAAATAAAAAATAAACCATACCAGGTACGTACCAGGTACGTGTCCAGGAGGGGCTACGATTTAAGCGAGAGGGGTGTCAGGTCCAGCAGAATATCGAGTGAGGCATTGCAAAATTGTTTCTATACCGCCACTTTCCGGCACGCACGAGGGGACGCCGTCGCCAGCGCCCTCTGCACGCCGTGTGCGCATGTTTCGCGCAACCCTCCTCGCTACATAAGCTTGGGTGTTGATTGCTGCTGACATTACGTTCTATATCCCTCCTCACTACACTATTAATAGCTGTTTTCCCCTTCGCCCCCTTTGTTTATTTCCGTCAATGTTTATGATGTATATCTCTTTTGGGGGACAGGGTCTCGATGAGGCGGGCCTGGACGCGTTTCGACGAACTCTTGAGGAGAGATGGGACGAGCGTGTGGGGCTAGAGAAAGAGAAGAAGGAGGCGGCGAAGGCCGCCAAGCTGAAGAAAATGGACAACACGAAGGAGGTGGGAGGGGGGGTCATTCGGCCCGGTACGGGCACACAGAGTGTTCCATTGAGTATCAGGCCGCGGAGGTGGGTATGGGGGTGTTCTTGTGAGTAGCGCCGTTGTTTCGGCAACCGAGTTGAATTAACACAAGACACATGATGGGAACTGCGATGACGTTGAGCTGCAATGACGTTGAGCTCTGTGTTTTTACCCAACCGCCGGAGGATCCAAAAAAAACAAACATTTGAGTGTTAGACCGCGCCGGGGGGGGGGGGGGTGTTCTCGGGAGTGTGTGTCTCCTTTCCGGCCATGCTCGCAGGCTTTAGTAGCGCTCGTGTGTTGAGAGTGATTGGAGTGAACTGCGGCGGCACGAGTGCTGCTTTGCACGGCTTTAACCTTTTCTCTACTCGACAAAAATGCCGCACAAAGTCCAAGTGGTTTGTCCCCCAAAACTTGGGTGCAGTTCTGAAGGGGTTGAAAGTGAGCCGGGATTAACCAGGCCCAGCTCTACAGAGAAGGTGTGCGTGCGTGCGTGCGTTCGCGTGTAGGTTTAGCATGTTGCGAACCGAGGTGTGGTATTGGCATGGCTTGCACCCTCTTTCGCGCCATACGAAGCCTTACTGCTTGGTGGAACCTGCCGAGAGCGCGGCTTGCAAGAAGTTTTCGCGCCAGCGCGTCACGCGCATCGATACTATAGTGCTTGACACTAACACTGTTTCTTCGAAATCCTCGATCTCGCAGCTGACAAGTCTTTTTATTTTTTACAAAAACCCACCCACGTTGTCCAAACGCGAACTGATCCGACATAGGGGAGTGGGAAGGCGTCGACGATACCGCCTTCAACCACACCTCTGTTAGAGATACACCATAACCATTGAGCTAGCAGTCAGCGCTGGCTGCTAACTCAGTGGTTATGGTGACATCTAACATCCGCAACGTTTCTTTTGTCGCTACTCTGCACGTGCTGACTGCTAGCTCAGTGGTTGTGGTGTATCTCTACCAACCTCAACGTTTTTTTTGTCGCCACTCTAGACGTTTCGGGAGTCTTGAGTTACTACTGCATAAACAGATCTCACACAAATTTCAAACAGTTTGTCCTCAAAAATATGGGCGCAGTTATTCTCGCAATGGGATTAACGTTGGTTTTGTCGCTTGTCTGGATGTTTCGGGGAATCTTGAACCAGAAACCGAACTCGTACATACCGCCATTGAATAATCGTACGCGCGCCCGCCGGCCTCGCGCACTGCACCTCAGACGCGCGCTACGGAAGGGAGGTAGGGTAGCATTTGTTGCTCCTCAATGTGATGTCCGACGGGGCTCCTCAACTGACGAACTACCTGTTAATAATATCGTTGGGTTGCCCTTTGTGTTTTACAATTTTTACTCGCTATCATATGTGGGATTGATATGTTCATCGGGTTGCGCTTCCATTTTTGTCTCTGATTCGGTTTTTGGGCGAGGAATAGAGCACCTGAAGTGCGGAGTCTCAGAAAATCAACGTGCACCCTTATCGTATAATTCGTCCTTACTATGACGCTTACTATGACGCTTACTATGACGCTTACTATGGCGCTTACTATGACGCTTACTATGACGCTTACTATGACGCTTACTGTGACGCATACTATGACGCTTACTATGACGCTTACTGTGACGACGCGTGAACAGGAGGAGAGACGACAAGTGGAAGAGGCGGACAAGGCCAGAAAAGCCAAGGCAGAGAAAATCGTAAAGCGATCGGCGGAGGAGCAGGCTGAACGAGCCAGGCTGTTGGGCGAGTACGGTTACGATTCAGATCCCCTGGATGAGGATGGAAACCCTCTGCCGCCAGAGGAGGGGGGGGAAGGGGAAGGGGCTGCGGTGAGATGTAATAGTCTTGGGAGGCCTCGCCGGCGGGCAAAGCCAGGGGGGCAAAGCGGGATGGATGGGTGGTGGGGCGTGCGCTGAAATGAGCTAGAGTGTTTTTCTTTGCAGAATGGGTTTCCTGGCGAGATGGTGGCTGGTTTCCCTAGTCTGCGCCTCGCGTGTCGTTGCGCTTGTGGTGCGCATCCGGGCATGGGTTGACAGTGTGGGTCAGTGAATGCGAATATTTTTTTCCGGCTAAGAATCAAAACGGCAAGGCGCTGTTGTTGTTGTTGTTGTTGTTGTTGTTGTTGTTGTTGTTAAGTTGTTGTTATTGTTGTTGAGTTGTTGTGTGGTTGCGTCGGTGTTGGTGGCGATTTTTTCTTGCGCTCTCCCCCGTCGGTAGTGCATGTCACCAGACACTTGTTTTCCCCCATGTGTCGAGTTTTACGTATGAAACTCCTCCTTGTGCTTTTTTTTCGGCTCGTACAGGCGAAGGACACTCTCGGAGACGCTTACGGCAAGAATCTCAACAAGGAAGTTGTGCGACAAGAGCTTGCTGCCAAGGTGGGGTGTGTGACTAAAAAACACCTACACATTGCAAACCGTTTCGGCGCTACAGCAGTACATACTCGTAGTGCCTCCCGTGGCAGACGACGCGTGCCTCCTTCCGTCTTTCGTGCGAGGTCTTGACGACATAATTCTTGAACAAAATATTTTCGAAGAAAATATTGTCGATTTTCGGGGTTACCTTTCGGCTTGGTCATCTCACGTGGCAGGCGTGATGCGGTAGGGGGGTTGCTGACTTTTGTATGTATAGTCCTCTCCTTTGTGTTTCTGGCTCTTTACTCGGCGTGGAAGTTGTCGTGCGGTCGCAGTCAGGAAATAGAAGGTGCGGTTTCCGATCTTGTCTTCGCGATTTATTAAACCGGGTGGCATTGCAGGTTTTAACTCTTTGCTCGGTCAACGCGGTGACCCCGAGGCAACCCTGGGCTACAATGGCCAGTAGCCAGGCCACTCGTTGTCCGGAGAACGCACGCGCCGCACGCTACGTATTATAGCGAGCAGCAATCGCGCGCTTTCCACTCGTTTGACAAATGCTAGCTACAGTAGATGTGCTCCGCTTTTTTTCTGAGGCTCCTCACCTAAGGAGCTCCATACCTCTCCCAAAAAAAAAACGATTTTTTGGGGAAAAAAGTAAAAAGTGCTACCCGATGAAAAATTCCATGGCCTAGGTGTACAACGAAAATTGCTGAAAAAAATATTGAAATTCCGACGGTTTCGGGTTAAGGAGCCCCGTCATTCAGAAACAAAAATGCCCCCCAAAAGTGCTATCTCTATCGTTTCTACTCGTACCCACACGTGCTACCGTGGGGGTACTGTTGTGCCTCTTTTTGGCTTTTTGGCCATACCGTTTCTGACTAACGGGGCTCCTCACCTGGGAATTACCCAGTATCGTTGGAATAGTATTATTAATACCGTGGTAGTGTTTTTGCGACATTGTTCGTTTTATACCTAGGTCATGGGATTGTTCATCGGGTTGCCCCTCCGCCCCTCGACCGATGGACCATTTGAACGCGAATTTTTGCTTGAGCATCTCAAATAAACCTTTGTGTGTGTTTCAGACGACCGAAACTAATTTGCCTCCTTGGCTCCGTGCTTTTGAATATTCAATATTCACATCCTTGTTTCCAGTCCTGCCAGGTGACTCAGAATGCTAGAACAACACCATGCACGCAGTATACCGGACACCTCCGCCCCCCCCGTCATTCTCCGTAACGTTTTCCGTACAATCGCAATACGTCGCCCGTCGTGACCCAACGTGCCTCTCGCTTTGAACGATACTGCTGGCGCACTAATATGCTGTGCTCCATCAGCGCGACGCTATCAAGAAAAACCACCAGACGACCACGCTGCAGAACAAGATTGCGCTCGAGGCGGACAAGATGAGAAAAGAGCTGGCCAAGAACGCACGCAAGACGCAGAAGGGCGAACGGCGCTCGGGCAGGGGGTGACCGGTTGTTGCAGAGGACCCTCCCCCTCACTCTTCGGGAGACGATTGGTAAAGAGAGGCAGGCGTTCATGTTATCAGTGCTCAATAAAAAACAGAAGTCACCAAGGCTAGTTTGGGCGGTCACCCAGGCCAAGGGAGCAGGGTTTGTTCCTTTTTTTTTCTAGCCGGGGCTAAAAATTGTCGGCAAGTGCAGAGCTACGAGCGAGAATTGACATTGCGATATTGCTCTTATTGCGAGGGCGAATGAAGCACTCCTATCCATTGAATACTTTTTTGCAGGACGCAGTTTATCAGCTGCTGTGACCGCTGCAAAAATGTTCCAACTCTAATTCCAAGTATTTTTTACCAAAAAAGAGTTTGCAGTTCTTAGCGAGTTATTCTGCACGGCCCCTTTGTGTGTTGACTGGCTTCATCCTGCCAGAGCGTCAATTCCTGCGCAGTTCGTTTCTTCCCGTCGCAAGTCTCTCTTCAGTCCGCCACCACACGAGGTGGCCGTTCAAATAATCTTGCTGATTCGTGTCTGCTTTGCTTTTCCTGCGATAGGTTGCCTCTCTCCTTTCTCCCTCTCGAGTTCGGGCCGCGCTCATGGTGACTTGTCGGCTCAGATGAATTGTCGGGTTGCTAGTGGATGCTCATCTGCGCACTTCTCTCTCTCTCGGTACCCTCGGTCACACGATGTGCTATTCATTCCGAGATATCGTTTCGTGTTTTCACCAACCTCCGTTGTTGTAGAAGTGTCACATTCCGCTTGCTGCTGATCCTTGGCTTGCGGAAACTGGCTTGCGGAAACCGTATTTTGGACCCACCCGAACAGCACTTGGGGCGCGGCTGTAACAGATCGCGCGTGGGCTTAAGCTTAATTTTTACCAATCCTCCGGAGGATAAAATGAAACAAAAACATAGTAGCAGGGCTAACACAACGAGAGGTACCGTGTCGTAGGACAAACTGCTCGAGAAACGGAGTGGTGATTGCCTGGTGATTGCCTACACAGAAGACAGCGCCACACGCGCACGGCCCATGATGAGTGCTTCGCAACACAGCCCGAAAAGATCCAGCACGTTGTCGGCAGGAGATACGCAACCATATATGGTGTGTGTTGATTACGCGCGCTAGCGAGCCACAGAGCGGGGGACCCGAATCACCTTTTTAGAATGAAAACAATCGGAAAGATGAAATCGAGCACACCTCGGATAACGTAACACTTTACGATCGACATCAATGTTTCAGTACAGCGGGGGGGTTTTATAACATAACGTTATCTGGTTTCTAGATGTTGTGATGACATCGTGTTATCGTAGTACGTTAGTACCTGGTAGTACCGAAAACAATCACAATAAAAGTGTGATTGGAGGACGCAAGCCATTGGCGCGGGGTGGCCAGCATGATCCTCCAAGCTAACCCCGAGGCAACATCGAGAGATTAAAAAGGGGAAACTACTCATAGTATTATTTGATGTAACTACACCTTCCGACAATGTGCAATGCACAATTCATTCTGAACGCTAAAGCGGACACAATGCGCCGAATACCACCATTCTCAGTCCATCCATTCTCCTTCCCTGCGTGTACTCTCTTGAATACGCGCTACCTCCCTTTACACGGATATGTTTACCTACTATTGTCACCATTGGGTTACACGTTGTTCTATCGAATCGCCGTGCGTTCTACCCCGCATCTACATCCCACCCTCATGCCAGATGGGCAGTAGCCCTCCATCCCCCTCCCTTCTCCCCCTGGTGGTCTCGCAGAGCGAGCTTGTACCGACGCACCCGGCGCGAGATCGCAACCTGGGTAGTCACCGAGATTACCCGAAAAAGGTGCTCCTTACTCATCATTGATTGTCATGGTTGCCATCCGACAACAAACTGTGCAGCACAATGACAAACTTTAACGTCGATCACTCACAAGCAGCTACGAAAAGAAAAAGAAACCCAGGGAAACCAAACAAGCAAACCTGGTCTAGCGCCATTCGGTACCTGCTTGAACTTCACCTACCTACCTAGTACGTTTATAGGGACAACGTACTTAGAATTAGAGTAAAACAAAAAAATCAGTACGGTAGTGGATCTATGGTACTACTTCTGGTTGCCCTTTTTCCGCTCTTCTCTTGTTACTGCACGCTCGTCTACGCTCAAAAAAGTTAAAACCAAGGCTTGAGATAAAACCTAGGCCGCGTTCAAGCTCCATCCCCACGGCAAGGGTGTGAATCTGTCATCCCCCCCCTCGTTCCTTTTGGTCTCTTAGCGATCCCTTAGCCAGGACGCCCCCTTCGTGAGATGTCGCGTCCAGAATTCAGAATAACGTGCAGATACCCGTGCCAAGTCCTCAGTGACGGGTACCCTTGCTCCAAGGGTCCCCCGCGTTTGATTGGTGCCTTACAGCGGGAGGGAAAGGGGAGTGCAAGGGGAGAACGAGGTCTTATTAGGAAACGGCAGAGAGGTCAATAAAAATACTGTTGAGGTTAAAGAACAGACTGGGAGATCACAGCAACACGGCAATGACGACATCTAGCAAGCAGTCTAAGGGTGGACGTTCCATGCGCGGCATATTGCTATACTGCTGTGCATTTCAAGCGGTCCACGCACAGCATAAGGTTCACAAACCTCCGGTGGTTCAAATTTTCGAAGCGCCCCTAAATCTGGACAATATCCAGACAATAACTATCCTTGCATTCGGAACCTGGGATCATATCCAAACCCCACCGCCGTATTCTCCAAATACCATAGCATTCATCACCCAAACACAACCTTAATTCCGCAACCAGTGGAATCCGCTTTCCCGGGAGGGAGAGAAGTGCGCAGACAATCATCCACAAGCAACGCGAGTTTATCTCTGAGGTGACAGGTCACGATGAGCGCAATTCGAACTCCCCTCGCTATCAAAGTGCTCGCTGTTTCCGACGTCAACTCCCGTTGGCCTATAAGCTACGACGATTGGGTAACGAAAATCGATACGTCAAAGCCCTACCCGTTATACAGCCCGCCCAAGCGCGCCGCCGTTGGTGCCCCTCTGCCGGGCACGTATCGATTTTCGTTACCCAATCGTCGTGGCTCACCGGCCAAGGGGGATTGCTGTAGGAGTTGAACGCGTCGGTGGCGAGGGGGGATCCAGCTGCGCTCCTCGTAAGTTGTCGGCCCTCCCTGGTGCTTATTTTCTTCCACGCCACCGCTGCCGCCGTCATGTGAACGGGCCAACACATCGCCATTTGACTAAGACAACGACAACTTTCCATCCGTAGCGCAGCACGACTTTCCTGCCGTAATGCAGCTCCTGACGTTTCGGCACCTGTTCAAGGCCGACGAGGCAACCCCCCCCACGCTCGAAGACGAGGTTGCCACCGCTTCCCCGACGCCGTACGTCCAGAGGAACCGCAAGCGTGCGATCAAGGAGGAGGTAAGGGCACCATACACTTGAGAGATGGAGCTAACCAAACACCCTTGACTTCCGCAACTAGTTCCTTTTCGCTGCTTCTTCCGCGGCAAGTGCCTCAGCAGCACAAACCGTCAGCTCTCGAGGAAGACGCAAGAACAAATCTGACGCGATTATGGGCCGCGTGAGGACTGCGGCTAAGAAAGTTTTCAAGAATACAACGTCATAATTCCTGAAAAAGCTCTTGGCCGCAGCCAAAACGCGGTCCATGATCGTGTAAGCTTCTTTGTGGACGTCTTCCTCCAGGGCTGACTCTTCATGCTGCTGAGGCACCTCATCCCAAGCCATGCCGGTCTAGTGTTGTGATGCAGCGTCCGGCGCTCCTTCATGCAGCGCAAGTGATTTTGTACAATAATGGTGCAGTACGACGCAGTAACATATGAAAATACTCTGAAAAATGGAAAAACATCAGTGAACTTCAAGTCGTATGCTGTACGTATAGCTCCACACAGGTGCGCTCTACCGAAGATGGTCCTGAAAAAACGCTGGTGAGCTGGACGTCAAGCTTGCGAGAATATGCATGACATGGGCACACGACAAAACACACGTGCTGTTGTACTTCCACACCTCAAAATTGGCACTCAGTAAGGCCTTGTATTTGCCACACGGCTGAAAAATTGTTAATTTCTTAGTTACATTACCCTCGGGGCACGGGGAACCTCGGGGCCCAAGTACCCGTCCGAGGAACCAAACCCGGCGCGGGAGAAACTTCAAGCTATGCGGGGGCTACTACATATTTGTAAAGTGCGGGAGAATGCCATAACATAACAATCAAATAGTAGAAATCGACACGTTCTCTAGCGTTCGATGACGTACTGCTTCGCCGGTTACATGTCACAGCAAGGCAGACTCGTCGCCATTCAACACTTCTACGAAGCAGTCAGCGGTGCTTTTCAAATTATCCTTGTCGGCGGTTTTCTGCACGTACATGTTCATATCATATGATACTCGTACTCGTATTGGCTAACTCATATTATAGATGTGCAGGATGCTCATAGCATACAGGACCTTCATACGTAGCGCACTTGCTTCATTTGACCAGAGGCCACACTAGAAAGGCTGCAAAAATCAACTTGTATCATGACTACCCTGGTAATACCCAAACCTGTGGTATTTTGTATTTTGAGTAAACGGTAAACGGACTTGAGCACGGTATTGTTATCCAAAGTGCACAACCTCAATTCAGATACAAAGCACGCAATACAGGACACAACGACACAACACACAACAGCATGATAGCAGTGTTCAGGTGCGGCGCGCTCGGACAGGCTGTAAACGGGGTAAGACAGAAAGGCATCTAAATTATGGGCCCATACCTCCGCAACTGCGCAAGCGGGAGATCACCAAACCATGCCCCAATAGGGTGCGCCACCTCCGCGCCTCTCCCTCACAACGCCCTAAGCACAAAGCGGGAATTTAGGACTAGAAACAGGCGCCGCTCCGTCCGACAGCGCAGTCACGCTTTGAATGTAATCGCGCACACAAGACCAGCCCCACCCCAAGTGTATGATGCACTCATCCCTTCCCTGGTGGCACGCTTGCGCTACGTCTCGGTGTACGGCGTCGAAAAAGCGTTTGCAACCTCTTCTTCGAGCGTTGGGGACTTCGCCTCGTCGCCCTTGAAAAGCGGCCGGGATGTCAAGGGCTGCGCTACCGCGAGAAAAGTGCAGTCCCTGGCATCCCGGCACCTTTTCAAGGCGGACAAGGCGAAGACCCCTACGCTAGAAGACGAGATTGCAACCGCTCCCTCAACGCCGTACGTCGAGAACTCCCGCAAGCGTACGATCAGAGCGGGTGTGAGAGCATCATACACTTAGACGGGGTTGGTCTTATGTGCGCGTAGCGTTACTGTGCTATCGGACGGAACCGCACCTGCTTCTAGTTCGAAATATGCGCTCTGCGCTCAAGGCGTGGAGAGGATTGGGAGCGGAGGTGGCGCACCCTGTAGGGACATGGTTTGGCGCTCTCCCGCTTGCACAGTTGAGGGGGGCATCAAGACCGACATGCGCCAAACTTTTGAATTGGAACTATTCGTATCTGAATGGCCGTCAGTGGCCCTACTGTAGCTCTGATCTGAATTTGCACTTTTAGAGACGGTTGATCCTGAGCTTATTAAAAATACTTGATTATTCTTTACCTTCGCGTATCGTATAATAAGATGCCGTAGGGTGGTGTGTTGCGTTGATGTAGCGTGCAAACTCAGTGAACCTCGCCAACCCGTGTAGCGCCTTGCAGCGTTGCATCTCACACCGTTTCGCAGGACATGTCACACAATTTTGGAAGTAGACTGTTTTCAAAATCGTTTTCAGAGTTCAACTTCAAGACATCAAGTGTAGTTTTTCGAATTCTACAAGGCTCCCTCCACCCCCCCGCCCGCCGACCCCCCGCTTTGCATTACCAACGATCAAAAATCAAACATTCTTGGCTTCCACAACTCGCTCCTGTTTGTTGCTTCTGCTGCGGCAGGTGCCTCAGTCGAACGAACCGCCAGCTTTAGAGGAAGACGAACACAAACAAGCCGAAGCTATTATGGACATGTAACGGGACACCTGGCGGGGGGGGCTGTAGCCCTCGAACCGCGTTTTGGCGGCGCGTGCCTCGGCGTGCGCCAGCTTGAGGGTGTTAGATGCCGTGTTTGCAGCCTCTCCAAACGCCACGGTTTGAGATCCGGCGCGGGTCTTCTTTGCCTCGTCGTTGTCGAGCGCGTCGCAGAGCTTCAGGACGACGCCGTACTTGTTGAAAACTCTCTTGGCCGCGGTCGTCACGTGTAAAGAGAATTTTCAGCAAATTCCGCGTCAGCTAGAAGTTCAGCGACGCGCTCGTAAACGACGAGGCAAAGAAGACCCGCGCCGTAGCTCAAGCCGTGGGGTGCGAAGCAGCCGCAGACAAGGAGTCAAACGCCCTGAAGCAGGCGTGCGCCAAGGCAAGCGTCGCCAAAGCGCAATTTGAGGGTTACAACCGTCCCCGCTGGCTTTTCCATTTCGTCATGGCCAGGTGGGAGACGGAACCCCGCCTGGACGTGGGCGAGGCGGCGCGACACGCGGACGGGGCGGCGCGGGCGCAAAGCTCGGCCAGAGTCGAGGCTGACATCGTTTGGGACGAGGTATACAAGTGTGCGGATCAGGTGGTGGCGACGTCAGGCATGCTGTGCAACAGGTAAGACGCTCACGCCAACGCCACGCGGGTGTGTATGGCTGTTGAGATCGCGGCTGATTGCGCTGTGAAGTGGGCGTTTCGCGCGGTCAGGACAGTGCGGGTGGGCCGTCGCTTGGCGAACAGACTTCTCTGTCTATTCGCCTAGGACAGTCTGTTCGCCCAGCGCCGGTCCCCCTCCACCGCCCTCGCTGTGCTAAGCGCTTGGTTCGCAGCGCGATCAGTCGCGGTCTCAACAGCCATGTACACCCGCTACGCGTCGGCGTGAGCGTCTTACCTCTTGCGCAGCATCCTCGACGTCGCTTCCACCTCCTTCACACGCCTGTGCACCTCATCCCAAGCCGTGTTGGCCTAAATGCTGCTGAGCTGGGCGTCAAGCTTGCGAGAAAATGCACGACTAGGTACACGATAGAACGAATACACATGCCGTCGCAGCTCCAAACTTCGACGCTGGGACTCAATAAGTTTTATGTTCGATACACGGCTGAATAGTTGTTCATTTCTTACATATTACTACCCTCGGGGCACGGGAAACTCGGGGCCCAAGTACCCGTCCGAGGAACCTAACGCGGAGCGGGAGAAACTTCAAGTTGTGTGATACATACTCGTAGAGTGTAGGAGTGTCACATGTAATATAAATCGACATATTTTCCAGCGTTTACGTACTTCGAAGTATACATAACTGTTTTCGCCAGTTACATGTCACAGCAAAGCAGAGTCGTCGCCATTCAGCAGTTTTAGCAGTCGGCGGTACAGCTCACATTCTCCTCGTCGGTGGTTTTCTGCACGTACATATTATATCATATGATCATACTCGTACATGTAGATATAAATTAAAAATCGTGCCTGGTATGAAAGATGCGCAGAACGCTCACAGCATTCGGGATCTTTGAATGTAGCGCCCTTGCCTGATTTGACCGAAGGCCACACTAGAAAGGCTACGAAAATCAGCTTGAATAATGACTACCGTCGGGTAATACCCAAACCTGTGGTATTTCATTTTAAGTAAACGGTAAACGGATTCGAGCATGGTCTTGTGATCCACAGTGCAAACTCCAATACAGATATAAACGAAGCACGCAATACAGAATAAAACAACACAACACACGACGGCAGGACAGCAGTGGTTGAGATCCAGATCGAATTGTCGATTCACAACCGCGATTTTCTGATTTTCCCGATATCGAAATTGATAAATATTGTCTCCGATTTTTTTGTTTCTAATCGATATCACGGTTTTCGACATTTTGACTCCCCGCACGAGCAACACCTTACCATCGCATATTAAAACCTAGCGACCAATATCACCCGTGACCACTACACAGTCACACAGCATACAGCATTTGGGAGGCACTGTCTGCTCCTACATGTATACGGTATGCGCGTAGAACAGCCGTACCCTCCACCCCAACCGCACCGGGGCCATTTGATTGCTATTTGCTTATACTGCTGTGCTTTGACTGCAAAACAAATGTAACACAAGCGGGGCTGCGGCAGGCTGCTTCCCTATGCCAGTGATCGAGAATCGAGAGATGCATGTGAGCAAGCAAAAGCCGCAAAACATGCGACATTACTACTGAGAGAGGTATAGGAGGAGCACGTATATGCATACTATTACTTCGTTCGACATCCTACGATGTTCTTGTTCTTGCTTATTATTATATACCAGGTAACAAGCAGCGTAAATAAGTAGCAGGCGTGATGAATTATCAAGCCATAAATGACCATTGACAAGTCATGGATGATGTTAGGCTGTTTCGCTCGGACGCACCGGTCTCATGTCCCACTGCCGATTTGCCCGCATACCTGGCATCAAAATTAGTTGAATTTTGTTAGAATCGAGATCGAAATCGTCACTTTTCCAAAGATTGCTCAAAAGACAAGACATCTGTTTTTTTCTGCCGATCTTTTCAAAGAATCGATCGCCATCGATTTCGGAGACGATCTCCAACACTACATGATAGAGTTGATAGTGTTTTGGCATTCTGCCTGAGGAACACAGAAGTATGTATATGACACCTGGTACGTAACTGGTGGGTGTACTACTGCTGTAGTGTTCTGACGCTGACTGCTCCTTGAAGCTTCGACAACGGTGAGTGTTCTGACTGTCTGACTGCTCCATCAAGCTTCCACATCATTACTCATATCAAGGGTATGATAGATACAAGGACGATAATGTTGGTGGTGTGCCCTGAGCGCTCCTCAGCTTTTGTTAGACGTATTTTTTTGCGTTTCGCGTGCTAGTGCGCGATGGGCTTTACCTCTCGGTCCGAAACTTCCTCATCGTGTTCGCCGACCGACTGTACAAACTGTGCCGCGGGCGGCCTCGGTCGTGTTCTTGCCGTGTCGCGGTGGGCCGTGCTGTACTCGTTTTGTACTGGGCGGGGCGAACCGTTTCTTTTTGTTCCGATCCCCCCTACCTTCAGATGGTTCCGCCTCACTATCACTGTAATATGATATTTGTGTCTCAGCAGAAGATCAGCCAGGCTGCGATATCTTTGCGTTGCTAAGCCTCGAGAGTGTGGTTATGACACCCACACTACGGCCGTCTGCCGCACGTACTACTGCTGCTGCTGTGCTGCTAGTGCTGCTTGCTGCTTGATGCTTGCTGTTGTTTGTTGGTACTTGATTGTACCAGGGTATGCATGTACTCGTATAACCGGGATCGTTCTGGATCCGTATTATACGAGCGAACTTATGATACCTGGTATGATATTACACGAGTACCGTACTCGTGGTAGTGCTGCTGCTGCTGTGCTGCTGCCGTGTATGAACGAGTAGTACCATTTTCAAGTAAACCTGAGAGGGGGGGACGGCAAAGGAACTGGACGAGAACGATAGCTGGCGACAGTATTCGAGCCATTTGGGCCGTCTTCCCTTCATCGCGTTACTTCCGAGTGGTCAACTGCTGCTGCGCCACGTTTTTGTGGCTTGATTTGCACATTGTGCCTGGCACATGATGGCGATTTTTTTCTTTTTTTTCTTTTTTAGTGTTTTTTCCCTCTTCGCTCGAAGATTAGTTGTTTTTAGTGCAGCTCTTGGCAGTACTCTGTCACTTTTACGTCCTACCAGGTATGATATTACATCCTCGGCCATTGCGGGCATGCACGGAGCCGCAGGCGGGCGTCAGCCCGCCGCGGCGAAGCCCGCTGGTATTATACCTGGTACCTGGTATGAGATATCACACAGACTACAACAGCAGTAGGTATGATATGTCTGTAGGTACTCGAAGCTTCTTATTGTCTGTTGCTGCTGTAACCCTTATGGGATTTCAGAGCGAAAAGGCGTCGAAAGAAAGTGACGATTACATGATACCATCAGCCGAACGATGTATGCGATGTATGATAGCCCGGGCTGTTGGGGTATATAACAAGGGGATAGGGGATAGGTGATAGGTGATGGGGGATACTATAATACTATAACAATAACATCTTGTGTCTGTGTCCGAAGTGCAACGGAAGGACATGCCCGACACGTTCGTAGCATGGTGATACTTGTAGTGTTGCACGTTCATCCTAGAAGGTTGGTGAGGTCGCATTATCGTTGTTAGGCCGCTATGCCCGGGTCACAAAAGGGTTCATATTTAATACGGAGTACAAAAAAAAATTGGCACAAAAATGATCCCACACGAATTCCAAGCAACTGTCCCCAAAAACCTGAGTGCAGTGCTAAGGGTCATTCTACACTTGCCAAATTGGCAAGTTTATGGAAATTTGGACTTGCCAAAGTAGCAAAAAACTTGCCAAAGTTTTTTTTGGACATTTCCGTTCCGCTTCATTGGCAAGTTTATGGAAAGTGAGATTTGCTATTTCACTTGCCATTTTAGCCCAATAACGC
>JAYJMJ010000289.1:2604199-2619085 GCA_036873875.1 Laminaria ephemera
GCCGCAGTATAGCGAGGATACGCCACGCGCACATGGTGTTGCCTGCTGCTGCTGCTGCTGCTGGGCGGCAGGGTCGTAGCATTGTGCCCTCCGCATGTTGTCTGTTGTCTGTGGTCGTATCTGTGATCTTGCGATTTTGGCAAACAATTCAGAAAACCTTACGAGTACGTAAGCAAAAATGTGCCTCTCTGTGGATGGAAATGTAAAGATGGTTTGGTATATAAATTACTACTCCAACGGTCACTATATTTACGACCGGAGTGGTACCTTCCATGAATACACACACCCAGCAGCAGCAGAGAGGTGCGGTGTGGTTGGGTGACAAATGACAGGCTCCGACAAACTACTTCGCCGCGGTGTAGCGAGGATACGCCACGCGCACATGGTGTTACTTGCTGCTGCTGCTGGGCGGCAGGGTCGTAGGGTTGTGCTCTCCGCATGTAGTGTGTTGTCTGTCATCATAGCTGTGGTCTTGGCGAAAAACTTAAGAAAATCTCACGTACGTACAAAACTACCTCTGTGGACGGAGATGTAAGGATGGTTTGGTATCTAAATTACTACTCCAACGGGCCCTATATTTCCGCCCAAAGTGGCATCATCGATGGACACACACAGCAGCAGCAACAGCAGAGAAGTGCGGTGTGGCCGGGTGACAAATTACAGGCTCCGACAAAAGCAACTCGCCGCAGTATAGCGAGGATACGCCACGCGCACATGGTGTTGCCTGCTGCTGCTGCTGGGCGGCAGGGTCGTAGCGTTGTGCTCTCCGCATGTTGTCTGTTGTCTGTCATCTGTGATCTTCAAAAAACAAACTGAAAATCTTACGTAGGTGAAAAACTGCCACTGTGTACGGAGATGTAAGGATGTTTTATCTAAGTTACTACTCCCACGGGCCCTATATTTCCGCCCAAATTGGCATCATCGATGGACACACACAGCAGCAGCAGCAACAGCAGGGAGGTGCGGTGTGGTCGGGTGACAAATGACAGGCTCCGACAAAAGCAACTCGCCGCAGTATAGCGAAGATACGCCACGCGCACATGTTGCCTGCTGCTGCTGCTGCTGGGCGGCAGGGTCGTAGCGTTGTGCTCTCCGCATGTTGTCTGTTGTCTGTCATCTGTGATCTTCTCAAAATAACCCAGAAAATACTACGTGTACGTAAAAAACTGCCTCTCATGCAGAAACCCAGAGGTTTCGTCTTATCCATGCCCGCCGCCAAAAAAGCTTTGAGGGCTTGCCACGAGCGACACACTGCACGGATCGCCCCCAAACCTCGACCACGGTGACCGGACGGCCGAGATGTGTCGACCCATTCGGCGTTTTTGCCTAAAAGTGCGCGTATGAAGAGATATGTGCAAAAACAGAGGCGAATTTGACAAATATACGTAGACATATGCAAGCTATGGAAGAATACCGTGTATGACAGTGTATACGAGTATCACACCCCCTCGTGCGAAAATCAACGACGATTTTCTGGACGGCCGGTAGAGTTTAAATGCCAAGCGACGCGTCTATGGAAAGATCTCGACGAAATATTCCGAAAGCCGTCATTTTCATTGTTTGTGCCCCCCCCAGTTTCGGACGAAATCGTCGTTGAATTTCGCCGGAGGGGGTGTGATATACACTGTGTCATACCTGGTATACGGCATACTGTTGTACAGCAGCAGCGAAATTAGGTCGTTTGTATGGCATCGCCATTGTACTGTAGTGAGTTCCAGAGAGCATGAACGGAGCAATGACCTTCCAAAAGCCTTCAACCAAACGATGGAATCGACTCGAGGCTCTAGGTGCAGTTTTCGTGATATCGGTTGCCTAACAATAACAACGCCTCATATGCATGATACCATACATCCATGTACAGACAGCGGGGGAACCCACCCTATTCCGCATATCATATCGTCGCTGTTATGGGATCTGCTATTCTACGGACTCGTACCGCAAAAATCACCACACACTAATTCCAAGTACTGTAGTGTGTCTCCAAAAACGTGGGTGCAATTCTAAAGTTGGTGGAAATCTGATCGTACAAGGGACGTCGGTATACAGAAGGGGCATGGGACGTTGGTATCCGTGTACGAGACCTCTATTCTAGAACGCCACCGCTGACATCAGTTGTAGTAAAAGAGGCTACCCACTGCTACTGTAGACCTATCTACTGCTGTACGAATACGGAGTATCTACCGCCATACCTCGTGTCCGTTCATCTGAGCAGCTGTCCACGCATATCCCTGAACCCTCCGTGTTGACGTAGTACAGGGTTGCCAAGTCCTCTATGAGAGTCCGTATCCCAAGATCCCCGAAAGAGCCCCGAAACACGAAAACACGTTGGGAGGTTGGTGTTCGCGAGATACACTCGTAGCGCGACGACGAGAGTCTGTCACGTTTTGCTATGACTAGACCAGGTATGTAGCTTTGGCGTTTTTTACAGGGCCGGCACGGGGCAGGTGAGCTTTTCGCATACGCAGCAGCTATGCAGCTCTAGCTGGAGGTGGGGTCCTGCTGTTGTGCTGGTTCTGTTGTGTGCTGGGTGGGCACTTCCAAGAAAGAAAAATAACACGCCGCAAGCTTGTGGGAGTTCCATCAATTTCGAGTCAAAAATACCTATTCTGACAGAAGCGTTATTTTGAGAGAACCCCGGCTCGGGCCTTTCGAACCGGCGCAAGATACGCCGCTCTAGGCTGGCACTCGCCTCGCACAGCGCAAGCTTTGGACGCCTATCGCTCCTCAGAGCACGGCTACTTCTGCCCATACCCTCTTCTATGATGCTTGAGTACTGCTAGGGTATAGCGGGCAAGTTGTTTCAGTGCGTGCAGACTATTGGTGCGGCTGTTTTCGAAGCATCGTTGAACCTGTACCCCGAGCCGAAAAATCTGCGTCTCCCACATGTCTCCCACCGTGAGATTCCACCTGCCGGCAGGCCTTCTGGACTGTGTACGCGATACAGCAGCTATACAGCAGCAGCAGCTCCAACTGCGTGCTCGTATCCCAGCAAGAGTCCCGTTTTCTCTCGACGTGGTGTCGTATCACATGTACTCCTTGAGATGGATATTATATGATAGGGTTCGGAAGATCGTGGATCTCTTCAAATGCATCATCGCAAACAGAGATGGTTGAGACACGAACAAGTTTTCGAACCATTCGGTGAAGGTTTGAAATTTGAAGCGAGGCAAAGATCGGGAGACGCGCGCTCCCATCCTCTGCCGGTTGTCTGTGAGGAGCGCAACCACCTACGAGTACGCTACGATAGACTCGTTCTATGGCAGGGGCACTAGATTGGAGGCATGCACCCTTTTTACCGCGAGTAAGCTTGATGCACTTGAAAAGTTGAGCGGTAGAGTCTGAAATCTGCAATCTGTTCGACGCTTGTCGAAGCCTTCTACTACAGGGAAGTCCGTCGTTTGAACACACAATGATATGATTCACTCCAGCCCTCCCTCTGGCTTCGTAGTTCGTGCCAGAACAACGGGAGAGTTGGACAACGTTCTGGATCGCGGCTGTCAAACCTTAACCCTGCGTGTACGCACATGTTTGATTGCCTTCACAAACACTCGAGTGCTGCTGCTTCAGAGCCTAGTGCCGTAAAGTTAGGCAGAGAAAAATCGCTCACACCGCCACAGAGAACACCTTACGCTAGCTACGTGTAATCGTACATTTCATAATCGGTCGCCCCGATGGTCTAGTGGTTAACCTCGAATACTACTAAGGTTGGAGTCAGGGGTTCAAATCTCGGTGTGGAGATTTTTATTTCTAGAGACACCAACTGCCGAGAGCGCTTTATGGCGTGGGTAAGCACAATTCGACGCGAGTCGACGAGGGAAGAAAGTGCTGAATTCTTCTCGCGACAAAAAGTAAGGCGCGTACCGTAGTGGGGAGGGGAGAGAAGAGCCTGCTTAGTGGCCCCAGATCTGAGTCACGGCTAGGGAGGGAGAAGGAGACAAAGTGCGAAGATAGTAGATGGGATGAACAAAAAATAAATAAATAAAGAACAACGAGGGTCATCACATGTGACAACAAACAACCACCAGATAAAAGTTTAGCATGGTGTGCCGGAAAATACCTGGTCATGGGACCCGCTGAGCTGCCAGTGCTCAGTCCCCAATGATGAGCACCCTTGCTGCAAGCCCCCCCCGCGTCTGGTCGGTGCCCCATAGCAAAAGGGCAAAAGGGGTGCAAAGTGCAAAGGAAGAACACGGTCATGTAAGCAAGGCAACAGCAGAGGTCAATCAAAATGCTGTTGAGAGTTGAAGAACAAACAGGGAGATCTCAGCAGCTCGACATGGCAATGGCGAGATGTAGCAAGCAGTCTAAGGGTGGGCGCTCGATGCGCCGCATACTGCTAGATACTGGTGTACCGGGTATACGTTTCAAGCTGTTCAAGCACAGCATAAGTTTCACAAACCTTGTCGGTGGTTGAAGATACCAAGTGCATAGTGCCCATAGTACCCTATTAATAGGCCCGTATTATATCCGCACTATAAACATCCCGGTGGTCGAAACCCGGGAATTTATTCAAATTACCCCGCCACCTCCGCATACTCCAAAGGATAGCACTCGTCCCCCCAACAACAGCCTTCACCTCCAACCACAGTCTTCACCCCGCCCCCAGCCTATTCTGCTTTCCTCAGAGAGAGAGAAAGAGAGAGAGAGCACGAGAACGAGAACGAGAACGAGAACGAGAGAGAGAGAGTGGGAAGTGCGCAGATAAGCATCAACAAGCAACGCGACTTTTTCACTGAGCCGATAAGTCACGATGTACGCATCTATTAATAGAGCCCTCGCTACCATCGAATTTCTCGCTACCCCCGACCCCGACTCCCGTTGGCCTCAGGGCTATGACGATTGGCTCGCAAGGTTCGACACAACGCAGCCATACCCATTCTATAGCCCACTGGAGCCCTCCACCGCTGGCGCTCCACTGCCGAACGGTGGATACCGTGCTTCCATGCCGCCGCTGCCGCCGTCATCTGAACGGGTTCCAACGTCATCTTTTAGCCAACCCAACGGCAACTTTCACGCCGTGGCACGGCAGCAGCGCGACTTTTCCGCCGAAGTGCAGCCCCTGGCATACCGACACCCGTTCAAGACCGACAAGGCGAGGACCCCAGAGCGCGGAGACGAGGTTGCCACCTACCTTTCAAGGCCGTCCATCGCGAACCCCCGCAAGCGCGCCACCAGAGAAGAGGTGAGAGCATCATAGACTTGAATTGGGCTGGTCTTGTTCTTTCTGTTTATCAGTTATAGCGTGACTGCTGCTGTGCTGTCGGACTGAGCAGTGCCTGCTTCTAACTCAAAGTTTGCGCTTCGTGCTCAGGGCTAGGAGAGGGAGGGGGGTGGAGATAGAACACCCTGTTGGGGCACATTCTGGCGCTCTCCTATTTGCGCGGTTGCGGGGGGCATCGAGACCGCCATGCATCAGACTCCGATCTTGACTTGGGTTTATTTTTGGATGGCTGTCAGAGGCCGTATTGTAGTTCTGCATTGAATTTTATTTTTTTTCGAATATAGTGACGCTATTGGTCCTGATGAGCAAATTGGATAATGTACTTCCGAATATTTCTGCCGTTCGTGTATCGTAAGATGCCACAGGGTGATGTGTTGCGTTCATGTAGCGTGTAAGCTCACTGGAAATCGCTAACCCTTGTAACACATTGCAGCGTTGCTCTGGCTATTAGCCTTTGTCTCTGGCTATTAGTCTTTGACTCTGGCTAAGGGCAGGGTAACGATTGATGCCAATGTTTAAAGCACCTACACCGTCTCGCAGAACATGTCACAATTTGTTTTTTCGTACTCGTTTCATTTTGCTTTTGCGGAGGTCAACATCAAGACCTCAACCGTCGCTTTTTTTTACTTCCACACTGCTCCCTCCCTCCCCCTTGGCCTTCCCGCTTTGCGCTATCAACAGTCTAAACTCAAACATCCTTGGCCTCCACAACTCGACCCTTTTCGTTGCTTCTGCCGCAGCAGGTGCCTGAGCAACACGAAGCGTCAGTCTCGATGGAAGATGCCCGCGAAGAAGCCAAACTCCGAATGGGCCGTGCGAGGATTGCGGCGAAGAGAGTCTCCAAAACTCTCAGCAGAATCCAAAAGCTCAGCAACTCGCTCGTCATCGACAAAGCAAACAAAACCCGTGCGGTGGATAAAGCGGCGGCGCTCGAGCACGCCGCAGGCAAGGCTCTCGATGCTCTGAACCTTGCGCGCGCCGAGTCAAGCACTATTCAGAAGAAGTTGGAGGATTGCAGCCGCCCCCGCCGGCTGTTCAACTACATCATGGCCAAGTGGGAAGCGGAACCCCGCCTGGAGGTGGCGGAGGCGGCGTGCCGAGTAGATGAGGCAACGCGGGTACACAGCTCGGCCAGGGCCGAGGCCGACAAGGCTTGGGATACGACGTACAGATGTGCGCAGGAGGTGGGGATGACGTCGACCTCGCTGCGCAAGGCGCAAAAATCTCACGCAAACGCCAAGCGAGTGCACGTGGCTATTCAAACGGCCGCCGATCGCGCTGCGGACCAGGTGGTTCGCATGGCAGACGCGGGGGAAGTGGGTCGGTTCTTGGCGGAGAGTTTTTGCGAGGCTTGCGGGAGGGGCGCGAGGATGCACCAACCACTGCTTGCTTTGTCGAGGAACGCGGCGAGTTATAAGGACGGTTTCACCAGCGATCAGGTGGGGACACTGCCGTAGTTTGATGCAGCAAAACGTGAAGAACTATTGCTGTAGTTGTACGATGAATCATTTTGAAGTTTCTGGCCCAGCTTGCAGAAGCATTCTTCGCTTGGCGGCACTCTGAAGAAGCTGTGGTCACAAGCACCTACCATTCTGCTCTCGGTAAAACACTTGCCGTGACCTTTCCATCGCCTCGTCAGCTTTCAACGATTTTTCTCTTTTTTTGCGCTCTCGCGCTTGTCGAATTTTGAAAGGAGATCGAGAGATTTTTTACTGGTATACAGACTCCGAGCCCCCGCCAATCGGGGGCGCTAACCGTATACGAAGTACCATTCTATCACTCAACCCCCAACCCCCGCTAGAAAACATCGATAGAGTTTCTACAGGGATGTACATGTTATGCTCGTAATACCTGGTAGCTGGTGCTGGTGTGTGATATGTACCTGTTATATGAATATTGACAGTAGTGTTTTGAATTTTGTGGGTGCTCTGGTTGATGGGGTTTTTATATGAGGCATTGCGGGTACTGCTGTATGATATGACATGAATGCTACTCTCAGTGCTTGACATTGGATCTGACGCATATCCTTCGCCTCCTTTCTCTCCCCCGTTACTGTGTGCACGTATGAATTTGCAACAGGTGGTCCCCAGCACGAAAAGGGTCAGGCACTGAACGGCATTCATCCTCATCTACGCCTACAACAACAGGGCACGGTGTACATCAGTATGATAGTGCGTCTTCGCTGGCAAATGACGCCCGCGCAGGGTATGATACATGCTGTGTGGGATTTTGTAGATGGTGTGTGAAGTTTACCTGCCCTGCTATATAGCGAAGTTGGGTGTGGAGATAATTATGAGGGTGATATCTCGACGCTTGCTTGGCAGGTCGAGCAATAGCGATCTCTAGTGGTGTGACGTGGTTTTAGGTTGTGGAGTGGTGGGTGATGATGTAACGTGATGACCGATGATGTGGTGGAGTGGTGGTGTAGTGCTGTGAGTTTGTTTGCACACGCCTAGTCTATATGCAAATCAATCGTTCCCGCTTTCGCCACCGAATACTACAGGGATAGACTGATCCTCTAGCAGTCCGAGGCGAGTGGGTGTCCTTGTTTCGTCTGACTGGTGTCCCTTTTTATTTTATTTTTGTGTGTCAAGTGTGATGAGGTGAATGGTTCCTTTTAAATAATATTGGTGAGAGAGAGTCGGTGAGGCGTGTCGAGTGGGCTTGTGTCCAGGCGCTCGTTCGCCCCCGGTGCTGCACCTTGAGGGGGCAATGTATGCAGCAGTCAATCAAAACGTGGAAATTGAAGTTAAGACCTCGAAGGACTAGAAATTTTCACCGGCACTGCTGTCACGAGTGTCGGGCAACAGTATGCGTATAGTGAAAGTTCCTGTCCGGCCAGGTAGTCTTTTACAGACCAACAGAACTGCAGCCAGAGTACAGATGTGTGATGCCACCTTGCTTTGCGGAATTGACAAAAGAGAACAGTGCAAATAATTTTACCAAAGCCATAAAAAATGTGTAGTTTTGTGCGAGTGAAAAGTGTGGGGTACAGTACAGTACAGTCAGTACTGGTAAAACTACATTCCAATATGGTTGCCATTTAGGAGCCAACCGCGCTGCAGCCACGTTATACCTAGCTAGTACTACTCTGTGTATGACGCCGCCCTTTTATTTCGGGTGTTCCCCTACAGTGTCTTAAACGGGCGGGAAGAGTGTTTTTGGAGGGGGGCGGGGGGGTTGTCTGTGTGGAAGTTGGATGTATGCAAGCTATAGTTTTACAAAACAAAAGAGTCTAATTAATAAATTTACAATAAAAAGTGCTGTGTCGATTTTTTTCAGTGACTAGTGTCCGACATGTGGTAAAAGTGCTTGTTCAACGAGATTACCTCTCGTGGGCCAGTCGTACCGCAGTCAAGGGAACATAACTGTGCGTCGCCGCCGTGTTTTTCGGTCGTTGCACTCCAGTATCGTACACAGGCAGGAAACGTGTTGTCGGGGGGGGAGGGGGTGGTTGTATACATGGATGCCATCGCATTCAAGAGCAGATGCAGACCAAAAATATGGAACAAAAGTGCGTCAATTATTGTCCAGTGATGAAGTGCTGATTGGTATCCCCGTTTCCTCTATATTGTGTGGCGGCGTACTACTGTAGTGATACTATAATCGGTTGAAAAGTCAATTATTGGCACCTTCTTTCAGAATTTCCGTTCCTGGAGGAAAGAAAGAGCCACGAAGAAATAACACCGATTTGTGAGTGATCATGTGTGATTGAGTGAACCAGACACAACAACCTGCACAGTAGTAGGGTTCGCCCCATGCTGCCTCTTTGTAACCAGGATGCCGCGAGAGTAGTACCTTGACGGTACCCACTCATCCGTGCAGTGCAGCAACAGCGCTCGACCTAACAATACCCTGGGATGAGATGCACCCAGTCGTAGATTCAGGACATGGTGAGCTCAACCTTGAACGGTATAGATTGGAGAAAAGGAAGCGAGCGATTAGGTGTATCACGCGCATAGTCGCTTGCACGTCGCCGCATTGTGAGAGCTGTTTGTGCCATGTAGGGTGAACCTTGTTTGTTAACTTTGCTCGGCATTTTGCGCTGTTTTTCTATCATACGAGTATAAATAGGCAGCAGCCGCCACAGCAGTGGTTGGGGCTTGAGGAGCGGCAGCGGAGATTCGGGGGGTCTGACATGGATATAGACTAGGCAAGGAGCACGCTAACTCCTTTAGAGCTGCATCACATTTTTGGGTAAAATTTCTTGGGATTAGTGAGGGATAATTTTTGCGATAGCAAAAGGGTTGCCGCGAGTCAGACTTTTTTTCATCTCCTTTGTTTCAACCTTTTTTTTTTAGTGGGTTTATTCTCCCCCGATCCCCGCTTTCTGTTTATCAAGGTTCTAGAATGAGTTCACTTTTGATTTTTGGCAAGAAGAGAGCATGTGCAGTGCTTCCGTAAGCCAAAAACTCGGCGACATGGTGGACCAAAGTTCAGTACGGATTTTTGTAGTCCATTCAACGTACAGGAGTTTCCCCGCACTTGCTGGTGGACTAGAGCTGCTGTGTAGCTCTTGCTCGACAAAATGAAAAACGGATGAATGGAGAAACACAACAAAACACAATCCTGTTTGAAAACGACTTGAGGTCGCGGATGGCTTGCCCTTAAGCCACAACAAACAGTTACCAAAAGCCGCGAAAACCCGCCATTTATTATGTTGTGTGTGCGGGGAGTGCTACGCTAAAATCGTCCGTCGTCGGCAGGCAAAAATGGTCGAATCACTGTGTTTTGGGTTCGTGGTTGGGATTTTATCTTGTCAGAAAGCGGAAATTAATACCTATAACTTTTAGTGACACTCAAGCGCCGTTTGAAAGACCTTCAGATCTTAGAGACAAGCAGGTAGGGGGATCGATTGGTCGGCTGGTGTGATGGTCAGCATATTATATCAGTGTAATGTCTTCGTCACACCTGGAACATGTAGAGTTTATTTCGATGCCACCTACATGACCTCGCTTCTGAACTGATCTGAAATCTACGTCTAAAAAAGCTGTGTGTTTTCTGTTCCACCGCGCGTGCGCGGGATCGTCACCAAAATTATCTTCTAGAGGAAACCCGTGACTCGATTATCAACTTAAAATCGGAGGAACCTCCCAAACATCAAATATGCCTCGGCACTACAAAACTTCCCTTCTCCGACCCAAGGCCCCAACTCGTCTTTGGCCACTGCGAAAATTGTCCCACTCTAGTTCCTAGCGGTTTGTCGCCAAAAGCGGGAGTGCAGTTTTAAAGGGGTCAAGGAGACGAGCAAAACTTGCGGGGGGGGCGGGGGGCGGGGTGTACTCATTTGTTGCTTGCCATAGTCACTTGACCATTGACCACGCATCTCTTTTGAGACGGAGCACCGTTCCTACTCCTAACATAGACACCTCCAACCCTTTTGGGCGCACATTACGTTTCTTCCATATACCAGGTACCTGGTATTACATAATAATAACTTTTTGCTTGTTTTGTATGCTTCCTGTTTGGCCTTCTGTGGCCACCATCCATCTCCCAGGATAACGATTTTTTTCTCGCTACTATCAAGTATACCTAACTCCTCCATGTTACATCCGTCTATTGTCCTCGTCTTCTCCTTGAACACATTCCGTTCCTCCTTGTACAGTTCACATTGTCCCACTATGTGAGTTCTACTCTCGTCTGCATTGCCGCAAGGGCACCTCTGTGCGCCTCCCCCCTCCACCCGACTACTGGTACACTTCTTTCTGGCGGGTCCAGGTAGGTCCCCTACACGAAATCACACGTTCGGCGTGATCTTTTGGGGGGGGGGTTAACCTCCAAATATGAAACACGCCACGGCGCTATACAACTTCCCTGCTCCGACACGCAGCCTCAAGGAAAGGACCCAAACATGGGGCCTGGGGTGCCATGCCAGATGTTTACTAAAAAAAATAGTTTGGTTTTAGACCTTTTTTTTGTGCTTTTGGACGTTTTTCTTTTACAAATCAAGCAAGGGCGTCGACCAACACAGCAACCCTAACCCAGGTGAAGGCTATCCATCGAGCTCGGCGACGCCGTTCTGAATCTCCTGAACAAAATGTGCGGACGGACCATCTCAACGATCGTAATATGTTTGGTACTCAATCTGGAATATTTGTAATATTTTTGGCAAGTTTATCCGGAATGATATCAGATTTGAAAACACGGCGAAGTCTACTACTGACGACATCGTTTGCCATGCCGAATTTATGTCCTCTTGCGAGCGGTCGTGGGGGGAAAGCGATGTGTTGTGATCTGCGAACGTCCGACCTGTGCGAAAAACAGCGCTGGGTGCTTGCCGCTTGAATAGGAGTCTGTCGTTTTGGAAAGTTGCACTTGGCGAACAAACCTTCGGGGGCCAGCCAGGGTGCGCTGTGTGGCGTGCAGCTCCCTTGTGTCGAATATGGCAACAACTATGATAGGTTGATATGGACCAGATAAAAATACCAGGTATGTATTTTTTGTATTTAACCTTCCTGACTTCGATATGACGAAATGACCATGGCGCACCAACGCCAGACTACAAAATATATAAGGGTAGCTACAGCAACTAATCGCCGCGAATGTGCGACAGATACTGCTTCTCTGTGAAAATGCCAAGGCCTCTTGCCGAATCAACCGATAACAGCACCTCTTATGCCGATCGAGTCCTACGACAAATATTCCGCACGGGTCTCATTACTCAAAAATCAAATAAGGCCACAAATCCACATATTACACACCTCTCAACGGCCAAGCGAGAACATCATTATCCAGCAGCGAGAGATCTTATTCTGCGCACGTGTACTATTTATCAGCACATGCGCACGCACTCACGCAAATATCGAGCTGGCACGGCCACCACCACCGTCCGAAACGCTTCCGTCCACCACTATCAGTCAATCAACCGGTTTCCCACAGGAACCGAAGGCATGAAAATCACGCCAAAACCATACCACCGACGGGATGAAAATCACGGCAAGAACATTCTACCAACGGCACGAAAATCACGCCAAAAACATACTATCGACGGCATGGAAATCACGCCAAAAACATACCATCGACGGCATGAAAACCATGCCAAAAACGTACTATCGACGGCATGAAAACCACACCAAAAACATACTATTGACGGCATGAAAATCACGCCGAGAACATCATACCGACGGCATGAAAACCACGCCAAGAACATCATACCGACAGCATGAAAAACACACCCACGGTATGAAAATTACGCCAAAAACATACTACCGACGGCGCGCAAAACCATGCCGGGCAAATGACACCGACAGCATGGAAATCAAGTCCTGGGAGATACATGTTCGCGGCCGTCATCGGGCAGTCCACTCCCCTCCTTATCGGCCAATATCTATCCCACCAACTATTCCAAGCCTCACCCACCGAGCCCACAACCCGTTACAATTCCCGATACCTTCTGCAGACAGACAGGCAGGAACACAAATGGGCATTCAGACAGAAACGCACGCCCCCGCTGTTCGGGAACCAAACACAGCAGAACCGACGGCGCATCAAAAACAACTATACATACAAACTAGAGACAGACGCGACGGCGGGACTTGGGGGAGAAAAATACAAGTACCGGGTTGCACCTGATGCTGTACCTCGATCGAGCCAAAGTCACCCACCCTCCCGACGCACCCATGCCCTTTGATTCTTATATAGATCGCGTCGCCGCCCTCACCACCCCGCACCCCCCCGCCTGCCCGCCTCCCCCCCGCAAGATTCAACGAACAAAAATCAAGCAACAAAATACACACGCTGATCAATACCAGGTACTACGCTAAGAGACAGCGTAGCTCTGGGCCGACTGCCTCGTAGGGGGGGGGCTCGAGTGAGCCTGGACGCTCGTGCCGTGTCGGTCAACCCAGCTCTTGAGGTCGTTCTCGGCGAACTGTTGGGACGGCGGGAACAGCTCCTCGTCCGCCACGAAGCACTGCAGGATGGTGGTGATGGCCATCCCGTACACCGAGGTGATCATCTTGCCCGTGTAGTAGGCCAGCACCGCCGTCAATATGGTAGGGTAGGCGATGGAGTTGAGATCCGACCGGATATTGGAGTCCATAGCGTAGTACACACAGACGGTGGTCACGGCGGTCACGAAAAGCTGAAATGAAAACAACCGGCGGGTGGAGAGGGCGAGGTGGGGCGGGCGGATGGGGGACGGAATTAGCATGGGCCGTTGGGTAAGCTCGCTGCATGATTGGTGTTACGGGGTGCTTTCCTGCTGTAAAAAAAAGAAAAAACAGAAACCAGAATGAGCTACAGGAGTACAAGCGTGGTTACACGCGAGATCGGCCGCTTGGCTAATAGTACGACTGATCAAATTTACGGCATGCCGCCGTCGCACGCACCCCCACGATGTTGCAATTCGATCGATTGCCGCTCCGTGCAACGTACCGTCATGATGGTGAGGACGAACCCCCCCAGGATGGACACTGCCGCAACTCGTGCGATGTTTCGGGCGATGAGGAAGAAAGCTTTTCTCGCTGAGGTGCAGAAGTTCGTAGAGAAAATCGCCGTCTGCAGGAAAGGTGGGGGGTCAAGTCATGTCAAGTCAAGTCAAGTCAAGTCAAGTCAAGTCAAGTCAAACTAAGCGACAGCGACGGACATTCGTGATTATCTGTTTCAGCAGGGAGAGGAAGGCATGCTGCGGCTTTTCAAGAAAAAAAACACAGCAAAGCGCAATGCGAAACAGAAAAAAACGTTTCTAGCATTATTTCGCGTGTTTATCGTTATTTCGCACCTGCACGTATGCGTTCTTGTTGACGAAGCGGATGCACTTCTCCAGGCACCAGAAGCAGCACGCGCAGCAGCACGCGATGTACTGGAGGGGCTTGTTACCCGTACCCTTAGCCTTCTTCTGGATGTACGACAAGACTGCTTGGATCATCTGCAGCATAAAAAACACAGCAGCGGGGCGAGCAGAGAGGCGACACCATTCGCGGGAGCCCGGGAGGTCAGCATCGCTCACACCAAGCTACGCACGCAACCACGCGACGATTCAGCGAAGCTCCAACGACATCATGACTATTTCCGGCATTCTCCGCTCACCCTCGCCCGACTATCGGCAGCTACCCCGGACCCCCCGACATCTGTCTCTCCTTCCCTTGCGAGGATTCCACGCGAACTTTCCCAACACCCGACATGACACGTCCCCCACATTCCACACGCGCCCGTGCCCCCTTCCACGCGAACTTTCCCAACACCCGACATGACACGGCCCCCACATTCCACACGCGCCCGTGTCCGCTCCCCCCTCAGCTTCCGTCGAGCCTCCTCACACCGAAACCCACCCCACCCCCGCCCTCGCTATCCGTTCGACGAAAAAAAGCACGGCTGGCAAACACGCTGACACTAAGAGTCGGCCTCTCCCGCGAGCCCACACCCTTCGGGATTTCAGAGGTGAAAACTGTCCAAAAAAGCATGCGATTACAGAGGGAAAAAAAAATGCCGAAAATAACGGACGATTACAGGAGGGGAAATGTCTAACATACTACAGCAAACAAGCAAACTCGCCTCAACAATGGCAACGATGAGCCCGCCGAACGCAGCCGTTCCGATGTGGAAGATGAACGTCCTTCCGACAGAGGAGACCACGGTAAGCGATCCCACCGTGTTCTTGTTTCTGGCGAAGTACCACGAGGAAATCGACATGGCGATCACGATCTGCAGTGGACGACAAGGAC
>JAYJMJ010000289.1:2687523-2701371 GCA_036873875.1 Laminaria ephemera
GTGGCGCAGCACTACAGCACACTCCAGTACTGCGGTTGAATGCAAATCTTAACTTATTCCGAACAACTGTTTTTGTATAGAACTACTGTACAAAATATCAGAATATCATTTTAAAAAAAATTAGAACACGGCGTGAGCTGTGAGTTCTTCCGAAAGGTCGATCACTCAACTTTACAAGCTGTCCGCGATAGATCGGTCGCGCGTTTTCTAGATGTATTTTACGCAGGCAGTTTTGATGGCCTTGCGTAACTCCCCTAGCCACATCCCGGAGGGGAACCTTGTAATAAGTACTGTACTACTGGTACTAAGGTACGTACGGTACTACCTGGTATCAGATTACGCGTCAGCATTGAATCCTGGCAGAACTTGTATTCATATGTGTGTGCACAGCAGAGAGTACCTGTCGGAAGATTAAACGTGGATACACCTTGCTACCTTGCTGTACCTTACTAAAGTCTTACGATGCGTGTTCGCGTGGTACTCACCTCATATATGTCATCCGGCTGTGGCTCCGCCTTCATGCGGAGTATCTTAAACCGCTCGGCTTCGGGAAGCTCTTGTAGCAGGCGGGTCTCCGCGTGCTTCGAATATGTTGCAAACACCAAGAGTGAAACCGAAGAGTTGGTGGATCATCCTGACTTGACTCTCGCAGCGATTGCGGCCTGTGAACGAAACCTACGACGCAGTCTGACTATTATACTGCAGTGACACTCGCATCATATGACATGTTGTCCTGTTACGCAAGCTTACAATACGACGTATTAAGCCCTTCCATATCTTGCTCCAACAGCAGTAATCAATATCACTCCAGACTCAAATCGCGGAGATCGATCGACCCTGGAGCAGGGCGCCTGCAGGCACACTGAAAAGTAGAAATATTTCAAAGCATGGCTTACGCACGATGATCATGCCAACCTATCAAGCTGACGTGCATACCTTGACGAGCTGAGGATAGTGTCCTTCTTGGCCGGACTTGAGCTTGAGCACGATGGCGCGGATGAGATCGTGATCAGTGCACTTGTCGAGGAAGTCGTAATCCAACATTTCTATGGTTACGTCCTGCCATCGTCAACAGCAACAAAGTTGTTCCCGGGCAACATGCGGCCTCGTTATTGGGCTGGTTGGACACCGTACGCTTACATGATATTAGATGACCAAAAAAAGCGAAGAGAGAGGAGGAGGAGACCCATTGCGTGGCGCACTCACACGTTTGAAAGGCGAAACAACGAACGTCCAAAACAGGTGATAAGCGGGTGAGGTTTGATCCACAGGAAGAAGCAACTGAAACCAAATATCCACAGCACTCCCACACCAACACTGTAGATCATTTAACCACGCACCTCCGCTCTCGATCCTCCTGTGAGAAGATCCCCGAGCTCTGCCATTTTTACGGATGTTTTTCCCTCTTGATCTCGCCTGCTCTGTGCTCTGCGCTACGCTCTGTGGTAGGATATGATCGGGATCTCAGCACTCAGCACCCCACCCCCCTCGACCCAAAAACGTGCAGTCAAAAACATGCCACTAAAATATTTATAAAACCCATTTGCCCTCCCCAAACACAATTTGGTGCACTTGGTGTGCCGTGGACCGTGAACCTTTTGCTTTACTGAAGCAATCAAACACCGGGTGCATACGTACCGTCAACAAGTGGTACTTCGCCTCAAAGCTCGGCGGTACCTTTTGGGGAACGATATGGCGAACGATATCCAGATGGGTGAACCTAAGGCAGACGTTCTCTCTCCCGACATGACCCCAGATGCTGCCATTTCGAAACCAGAAGACGCTGCCGCAGGTCAGGAGGCAACCACGCCGATGGCAGTGGAGGCAGCGGCGGGGGTGGGTGGGGCTTCGGAGGCGACGACGGAAGCGAAGCCAGAAGCTGCGGCGGAAGCGAAGCCGGAAACTGCGGTGGAAGCAAAGACGGAAGCTGCAGTGGAAGCCACGTCCGAAGTGACGAAGGAAGCTTCTCCCGAAGCGACCACTGCTGCAGCGACGACTGCAGCTACGGCGACATCTACGACTGAAGCTACGGCGGGAGCTACGACAACTGAAACGACGACGGAAACCACGACAACGGCGCCGGCGGATGGGGCAGAGGGAAGCCATGCCCCTACGGGCGGGGATGACACGGTGGTCGATGAGGTGGGGTGTTGTCTTTCTCTGAAGACGTGTTTACTTTGTCGCATGCCAGCGCAGCCGTGATCTGCCCCGGCTTCGGTTTCACGCCACAACCTTACTGCCCTTGGGTCCGAAGCGCAGTTACATCATGAGCTGGTATCAAAATTGCTGCCCTGCCAAGCAGTTTCAAGGTGATATCGATTCGCCGTTGACCGATGTGCCCTGTCATACACATCATACCTCTGTTATCGTATTGTAGGTGATTGATGCCCCCGACGAGTTTGGGGGCAGCAGGGTGGTTGAACGCGAGGGCAGCGAGAACGGCAACTATGACGAACCCTCCAGCAGAAGGGGCAGGCGAGGCCGCAGCAGGTGAGCCAGAAAAGCCTTCGTATAATACGAGCAGTTTGTCGACTCATGCCGCATGGTTTTATCCTTACCGTGTTCTTCACATGCGGCAGCGCGGAGTTATACCCCTATGTAGTACCCTGTAGGGCAACTATTTTATACTGTTAATAGTCACTAACTTGATTATGGTGACTCGTGTTATTGGTATACAGTATACCTGGTGTTTAACCTGGTGCCTGGTAGGTGTCCTGTACTGTACCTGGTATACTGCTGTCTGCCGCACTTTTGTACCATACAACGCGTACTGACAATACCGACGCCATTTTTTTTTTTTTCGTATGAGCTTGGTGAGCTTTTGCCTTCGAGAACCGAGAACAGCCGCACACCTCTGTGTTCAGTGTTCCTTCGAAGGGAGAAGGAAGAGACAAGAGACATGCGTTTGTTTTTTTCCTCGCATCACGTATCTCGGATAGTATTGTCTGAAACGCTTTCTGTACAGCAAATACGCATCAGGTCTCAAATTGTACAAACGGGCTATCATAGGAACTCACGCAGCAGGATATTTGTAACGTCGTCAACTTATGTGCGTTGGTGGATGGTGGACGGTAGTAGTAGTTGTTGTTTTCGTTGTTATTACGTCGCCTAGCACGAGGTCACACCATAGGCTCTAATGGCAACATACAAACATCGATTTTTAGGGAGAGTAGCAACAGCAGCAGCACAGCTGTGCAGCAGCAGTCGTTGGTGGATTGTAGACAGAAATAGTTGTTGTTGTCACGTCGCCTAGCCCGAGGTCACACGACAGGCTCAAATAGCAAAAAACTGCATCTCTGCCCAACAACAACAAACAGCGAGTTTTAGGGGGAGAGTAGCAACAGCGGTAGCAGCGGCGGCGGCGGCGGCGGCGGCGGCGGCTTAGCAACGAAATGCTAGACAGCAGCAGCCCCAAAGACCCGGGAACACGAAAAGCAAACCGTTTTCCCCGTTTTTTGGAAACGCCTAACCATTATGACAACCGTGACGGCGGGCGGCGGACGCTTCAGGCATTCTGAACGGGGTCCCTATTTTTTGGGGCGGTGTAACTCAGAAACTCGCATTCGCTCGTAGAAATATAGCTTTACTATCATACTGTATAAACTATAAACGCATTTATTTTTCGGACGTGGTGAAAGATTCGAGGAAGTGAGGAAGTGGGACATGCGACACTCAAAATTACCGTGCTGTTGTGCTGCTGTGCTGCTGTGCTGCTGTCGCGATTGTGCATACCCCAATAGGAGCAGGAGTCGAGATCGAGTAGGCGCCGGGACCAACGGAGACAACTCGAGAGACAGGGGCCGGCGGAGGGATAACGACGACAGGGAAAGGGACAGGGACCATGACCGGGCCAGAGGGAGAGATAGAGATGTAGGGAACAGTCGCGAGCACAGAGACCGCGGTCGCGACGACTCTCGAGACAGGAACCGCGGCGGAAATGCTGGTCGTGACAGGGACAGGGGCCGCGAGAACTCTCGGGAGAGAAATCGAGGCCGTGGCAACTCCCGCGACAGAGACTGGAGCCGAGACGAGAGGGATTGGGGGAGAGGCAGGGACCGCGACTCGTTCGACAACACCCGAGACAGGGGTCGTCAAAGCGGCGGCCATGGCCAGGGCAGGTAAGCCTAGTCCCCTACGGAACGATCATGGTGAAGCACATTGGTCTCGACGTGGGACTTCGGGCGAAACTCGCGTGCGTCGCTTGTGTTCGCTGTGTTCCTCGCCCATGCATTGCTTGCTCTAAGCCACAGGCTAACCGCTTGTCCTGCTGTGTCCAATCTCAAGCGCAGGCGCGACCGTGGTCCCGTGGCACCGATGGACGGTGGGAGAGCTGGAGGGAGAGAGCCCTTCAGGGGAAGAGGTAAGCACCTCCTCACGGATTTTCGTGGTATTTCGGTCGGTAGATATATACTACAGTAGTACAGTACCTGGTAGACCTCATGAACACCAGTCGTTTGTCATGGGGGAGATGGTGGACGATAGTCGCGTTTCGCGCTTGTCTACCTGGTGACCAGGATGTCTAGAACTAGAAGACAGCCGGTATACCGGTATATTACAGTGTGGTACAATCCTCTGGGAGCGCCCACACACACGCTGTTCTGTCCCTTTCGTTCTTTCCGGTAATCCCTTCATCGCCAAACCGTTACATGAATGATACGGATGTCGTGGTTTTTGCCATCAGGTCCACAAGGCGCCGGGCCCATGATGCAGCCGATGGGAGGAGGCGCTATGCCGATGATGCAACCGATGGGCGTGCAGGGGGCTCCCATGTTCCCCCCTCAAGCTTCCGCGCATGGACAGATGGTCTTTTCGAGCAACCAGCGGCCACAGCCCATGAAGATGGCAGGGCAAACCCGCATGTACAACATTCTGCCGATGATCTCTTTCAAGGTACTGCTGTAGTCACAGTACTGTATTAATAACTGTTCGCCGCGCTTGTGGGGTTAAGAACGGCTACGCTTTGCTGCCGTAATTACCGATACCGTTTCCCATGCCTCTGGCCCTCCGTCGGCCATTCAGTTTGACTTCGGCGGCGAGTGAACTTGGACTGCTGCACTTTTCTTGCCCCTGTATTCCAACTCGGGTTTTGCTTTTTGCGCAGGCGTTTATGGCGGAGCAACGCGAGGACGTGACACCCGAGGAGTGCAAGCAGCGCTACGATGAGTACAAGGCTGACTACACGCAACGCCTGACGCACAGTTTCATTGACGTACACCGCAAGGAGGTATGATTCTGCTTCCACAGTACAGTAGTAGAGGTGGGAACTATTAAATTGTTAGACGTGCGTAACTTGTGACAACCAATTGAAAGATTCGACGCAGCTGCTGATGAGCTGCCCTGCTGCGTACCGGCCGTGGAAACTGATGTATTCCCTTTATTTTTTAAGCAGTAGATCGCTACGAGCAGATCGCGTATATATTGGACTGAAGCTCATTGTAGGTCGACCGCAGTACGCCGAGTTACCGCCTCGCTGAGAATCCCAGCACCTCGCTCACCGCGTTCAGGAATGGCTCCTGGAACGCTACCACCCGAAGATGGTCGAACAGAGGAAGGAGGACAAGATGAAGTGGGTTGCACAGGAGTCGGCCACTTTCGCGGAGCAGCTTCGTGCCAACCCGGTCGCCTTCATCGCCAGCGCTGCTCTTGAGCCTATCTCGGAGGTGTGGTGTGTTACTTTTCGGCTGGGTGTTAGGGAACGCTAACGCTTGCAAGCGCAGAGTGTACGCCTTGTTTTGCGATGTGCGCTAAGTGTAAAGTGTTTACCGTGCGGCCCTCGAGAGTATGCTTGGGATGTCTATACAGTCCGTGCACCTGCCGGCCTGAAACACCTACTATGCTCTCCCCCACCCCTCCATTTCCTCAGCAACAGCGCTGGGGTGGCGTGGACAAGCGCAAGAAGCGGCCAAGGAACCCTAGTCGGGATGAAGCCTCAATGGACGGAATGGAGGACGATTCAGACCAGCCCGCCGAGGCGGAGGCCAAGGTGAACTCCCGTATTCCTTTTTCTATACTCGTTCGGCCCAAAAATTGACTTCCGATGCGAAAGCCAACTTGTCGTGTATAGTACGATTAATTAAAATATACCTGGCACCAGGTATGACTAGGAGTGCCCTTGTTTATGTTTTTGTACTCGCTATTAACTATAAGAGTACTAGTGTAATTGCAAAAAAAAACTCTGCTCGTGTAATACTTGTAGTCTGATATGTAATGATGCAGTAGAGCTTATAACTGTAATATGTACAAGGCGCATCGCTCAGGGAGGAAAAATAGAACATTATGTGAAGCGGACAGAAGCCCATGAGTGATTGTAGGTGCAAACTGGCGACTGGAAAGTGCCAAGAGCCCCGCCGCCATGCTCCAGGAAAACAACCCGGACGCCACATACATGGATATACCGTATGTGTTGTACCTGGTATCTTGCTGAAGTACTTGCGATGTATATGTCTGTCTCAAGGTTTGTGACTAGAGCTTTTTTTGTCTCTATAGGATGACGAATCGGTATGGACACTGGGCGTGCTGGATGTCGATGGGTGGAAAAAGCTGTTTAATAAAAAACACACACACGCAGCAGTGTGGTTGAAGTGTGAGCAAAGATACTGCTGTTTTTAGACACGTCAAGTCACATCGTGGGATATTCCAGTCTAAAAATAGTATATTACGTCTAGACGGCGGGCCGTCACAGGGCTGAGTGTCAGCGGTACTTGGAAAAAATCCAAATTAGTTGTTGGTTGTTGGTGGCTTATAACGCAATATTCAAAGGGCGGAGAAAAGGAAACATAAAAAAATACTCGTACATGATGGCTCTCGGCAACACTTTGTCTGCTTGCTTGTTTGTGTTGTCGCACTCTGGTCGTCGACACGAACGTACTGCTGTGTGAACTTTGCTGCTCTGTGCAGGGCCGATTCCACGCTGTTCTGCTGTGCTTGCGGCACGTAGATTATATACTGTGGCTATCGGAGCTTGGTTTGTGCCGTGCGAGAAAGAAGCAGGTTCAAAAACAAAACAACAAAAAAAGCAAAAAATCAATCCCAGGATCGATCCTGAAAAAACAATTTTCCAGTCGGCAATTAAGACCTGAGGATGGCTGAGAGGTGGGAGAATACGCCGAGGGCAACCTCCGGAAGTGCCGACTTTGTAGTTAGTGAGTCTATGTATGCCTGTCGCCGGGCTAGAATACACATTGCACGATACACACTGAACCGATCGCGATGAGCCCGGTGAGCCCGGGGTCGGATTGACGAGCAAGATAGGGAGAAGACTCTCTCACCGGTTTCATGTCAAGGCGTCAAGAGCTCGTAGAGGGAGCTCGATTTGAGTGGCTGTTGCACCGATGAGAGGGGCTCTAGCATTCCAGGGGTGCTCGACAAAAACAAATCCCTCGCTGCATGCATTTTTCCTCTCTACCAAAGCCTGAAAGATCTTGGAGAAATACAAAAAAAACAGCAACACAAGACGAGAGGGGTGTGTGTCTGGTGTGCTGAGCCTGCAACCCACAGGGCACTCAAGCAGTCAACCGGCAGGATCGAGGGGGCCATCTAGACTAGCTCAGCATTTCCATTGGATACAGTTCTCGCCATGCTGTGTGTGGGGAGGGACGCTGCTGGACCTTCTGGAGACTGGAGGGAGGGGATAGGTCTCTTCTCCAGCCCGAGGGTAGGTTTTCCTCGACATCGTGGTGCATGATGTAAGTAGGTGCGGAATCTGATGCTTACAGCAGGGGGACGCGTGCTACGTTTAGAGGCAGCATTTTTCGGCTGAAACGGTTTCTGAACGACTGGGCTCCTTAACCCAAACTCGTCGGAAGTATTCATTCTTTTTTTTACCAGGTATGCCGTAATTTTCATTGTATACCTAGGCCGTGGGATTGTTCATCGGGTAGCACTTTTATTGTTGTTCCCCAAAACCAGTTTTTTTGGGGAGAGGGGTAGAGCTCCTCAAGTGAGGGGCCTCAGAAAAACTTTTCTTGCACCTCCGCCGTTGCATGCGTCCAGGGCGCCAGCCGACATATCACTACCGTGGACCACCGTAACGGGTCCTCCCTCTACTGCTGCCTCTGTTCGCAGCTGCTGCATGCAGCTCGTGGAGCACTGTAGCTGACGTTCCCCGGTGGCTTCGCGAATCGATGTCAACGAAACGCTCGAGACATTTTTTATCGACAGGGCTTTTGGATTTTTTGAGTCGTACACAGAAGCAGCGGTCCTCGGCTTTTTCTTGCCTGTTTCTTGTGTCACGTCGCAGATCCGCCCCATCTCCCATATACCCCGGAGTACGAGTATCATAGCCCTGCTCTCCTCGAGCTCGCCGAACACCAGCATGCATGCAGGGTGTGCGTGGTGTGGGGTCGGTTTGGCATACTCGTACCCTGACCCCTGACCGGTTCGAGATATATAAACTGCTTGTGCTGCTGCGTACCAGGCACGTCCCTTGTCAGATACGTCCCTTGTCCCCCTCCTAACACATATGGTAAACTTGAGTTCAGTATCGACCACTCAACCGGTCGAACTCACAGCTACGAGTAGCGGGTCGAAGTAGTATGACACATGACACTGATACTCGTTCATACTCAATCAACGCACGTCAGACACCAGACTGCAGTAGAGTGGTGTGTGGGAGTGCCGGCGGCCAGCCTAGCCTAAGGCAGTTATATGATGGAGATTTCACACGGACTGAAAATCTTCATTACTCCCACTCTTCTAGTAATCTGTTCGATCTGTAGTACCTTCGGAGTTGGTGGAAGCGCCCGGTGACAGGCCATAGATCGACAGTGGTGATGACGGGAGTCTTGAGCGATCGAACCGGCTCGCCACGAACGCGATAGTTCGTCATACAGGCCTAGGCACGACAGGGAGCACCACAAGGGGGAGGGGGGGAAGGGGTGTAACAATAATATCTTGAATGGCCGTAGTCCGTAGGACTATAGACCCTCGCATCCCTACAATGGCGGGACTAAGCACGTCGGGTTTTCACCAACTAGGCAGACATTGCTCGCACCAAGCTAGAAGCGTCGTGAGATGTTCGGCGAGTCGCATGAAATACGACTTCGGCCCAGCTTCGACAAAGTGGTTGATAGTCCACACTAACTCTTCCTAAGGCTTGATAGCCCATATCAGCTCCTTCTACAGCAAAAGGTATACGCGTTAGTATTCAAATAAAATAGTATGACTTGTAGTATGACCGTAACAAATTATATACATTTTAGTATGACCACACCAAAGGTATGCACAAATCAAATAACCGTATAGACAATACCAGTATCACCACGATGAATAAATCACGAAAAAATCAAACAATCACCAATCAAATCAACCCCATTTTTTTGTTGGTTGTCAACATTACTGTAGTCATCATACCTTTCCACTTAGAGGGGTGACGATTGCACCGCTCCCTTCCAGCTCCCCCGCCACCAGCGCAACGTACCGTTTAGATATCAGGCGTTTCTCAAATGCTTCGCTGGATACGGGGGGCGGGGGTAGGGGGTGGGATGGGGGTTAGGGGGGTGCACTCATTTCATGCATAGCCGTAGTCATAAGACCATTGACCCTCGCATCCCTACAATGCCGGGACGGAGCACGTCGGGTTTTCCCCGACCAGGCAGACATCGCGTGCACCAAGCAAGAAGCGCCGTGAGGTATTCGGCGAGTCGCACGAAGGGTGAGCTGCATCCTACTAAGCATCATTTGTGAGGCGAACTTCCGCAACTTGTGCGTACTTTCTTGCATATAGATGGCAGCGTCTGGGTGGCGGCCAATTAAAAAAAACGTCTCCAAAGCAACACTTGAAAAACAAGTTAGCGGGGGGGGAGGGGGTGAGCCCTCCCTATTTCTACCCGAAGATACCTATCCAAACTATATACGCACCACCAAGAGATCCATCAAAATGGGCATTCCCCCCCCCCACTATTACTATTTTCCCCGTCCAAACGCGCCACGCTAAGTCCATCAAAAGGAGCATTGCCCCCAATCCAACACGCCTCCCTCTCACCTTCGAAAACCTTGCTCGTCCATTTCTTTCATAAATCTGCGATGTCGAACTCCCCCCTCTCTTGGTGCCACCTTGTTTTGGACGGCCACTGCCGCTGTCACCACCACCACGGCATTCCCATTCCCCCCCTCGCCGCCACCGCCGCCACCACCACCACCATCACCACCACCACCGCCACCGCCACCGCCACCACCACCACCACCACCACCACCGCCACCACCACCACCACCACCACCACCACCACCTGCCGCCGGAGCATTATGCAGCTGGGAGCAGCAGTAGTCGACGTTACGCTCGGAGCTGGTGAGGATGAGGGCGTCAGGTGCAACCGTACCCCCCAGCTCAGAGATGACCCGCTCGAGGAGAACGGCTCCCGGCGGTATCATCACCTTCGGAACGATCCCTAGAACGTTCTGTTTTGTTTTAGTTCGTGCGCGTGCAGGGGTAAGGTGAGGATGACACGTTTAGATTAAAAAAAATGGCACTGGGTAAGGTGAGGATGACACGTTTAGATTTTTAAAAAATGGCACTGTTGTTGCACTGAGGGGGGCGTTTTTGAACGGGGAGGCACTTTTGATGAATCGCAGCATTACGCAGGGCTGCGAATTGGCTGACTATAAGTAGATGAGTAGTTATTGGTTGGCTAGTTATTTCATAGTTAGTCGCGAGTGGTAGTTTTGTGGAGTTCTGCGTCTTTGTATCTGACCGGCGGCGTGTTTTGTGGCTCGATGTGTGTGTTTTTTTGGTAAATAAAGACTAAGCCAGTTAGTTGGTTTTTACTCCGCCACCCAATGATACATATAATAACTAGCCGTGAAATCCAACCAACTTACAGCCCTAACATTTTCATGATGTGATGCTATTAAATACCTTTTTTTGTAATAAAGAGTAAGTCAGTTAGTTGGCTTACTTCGGTACCCAACTAAATAACTAGCCGTGAAGCCCAGCTAACTCATACATCAAGTAAACGGCAACGGGTGTACTCATTTCATGCATACAATAGCTGTAGTCGTATATATGTCCATAGACCCTCGCATCCCTACAATGCCGGGACGGAGCACGTCGGGCTTTCGCGTAGGGGGGGCACGTTTAGGGCTCGTGCGAGTGTTGTAGAGTGCTCTACGTAGATGGATAGCCTATAGATATGATGTGATTTCCATGTCGTAGTTGAGGTGAAACCAGGTCATGGCAGATTTCACAGTTGTCTGATGGGTCATAGAGTGTGTCACGTCGAAGGCTATCAAAGGAGGGCGAGAATATAGTCGACAGTGATGCTTTGAGCATCGTCGCCGTCCTCTCACTGTTCTGTACTGCTGTTCTCTAGAGTACTATATTGCCTGCCTTGCATCGAAGCAGAGAGCCAACAGAGAGATGAATGAGACACCATGAGCCGTGAGGAGAACGCTTCCCAACACCGACAACCCTGCGTCCCCACTGGGACACTTCACTACACGAGTGGCTGCCCTATTTACGTGCAATCCTATTTTTTTGTGCTTTTCGGTTTCGCGATATGCCCCGTCACCATGGAAATATAGCGTGCTTGCGATGTACCTGGTACCAACTTTGGTTGGGTAGGAGCTGGGTAGGAAACATATAATAACAGTATTGAAACCGTCGAAATCACAATTCAAGGCCAACCCAACCCACGAAAAACCAGCGAAAAGTTAGGTTAGTTGTTTTTTTTTCTACCATTTAAAAAAAAATTCTAACCTGATTTTTTCGTGGGTTGGTTGGCCATGGGCTATGAAATTCGTCGGTTTCAATACTAGTTTTGCTTTTTTTTGCAACCCAACAGAGTTTTGAAATCGCGAACACCCTTGTTTTGTCACGCTCCGCTAACAAGTTTTTTTACGTACGTTATTGGGCGAGGTAAAGAGCCACTCGCGCGAGTAGCCTATCCTCGGTAGTGAAAATTATGTTGTAACATCCCCCCTACTGAAACTTTAGTCTATAGCCCTATTACATCTATAGTTTCTTATCGTATCGGAAAAAAGCGTCCGGATATCCGATAAGATCTCCTTACTTTTTCGTATCGGAAAAAAAAGCTTCCCGATATCCGATAAGAACTCCTTCTTTCTAACGGGGAGGGGATGTCGCTCTACTGTCCCCTCCCGCTCTGTTGAGAGGGTCCAAAGGTGAATATTTCGACCAGAGGGGTCATAATAAAGACAAGTGCGTGCTCCTTCGGCAGTACCATGTCCTGTATTTCCGTATTTCCGCCTCGCACATCGTTTATCGTATCGGAATCGGATATTTTCAGTGAATCGATCCGATCCGATGAATATCGGATTGTTTTAACGGATATTGTGTTTTCTGGACCGTATCAGATCGGAATCGATTATCGTTATTTGATTGTCGTTCCGATATGCAACACTAATTATATCACCTCGTCGGGGGCAGCCTCCGGCCCGGCAGATTCCCTCTCCCACGCCGTGACCATGGGGGATAGCCTTGGCGTGTCAAGGGCTAGGGCAACTGTTACCATGACCGAATCGCTCGATGACATTGACGCATCGCGAAAAAACGAGGCCACCGCTCGTGTTCGCTCGGCCGCCTGGAGAAAAACAAGAGAGGGATGGACCGAAATAAATAACCATGGGCGACAAAAAAAAAAACAGTTTTTAAGCCCTGCTTTCGTACGGTAGGGCTAGTACTTTCTGTCCAGAGCGAGGACAACGGTTACCATGACCGAACTGCTCGAAGAAATTGACGCATCGCGAAAAAAAGAGGCCACCGCTCGTGTTCGCTCAACCGCCTAAAGAAACAAGAGAGGGATGGACGGAAGGGAGTAGGACTTCGTGCAGATCGGTAGGTGTCCTTTTTTTTTTCCTTAGTTTTTCTGAGGAGTGTCGAGAGCAAGGGCGACTGTCACCATAACAGAATCCCTTGATGACACTGACGCGTCTCGAACAAACGAGGCCACCGCTCGCGTGCTCGGTCGCGTGGAGAACACGGGCGACAGAAAACAATGTTTTAAGCGACATGTCTGCGGGAAGGCGTTTGGGGGCGGGGGGGGGGAGTAGCGGCTAGAGGGAAGCCAGGAGGATCTGGCTGGACGACCGCGCTTGGAACCTCTGAATGTGCGACGCATCAAGTCACCAAAAGCGAATCTTCGACAACCACTGATGTCTCCAAACAAAAATCGCGCTATGCCTTTGCACAACAACGCAGTGTCACCTATTTTTTTCTAAGCCCCCTAACACCGAGGAGCCCTCTACCTCGGCCAAACACTGACTACGAGAAAAAATAACGTGCCACCCGATGAAAAACTCCGTGGCCTGGGCTATAGAGCGAAGAATGTTGTAAAGCACGAGTGGTGTTCCAACGCTATTGGGTAGCCCCTCAGTCGAGGAACCCCCGTCAAGCAGAACTACTTGAACAAAAAGTGCTACCCCCACCGTTGCACCTACTGCCTTAGTACCTGGGGGTAGGCGAAGGTAACTCCCATCCTCCCGACGCAGCACGTGCCGGGAACCTCTCGCGTGTAACGTCGTCGCCCGCACACTCGCATGGAGAGCGGCTCCACCCTGCAAGGCCGAAGTTGTTGGCGATGCAGTCACCGGTAGGCAAACGTGTCGGGAGACAGCACTTTCATCCCTTGCCGGGCAGCAAAATCGGTCTTGTTTCGCCTTGATTGACTAGAAAGCAAATAAGTCGGATAGTCGGCACCTTCGGGAAACGACTATCTATTAGTCCGACTAATAACTAGTTGCTGACTTAAGTCGTGCCGACTCACAGCTCTACTAAAAGTACCACCCCTAATGATGTTTAATATATTTGCCGTCGGACAATGTGCAGCATGAGTTTCAACTTATATCACTCATACACACTCCCAGAAAGTAGAATAAAACCAAGGGAACTCCCCC
>JAYJMJ010000289.1:2701471-2719033 GCA_036873875.1 Laminaria ephemera
GTACTGCTGTATGAACTTTGCTGCTCTGTGCAGGGCCGATTTCATGCTGTTCTGCTGTGCTTGCGGTAGGTAGATTAGGTACTGTGACTATCGGAGCTTGGTTTGTGCCTTCGAGGTGTGCGCGAAAGATGCAGGTTCAAAAACAAAACGAAAAAAAGCAAAAAAGCAAAAAGAGGAAAAAAAAAACAGTCCCAGGATCGGTCCGGAAAAATAATGTTCTCGTCGGCAATTAAGAGCTGAGGATGGCTGAGAGGTGGGAGAATATGCCGAGAACCACCTCCGGATGTGCCGAGCTTAGAGTAAGTGAATCTATAATGATATAATAACGTAATATGTGTAATGATGTAATGATGTAATATGTACTGGTACTGTTTATAATATCCTACAGGACGGCAGCGGCGAATACGATGTGGACGCAAAAGAGTTTACCGCGCACTCTGACAAGGTGCTCTTTATACGTCGCGTCCCTGCCTGGATCTCGAGCGAAGAGCTTGGACGCCAGGTGAATATCGTGTTCATGGAATGACGGCATCCTGCTTGCCTTTTTTGTTTGTTTTTGTTTATAGGCGGCTCGAGAACGCATTTCTTTGGCGTTTTGTGTTTTGATCCAGTTTCACTGCTGTGCCAGTCCTCACTTTTGGGCAAATGGTATGGCATTATTGCGTTGCTGAGTAATGGCGAACGGCGGAACCTGATACCGGTATGTTTGTTGTGTGGTCGTCGAAGTCGCGCCTCGAAGATCGATCGCTGACCAGCTGGATTCTTCCGTAGGCGGCTGACTTTTGGAAGCCTGTAACATTTTCACACAAACCATGAACAAACATGCGAGTTTCTAATTTTGACCCCGCCAAAGAATAGGGACCCCTTTCGAGGTGAGATGTGTGAAAACGTCTATTAATACCCTACACCAACGCACACATGTTGGCGACAGTTACGAATGTCTTGCTTCGCGAGTTTCTAGCGACAGCTATACTATCATACTATACAGCAATACAAGGTTCCCCTTTGGGATGGGGATGACTTGATATCCCGGGGGCGTCGCAAGTCGAAAAGGGGGAACACAGGCATTCCAATGATATGTATGAGCTGCTTTTGCTGCTGCTGTGTATGCTTCGTACACCTGGTATGAGGTTTGACAATTTGTGTTTGATTGTTGCATTGAACGTGAAGATGTTGTGGTTCGATGTCCTGCTGCTGTGCACCAACCACACACACATACACCGTGACTGCTGGCACAAAGGCGAGGGCTTGGAGCACGGCTGCCGTTGTACCGCTGCTGCTGTACTGCTGTATACTTTTTTTGTGGCTGCGAGACTGAGCGGCTGCTTTTGCAAAAATAATGCACCGCTTGATCGTTTTGTGGGACTTTGACAGCACACACCTCACTCACATGCAGAAGCGCACACACATACGCACAGAGGCACCGTCCGTGGCGGTAACAAAGGAGTGCTGCTGCTGTTGTTGCTGCTGCGTCGTAGCAGACAGCAGAGAGGGTAAAACAAAATGGACTGATGATGTTGTACAGAGGGCGGGAGAGCGGAGCGAATAAAAAAATGTGAGAAGGGAGCGGGGAGCGAGCTATTTAAAAATATCAAATAAATATAAAATGGCGGGGTTTTCCGGGCACCTGCTCGGTTCAACGAGGCGGAACGCAACCCCTTGACAAAAGAGCCAGCTCAGCGACTTTGAATGCTCGGAGCACGCGCCACGGAGCTCGGCCGGGATCCAGACATGCGTTGTAACGTACCGACGGACCCCTTGCTTGCCCCGCAGCCGAAAGCGCGAGAAAACCCTCAGCCGCCGGAGAACAGCTTGCCCAAAAAGAATAAAGTGCATATTTTACATATACATTTTGTGAACACCCTGACCGTTATGTCCAGATTGCTGTGGAGGCGCCGAAGCACGAGCGCATTCTTTTTTCTGACGCGGCAAACACTCGCAACGAGGACTTTGCTCGCTCGGCGTTCATCATTTATGATTCCCCGGAGAAGGCTGCCAGGAGCGTTCAGAAGCTCAACAAGATGCGCATCTACCAGAACCAGAAGCCTAAAGGTGAAATCTCAAGTCTCTCGAGTACACTACTGTACGCTGTTGATATTAACAGTAGATCAATCGGTTTTTTTGCTGCGTCGTGGTTGTCCTTGCTGTCTGTCTGCTGCCTGCTACCTGCCTCTTGGGTACAAACGCAAGAACAGGATGCATCTTTTGATATAGTCTAGAGGTACAGTAGATAACGTCGTTCGAGACGGACGTATTTTTTCTGGGAGATATCTGCCACCTAGTAGTACTCATTTACTACGTATTACACTGCGTTACTGAAGGCCGGGTTTTGACTGTGCATTACTGTAGAAATTCCTTTGGAACCTACTGTAATAGGCTGCCCATTAGTTACTGTAGTTGTATGCCAACGATGGTCGGGGATTGCTGTTTCGCTTGCATTAGTCGAATCTTTAGTGGTAGTCTTTAGTGGTGGTGTTTAGTGTTTAGTCTATGTCTTGTCTCTTCGGGTTGTTGACAACGCTTGCATCCCGTTGCATCCAATGACCGATCAAACACTGCCAGCGAAAGTGTCTAAGAAAGTCAGCAACGGGGACAGCAAGTACTTCGAGCTGAAGACCTTTTCCTACAAGCCGCGCAGCCACACCGCAGCGGATCACGACTTTTCCGAGGCGAAGCGGATCGTTCACGACACCAAGCAGAGCTTGAAGGTGGCCGAAGCGCTCGACGAGGAATTCGGGCGGACCCACATGCCGGAGAGCATTGCTGTGCTTCTCCGCGAGGCAGAGGTAAGTGCGCAAGACTTATCGCAACGTACCAGGCAATGTTTTGAAGGCGTCAGTATGATTAATCGTGAGAGCGGGACAGGTGTGCAGCACGTTTCTACAATTGCTCTGAAGTTATCTAATGTCGCAATACCCAGTGGTGTGAATGCTATTACTACTCCTCCTGTGTTTTTATCTGTTGTTCATGGTAGTGTTAATGGTAGTGTTGCCACGAAGGAGGTGTAGGCAGTTGCTGAAATAGAAACTAACCGCGTGACACAAAGTATTGTAGGCAACACTCAGGCACGCTTCCGTGTACACGCTTCCGTGTACCGTCCACTATGTTGTGCTTCCTGGGTGGTGCCCGGATTAGATCCAAGAAGCGCTATCATCCTCTCCAGCGGGGACCGCTCAGCTGGACCTGGTGTGCGCCTACATGAAGCGGGTCTACTTCTACTTGTACTACCGGGGGCAGCAGTGCAGGGACGAAGGCGACATGATTGCCTCGAGGAGCGCGTGCCGCGGAACCGAGGCCGCTTCTAAGGAGAACGTGCAAGAGGTCAGCGATACCATACAGTACCCGCTTTCGCGCTTTCTTGCTCTATTGATTCCTAACATCAAATTGTGGAGGGATGTGGAGGAGTGGAGGAGGCCGTCTTTAGACATCGGGGGCGTTTTCGCCGATACGTAATTTATGAGGTTTAATGACCTCGCTGGCAGAGCCGCTATCGGAGCTTCTGTCAAGGGCGGTCGAGACGCTCGTCGTACATATAAACATACATAGCAGTGGTTACGTTTTTCTACTGTTCGTTTTGATCTCGGCCGTTTCGTGAAGTGGAACTGACCTTGGCCGCTATCAATAGGCTGGGGAGGCGCTTGTGCCACTTGGACTATTTAGTTTGAGCGACGCTGGCTACCATGTGAAAATGTTTTTGGAAGCGCCCGACGATTTTCTCCCAGTGCAGTGCTGCCTGGGAGCGAATGCGGAGGAAATATCCCGTCTAGATGCGTCGCGGCGCTGCAAGGCTGGAGCTCTCACGTTACTGAACTCGCTTTCGATATCTGTGACCGTCGACCTTGGTCTTGAACGTCTTCCACGGCGAACACCTTCCTCGTCGCTTTCCACGAATAGGATATATTTCTTGATAATTATATAGTGTTGGGGGGGGGTGAAATCATTTCTATTTTCCACATCCGAGGGAGACGAGGGAGACGATATGCTAACTTGGAACGTCTCAATCCTAATTTTGCGCCACACGGTCGGCTCACTGTATCCAGGCCATGCGTCTCGCCGATGCCGAGCCTCTAGCGGGCATGGGCAGCGACACGCCATCCAAATCAGGGAATGGCTCGGAAGCGGGCGCAACTGACAACGGTGCGGCGGCTGCGGCAAGGGGCAAGAAGCGGGAGTTCGGAACGGAGTACGTGGACGAGTGCTCCGCTGCCCGAGTGAAGGACGCGGGAAACGCCGAAAAACGGCGTAAGAAGGATGCGGCGCTGCTCCAACGCTACGAAGCGCGCGTCAAAGAGGTGCGTGTGGTGTGTAGTGCCGTGCGTCCCGACCGCGTATCATGACGCTCTACGCTGTCATTGCTCGTACTGCGTGTCCGTCGCACTAATGCTCTGCAGATGCTGCTGCTGCCTGAAACACGCATGTTACTCTCTGCGCACTGACGACTGCGTCTCGCGCAATTCAGACACACGGCATCGCCGTAGTGACTACTTGTAGTACAGGACTTGGCCAATTAGTTTACGGAGACTCCGGTACTCGTTCGCTGTGCCTTGGAGGCCGTCCGTTCGAGATGCCTTATGATATTACCGGTAGGTTTATTCTAACTGTGGATGACGTTCGTTGCTTCCGGGTCGGCAGGACGTGGAAGCATGGCAAGCCCTGCACACGGGACGCACGGATGAGGGATATGCCCGCTGCGGAATGCCGAAGTGCGCCAAGGCAAGTGGCTCACGCAATGTTCGCAATGCCAATGGCAATTGCAATGGGGGGGGTTGAAGGACCTTTGCACCGTACTTGCAGCATTATTGTTGACGGCTTGGAGGATTGCGCGGCTCCTGTTGTCGAAGGTGGAGGAGATGGTTTCACGCGCCCATTATCGTTAACGGACCCGTTACTTCTAGCAGCAGGGTGGGGGGGGCTCTGGTGCGAAGTTGTTTTGACATGCTCCGGTCGTGTTCGCCCCTTTTTGAGAGAGGCCATACGGAGAGAGGACGCATGGCACGTCTGCACTGTAGCTCTTCTGTAGCTGTACTGTTGCTCTACTGTTGCTCTAGCTCTGTTGTAGCCCTACTTTAAGCTCTACTGCAGGAGAATATGGCTGACACCTTGCACGTAGTTGGAAGGAATTGCATTTGTAGCGAAGCTTGACCAATCCGGTTGATGCAGCGGACCAACACTCAAGAAGCAAGGCGCGTATGAATATGTCCGCAGGAATGCCTTATCCATCTCAACCCTGTGTCGTTTACTTTTTGTACGCAGTACGAAGTGCTAAAATCCATGTTTCGTCTCTGCTGCTTCCGCAGCTGTTCAAGGCTGCCGAGTTCGTCCACAAGCATCTCATCAACAAGCACCCCGAGAAGCACAAGGCCGTCGTCGACCAGGTAAACACTCATTGCACTAGGCAGTGTGCACATAACCCCGTTCGATTTGCACACACTTTTTGGGGACAACCTAGTTGGAATTAGTATGGGAACAGTATTGCAGTAGTAAAAGGGGTAAAGCTTCAAACGAATGTCGCATAGGTGACTTTTGACGTATTATACCAGCGGCATTCTTGCGGGAATATTAGCTATTACCAGGTACCAGGTAGCTTTTAACACCATGTGCTTGTGCGTCAAAAGTCTCGTTGAAGTTTTGAAGGTTTACCGTACTGCTGCACCGCACGTCAGGTTGTATTCGGCATGCGGGTGAAATCCTACAGCAGCAAGCGCGAGCACCCTGTTTGTGGATGATCTACAGTACCGCCAGTAGCGCCGGTGCATGATTCAGCACTTCCAACATGCTACAGAACATACTACAGAGCATGCTGACGAACATGCTAAACAAAATCTTGAGCACGGGCGCAATCTGTCGTCTACATTACCACATTCCAGTAAAGGATAATTCCTAACGAACAAGAAAAAAACAAAAAAAACACCATTCGTGACATTGATTGTATACAAACATTGGCGTTGTGTCACGTTTTCTAACATATTACCAGGGTAACACACGTTTTTTTGTGACGAACCGTTCCATGATTTTTTGTGGATTTTTTATTTAGAAGAAACAAACGATATTACGATTCGCGAAAATGGTTCAATTTACTGTCACGATTCGTGCCATTTTCTTTGTTCTCTGTGGATGACCCTAACACGTGTTTTCCGCAATCCCGCCCCTCGCAGGCGACGGACCCGTTCGTGCGCGAGTTGTTCTTCGCGGACGATCTAAAGCCTCTGCCAAACATTGTGGCGGACGCAAACACGCCGCCTGTCGTGCTGCTGCCTGGCGCAATGGCAATGGGCGGCGCTGTTGCGGCCATGCCACCGGGGCCGCCTCCTATGGGAGCACCAGGTTTCCCCATGATGGGGGGCGGTATGCCCATGGGACCCATGGGCCCGATGGGACCCCCGGGACAGATGGGGGGTATGGGTGACTTCCCCATGCAGCAGATGCAAATGCCACCGGGTGAGCGCATGTTATGTTACGCCGGGGTTTCGATCTTGACCATGTCAGTTATTATGGTGTTTCGATCTAGGGAGTATGTTGCGCGTCTTGGTTACTGCTGTGTGCAACGGTTTCGTCGGTATGATATTAGTCTAATAGCATACGTGCTGCGTCCTCTTAAGTTACACTGGCACATGGAAACACGTCGACGTAATGAGTAATTAACTGTTATGTACGTACCTGATGGTATGCTCTTATTGCTTGTGCTTTCGCTTTGAGCATTTAACCCTCTTAGCACCCACTCGAAAACCGCAAAAAAATAATCAACTACGACCACGTCCAAAGAGCCCGGACTCTTCGGGCCCACCACAGCATACAGTACACCACTTTTCAAAGCTTTGGCGTGGTAAACCGGGCATTCAAAGTCTACTCAAAGAGCATGGCCTTTAAAACCAAGTAATACCACATAAATTTGGGCCCATTTCATGGGCCCTATAGCGTTCTATTAATAGTGCTAACTAATTCAGTTAGTTGGCTTCAACTCCGCCACCCAACTAATGACCACCTGGTAGTCACTATTAATAGATGGGTTTTAACTCCGTCACCCAACTAATAACTAGTCAGTTAGTTGGCTTTAACACCGTCACGCAACAAATAACTAGCCAGTGGCTTTAGCTCCGTCACCCAACTAATAACTAGTCAGTTAGATGGATTCAACTCCGTCACCCAACTAATAACTAGTCAGTTAGTTGGCTTTAACTCCGCCACCCAACTAGTAACTACCTCGTAGATTAGGCTTTAACACCATCACGCAACTAATAACTAGCCATTGGGGCTTTAACTCCGTCACCCAATTAATAACAAGTCAGTTAGTTGGCTTCTTAACACCGTCACCCAACTAATAACTAGTCAGTTAGTTGGCTTAACTCCGTCGCCCAACTAACAGCTACCAGGTAGATTTGGCTTCAACTCCGTCACCCAACTAATAACTAGTCAGTTAGTTGGCTATAACACCGTCACGCAACTAATAACTAGCCATTGGCTTCAACTCCGTCACCCAACTAATAACTAGCCAGTTAGTCGGCTTCAACTCCGTCACCCAACTAATAACTAGTCAGTTAGTTGGCTTAACTCCGTCGCCCAACTAACAACTACCAGGTAGATTTGGCTTTAACTCCGTCCCTCAACTAATAGCTAGACGTCAAGTCCAGCCAACTCAGTCCTAGTGAACAGAGTATAGATACAGGCCGAAGGAGGGAGGTAATGGCGGTGAAATCGACCGGGCGGGCTCTCTGGCACTCCTACGTAAAATTCACACATACCGTATACGTCAGCATCCTTCAAAAGCGCACAACTACTTGGCGTTGTGCGTAGGGATGGCGCGTGGCCGCTTGCGCCAAGTATGGTAGGAACGCTGACGAATGGGAAACGTAAACACCCTCCAAAAGCGCACAACTACTTGACGTTGTGCGTAGGGATAGGCGCTTGTGCGCAGTATGCTGGGAGCGCTGACGAAAGCAAAACAGAACACACGGAAGCAAGCTACGGCTGTAGATAGGCGTTCGTGACTGCCAAACAGGGAGCGGGACGTTGCGTCGGAGGCAAGCCACGGTTGTAGATACGCTTTCATGACTGCCAAACAGGCAGCGGGGTGTTGCATCGGTAGGCGTCCTGAGCAAGCTCCCCTGGGTACGTCTGTTCTCTACGAAGGACTCGGAGCTCCTTCCGTAAAGAGCGTGGTTCCGCACATCGGACAGAGACATATCAGATCTCCATTTCATGGTCTGGATCTTCCGGGGCAAATCGATCCCTGACAGGTATGATCTGCATCCGCACGAACTAAATCATGTTGGCCGGGTGGGATCTGTACACCACAGCTCTGGCGCACATGTTTGCCGGGTGGGAGCTGTACGATACGGATCTTGCACTACATCTCAAAACGGCAAATATAGGATCTACTGTAGATGATCTAGACCGTGATGCACAACATCTCAAAACGGCAAACATAGGATCTAGATGATCTAGGTGGTGATCTGTCCGATATGTACATGGCTCCAACACATGGTTCCAACACTGCCATGCACATACCACAGCTTATCGGGGCTGTCGGCACTCACCCACAATCATACTCAGATGAAGGCTACCGTACAGTGGGGAGGTCACTTTTAGGGCCTCTTTTTCCAGCGACTCAGAGCCACTCACAAGAGCGTGCTACCTATGTAGTCCGTGAGGTACTGAACCACGTGCGCGAGTGCCCTAAACTCTGTAGAGAAAATGGGGATACCTCCCCTACTGCACCCTCGGTCCTCAAAGAAACCAAGCCATGATGCCATGCCACGCCATGCCATGCCATGCCATACCATCCCATGCCTTGCCATGCCTTGCCATGCCATCCAATGTCATGCCACGTCATGCCACGCATTGCGTTAGGCTTGCAAAACAAGACCAAAGAGCATAGTCTACTGACGTACCGCTCTAGACATAACTTCAAGGACCGGGGTGGTACAGCAGTAGTGGTCCCTCCATAGCGCCGATATGTGACAGCCGGAAATACCGGCATTATAGCGGCAACCGGTGCTACTCCACATACTTCCAATACTGGTTGTTTCCATCTGTGCCAGGCCATTTCACAGGCACTACAGCGGGCAACCGGCACTACTCAACCGGCGTTATACAGGGACCCCTATACTGTATGCACATGAAGACCAAAACGGTCCTTACATTTGGGTCCAGAGTGGTACAAGGTGTAAAGAGTGGTTTCGTTGCTGATGTCATCATCACTTTCTTGGGAACAAGCGAACAGGCTGTTCGCGCAACAAAATACGCTGCCATGGTGAAAGACAGATTTAAGAAACCTTCCCTAAACTTGACAGAACATTCGGAAACGCCCCTCTCCCCTGGGGTTGGCGTCGGATGGCAACGACGCTGTAAAACACGCCTCTCACTGCGTGAGCTAGACCACCAGGGTGCCGTCTTTTTTATTTATCGTTTTTATGTTTTGGCGGTAAACAAGATGGTGGTCGAGTTAGATCATACTGTGCGGAGTGGAGAACCTTAACTCCGCGCAAGGGGGATTATATCACGTACTGTGCACATGGGAAGGCACCCACGAGGCAGTTACATAGCATCCCCATTGCTGTCTCTGGAAGTGGCCACACCAGAAAAAAAATAAATTAATTCGAAGCTCTCATCCATATGCAAGAAAATACGCACAAAGTGCGGAAGTCCACCTCACAAGTGGTTCTTAGCAGGATGCAGCTCACCCTTCATGCGACTCGCCGAATACCCCACGGCGCTTCGCGCTTGGTGCACGCGATGTCGGCCTGGTTGGTGAAATTCCGACGTGCTCCGTCCCGGCATTGTAGGGATGCGGCTATGCATGAAATGAGTACACCCCCCCCCTCCCGGGCATGTGCAATGTGCTTCACGGGCATGTGCAAGGTACACGCAATCTGATAATTCAATGACACATTTAAGGTCTATGAGGATAGATAGCAGTCCCTCGCAGTCCCAAAGCATCACGGAATTACGATTCGAAAACGTCAAATATCCTCTTTGAAACGTGTGAAATCGGACGTGTTCTTACGCGTGAAATGTGTTACTGCTGTAGCGCTAGGTGCTCGACGCAATCTGAGAACTCGCAATCTGAGAACTCGGCAACAAAAATGTAAACTCTACGAGGATGGCAGTCCCTAGCAGTCCCACAGCGACACGAAATCACGATTCGAACACGTCCAATCGAAATTTTCCTCTTTGAAATGTGTGTCATCGGAAAACGTACACTTTCTCGCGTGTGAAACGTATTACTACTGTATACTGTACTGTACTGCTGTAAGGTACTCGACGCAATCTGAGAAATCGATGACACACGTAAAGGCTACGGGGATAGCCCATCGGCTATGACGGTTAATGAAGAGATCTTCATCAACCGTAATAATAGCCCATACCACGGCTAACGAAATCACGATTCGAACACGTCCAATCGAATTTTTCCTGTTTGAAACGCGTGAAGCCCGACGGTTTCTTGCGTGTGAAACGTGTTATTATGAACCCTTTTAGGACTTCAAAAGGAAAAAAATGAAAAAAAAAAACACGAAGTTGCGCGGGCTGCTGGACAGGGTGATGGCGGGTTTGGTGTCTGAGCCACCGTTCAACGAGTTCACACCTCGGACAGACCACGATCTAGATCATCTAGATCATCTAGATCATCTGCAGTAGATCCTTTATCTGCCGTTATGAGATACCTAGATCATGCAGATCGTACGGCTCCCACCCAGTAGCATGAGCTAGACCACACAGGTCTTTCCTGAAAGATCTACTGTAGATCATCAAGTAGACAGATCTTCCCTGAAAGATGTAGATCATCAAGTAGGCATCGGTGATCTGTTCGACGTGATGAGGAGTTGTTCGACACTACTGATATGATACTGCTGCGCGCTCATACTGGATTCGACGGTTGGCAAGATCGCACTTCTTTTGTTTGTGTTGTTCGTGTACCTGAGGCCCAAAGAGGTTAGTACTGTACTGCTGTAAGGTACTCGACGCAATCTGAGAAATCGATGACACAAGTAAAGTCTACGAGGGTAGCAGTCCCTAGAAGTTCCACAGCATCATGAACTCACGATTCGATTAGGTCTAATCGCAATTTTCCTCTTTGAACCCGTGCGAAATTGGACTCTTTTCTCGCGTATGAAATGTGTTATTACTGTGCTGTACCTGGTACTGTACTGTAACTGCCGCTAGGTACTATACGCAATCTGAGAAATCGATGGCATACGTCTAGTCTGCGAGGATACATAGCAGTCCCTAGCAGCCCCATAGCATCACGAAATCAGGATTCGAACACGTCCAATCCAAAAATTCCTCTTTGAAACGTTTGGAAACGTGCGAAATCGGACGTTTTCTTGCGTGTGAAATGCGATACAAACTGTACTGCACTGTACTGTAACTAACTGTGCTGTAACGTACTCGACACAATTTGATAAATCGATGACACATGTAAAGTCTACGAGGATAGACAGCAGTCCCTGGCAGCCCCACAGCATCACGAAATCACGATTCGAACACGTCCAATCCAAAAATTCTCCTTTGAAACGTGCCAAGCCGGGCGGTTTATTGCGTGTGAAAAATGTTACTATTGTATTACTGTTGTAAGGTACTCGACGCTATCTGAGAACTCGATTATGACATGTGTATAGTCTACGAGGATAGCAGTCTCTAGCAAATCCCACAGGACCAAGAAATTAAAACCTTGGAATGGAAATCACGATCTGAACACGTTCAATCGAAAAAACCTGGGTAGAAACGTGCGAAACCAGACGCTTTCTTGCGTGTGAAACGTGTTACTATTAATTAACTGTACGGCAAGGACGCACTCTGATAATTCGATGGTACATGTACCAGGTATAGTCTACGAGGATAGCAGTCCCTAGCAGTCCCACATCATGACTGAAATCACGGTTCGAACACGTCCAGTCGAAAATATCCTCTTTGAAACGCGCGAAATCGGACATTTTCTCGCGTGTAAAACGTGTTTACTATTATACACATCATACCCTTCACCAATGCCAAAAAGGTTCCTTCTCTAATTCCAAGTAGTTTTGTCACAAAAAAGGGTTGCAGTTCTTAGGGGATTATTTACTACAGCAGTACAGTATGTATAGCGGCAATATGATATATCCAAGTATCAAACATCAAAACATGTACCAGGTACCAGGTACATCGGAATAACGAAACATCGAAATACATCGATCGGAATATCAGAATGAATGTCGTATTTAAAAATATCGGAAATTCAAAATCTCAAAAATTCAAAACCTCGAAAATTCACGACACGACCCAAGGTGAGACGGGGGCCACACGTAACGTGTTATTGCGCCATATCTACAAGTGTTGACGCCTTGCTTTTGCTCTCGAGCGGGGAATGCTGAGGCTCTAAAAACGTCACGAGGCCGATTTTTGCCGTCTTTTAACCCTTCTAGAAATGCAAAAAATACACACCCCGGACAGATCAGCTCACCGTAGCTCGAGCTAGCTCTTTTCGACGGTAGGTCACCGGTGAGCTATACGAGCTACATGAGCTGCGCATGTTTTCCCGGCTTGAGCAATAGGACGTAGCTCATCTGCACATGTTTTCAAAGCTTGAGCTATAGAAGATAGCTCATCCGCACATATTTGCCCAGGGTGAGCTATAGGAGCTGCATGAGCTGCACATGTTTCACCGGGACGAGCTATAGGAGGTGGCTCATGTGCACCTGTTTTGAAGGCGTGAGCTATACACAATAGATGAGCTAGCTCATGAGCTGAAAATATCTGCTGGAGCAGAAGGTGGTGCGTTTGCGTATTTTGTTGGACAAACACGCATGCCGAGCAGAAGGTGGTGCCTTTGTGTATGTTTTTGGTTGGACAAATGGCAAACAACCCTCACACGACTTATGGATTCTCAGAACCCCGGACTACCCAGCTCATCGTAGCTCGAGCTAGCTCTTTTCGAGGGTAGCTCACTGGTGAGCTATATGTACCAGGTATGAGCCACATGAGCTGCACATGTTTCCCCGGCTTGAGTTATAGGACGTAGCTCATCTGCACATCTTTTCAAATCTTGAGCTATAGAAGATAGCTCATATGCGCCTATTTGCCCAAGGTGAGCTATAGGAGCTACATGAGCTGCCCATGTTTTAGGTTGATGACCTATAAGGAGCTGCATGCTCTACACATGTTTTCCCTGGCTAGAGCTATAGGAGATAGCTCATCTGCACATTTTTTGAAGGCGTGAGCTATACACGCCAGATGAGCTAGCTCATGAGCTGTCCGGGGTGTGAATTGTTTACCACGCCCGCGCTCTCGATGCAGTCAGAGGCAAACCACAAACTCCGTCCGACATGCCCTCCTCGCCTTTTCGAATCGCGACGCAACATACACACCAGCCCACGCCGTTCGTCTCCAACAACACCAACCCACGGCCATTTGACGGTAACGGCAACGTGCTCAAACCAACCGCCTTCGCACGGACAAGCGCCACACAGACAAACTCTGTGCTGACGTGTTCACCAAGAACCCCCCGTGTACTGGCTTGTTGCGCGCCAACGCTAGCGCTCCATAAAACTCGCCTCTTGAGGTATTCTTGCCCTTGCATCTCGGCCAACCTAGACTCGGTCCTGCCGAAAGCGAAGACCTCGTCAGGCATGTCCTCCCGCCTGCCCGGCCCCGGATCGAAGAGTTCGCTCGGTAGCGCCTCGGCCAGACATACCATCTTCACGCTGCGCTCGTAGAGGACGTCGACCAGCGTGATGAATCTCCTCGCCTGAACGTAAAGGAGGGGGAGGGGATAGGCCGGCGCTGAGCAGTAAGGCAAAAGCAAGCTTTATCCTGCTAACAAATACCTGGTTGTCTTTTTTCACGGTAAGAGCAAAAATACATAATGCACGACGCGCATGCTGCTGCAGGGCCCATCCGGGCATAGGTGGAAAGGCGGGCTGCATACTCACAACTTGAAGTAAGTTTCCACGAAACAAGGGGCGGCTTATTTGCTTACGTATGTACATACGGTTCGCGCTCTCGGAGAACACAAGGGCGGGGCGAGAGAACGGGATGCAACCCACGTTTTCCCGACAGATGGTTGTCTCGACGGGCACACTTAAGTTGAAACAGCAACCCGTGATAGTCGAAACAAACGAAAATTATCGAGCAGGCGGGGGGGGGGGGGGGGTGCCCCGACGAGCCCAGCCTGCCTTGTCTCGCCTCACCTGGTTGAGGTGCACGAGATTCATGATCGGTATACCGTGTACGAAGACCGTGTGGAAGGCCTCGGATATGGCCGTGTAATCCGCCGCGCCTAGAGCACTGCCGCACAGCTCGTCGAACGACATCATGGCCACACGGCTCCCCATGACGGCCCGAGAGATACGCACCGAACGACCCTGCGCGCTGCACGAGGAGGGGTGCACGAGAAGAGGTGGAAGACGAAGCATGAAAGGCGTGGGGAACCGCAAGAGAGAATTTGGATCGCGTCAAACTGGGCTGCGGTGTGACAGCGAGGGTTGTACCTCACAGGCGCCGTGTGCGGCAGCTACGACAGCAGCAGGTTGGCGTGTCTACGGTTTTATGTACCTCTCCGCTACCTTAGTTTCGCGTGACAGTGCGCAACGAATGTGTTTCCAGCTACAGCAGAACCGATGTGGCGTATTGCGGCGCCAACCAGCCCTTGTGATTCGGGACACATTATATCAGCTTGAGTTATCCGACCTCCCCTACCTTCCTCCCCGCGAGCAATTGTTTCGAATCTCAAGGGGCGTGGCAGTTCAGGGTTTGGAATCAACACAAAGCTTTGATCGTCCCCAGCCCTAGATTTCCTCTAGACGCGACATCGCCCCCCCCCGCACCGCTCTGTATCGGGCGCAGGGCGGGTATAATGGTGTTAGTGCTAGTGTTGGTGGTTGTGTTAGTGTCGGTGGTGGCGTTGTTGGTGTTGGCATCGGTATAGGTGTTGGCCATGGTAGTGGCGATGGCGTAGGCACGCTCCTTGGCGAGGTAATATACTTACCCGATATATGGGATAAATGCACTCGAACGTGCCTGCCGAGATAGGATGCGTAATGTAACACCCTAACGTGTCTATGTAGCAGCAGCAGCAGCAGAGGCGGCTGACCGCGGGGTCAGGCCATCTGCTACAGCAATGTCATTCAGAGGCCGAGTGAACGGCAAGGTTTGTACGCTACACAGCATCACCTTGGAGAGGGGAGGACACAACTGACATTCGACATTCAACACAGCCTGTAGTCGGTCAGGTTCGTCCACGACATCACCCTCTGGAGGGAGAGAATGAGGTAGATATTTCCGTTGTTCGACGTTCACCTTAGCGTGACGGGCACGGTCTTGAGCCCGTCGCTCAACGCTTTCCACAATGCCTCGAACTCCTCCCAGCTGCTGGCGTTGTCGGGACTGAGATACACCTTCGTCACGGAGTCTACGCCCTGAAATCACCCCCCAGAAGGCGGGAGAGACAGACGATCGTTGCTAATGCGAACACGATGTTACGAGGTTTTGCCACGAGAATGTCCAGTGGGGCACGCCCACCCCACGAAGTCGTATCGGGGCCGCACCAGCGCACCAGGAAGAAGCACCAAAATAATAGCGACTGTCAACTTCCAACAAATCTGACTGCAACCGAAAAGCCATCGAGGCGTCAATTATCGCGCGCCCGTTGGCAAGAGATTTCTGGACGTTGGAAGGCGACTTTTAGTAGCTGACACACCTACCTATAATACTGCGGGTACAAAGTAGGGGTTTCCTGGAACCTGGAAGGCGGTTGGTTGCTTGCATGCCTACTTGTCGAACGCACAAAGTAAGGAGCTTTTTGGAAACCGGAAGACGGGTTTTTCGCTCGCACACCTTCAGAAGACGGTAGTCGGTCCCAGACGCTTCCAGGGAGTGCACGTGGCTCTTCTCTTCGAGCTGGGCAATGAAGGGCAGAAACTCCGAACGCTGAAGGCCCTTGTAGTAGAGGTTTTGGGGGGGTCGGTTGGAGGTGGCTAGGCAGGGCCTACGGCCGGAAGTACCGCCTGAACGGGTTGAGGGCTCGGGCTGGCGAGGGAGAAGCGGCGCTCGTGCTGGCGGTGCAGCAGGTTAACGCTATGGGCTACCGGGAGGTGAGCTTGTTGTGCTTGTCGTGTGTGGGGCTGAAGAGGAGGAAAGGAGGCTTGGAAAGGAGCAGTAAATATACTTGCAAGTTGAAGGGCGTCTTGAAACGAAGCCCGGTGGGTATTTCTTCATGTTGAAGAGCGACTTGAAACGAGGCAGTGTGTTTTTTATGTTGGAAGGCAGCTTGGAGTGCAGCGTAGGCGTCCTTACACGTTAAAGGACGCCTCGGTGTTTTTTTCATGTTAGACGGCGGTTTGGAGCGGAGCAGTATATAGGTGTACTTATATGTTGAAGAGCGGCTTGAAACGAAGCAGTAGGTGTTTTTTCATGTTAATGGGCAGCTCGGATTTGGAGCAGTAGGTGCACTTATGTGTTAATGGGCGGCTTGGAATTGAGCAGCAGATGTACTTGCATGTTAAAGGGCGGCTTGGATTTCGGTTTCGTGACAAGCACCGCCATAGAATTGTCTGCTGCGCTGCACCAACACGGTGTTTGTTGAACACCTTTTTTGGGTGGCCTAAACTCGGCAGTGAAAATGGGGCTGCTACCGTAGCCGTGGTCGGGGGGCTAGACGTACCTATATGTTGAGGGGTATGACAGCTTGGAACTGAGCAGTAGATGTACCTGCCTGTTGAAGGGCGGCTTGGAACGGAGAAGTGGGCATACTATCTGTCTGTGTACATAACGCAATGATGGTGGTGATGTTAATCAGATTCATTCTTCGCTTTCGTTTGACCCGCTTCCCTCTCCCACCCCCCAACGCTTCGTTTTGGCGTCGTTTCTGTTATTTTTTTTAATTTTCCGACCGTGCAGCCGGTCAAGGATTGGGCGCGGTTGCAGCTGTGCCTGCCATGATGGCGCCCTGGCGTTACCCTTTTTGGGAGGGAAAAAACGGCGACAAAAAAAGAAGTAAATAGTAAAAAAGACTATTGCAGCATCGATCACTGCGTGATTGGACGATGATAAATTTGGTGTCTCGAGCTATAAAGCAAGGAGTCGTATCGACACGGGGCGGATTTGCTGTACACTACCGTTTCTCGATCTCAGCGACCGTTGATTGATGTTAGCGGCGGTGGTATGACCACCGTCTTGCGAAGATCGTGTTATACGTGGGAGACGCTGCACGTAATGAAATTGGCGTACTGGCACACGCTCGCGGGAGGAGTATTTGTACTGTAATGATAGCTCTGTGTTGCGGTGGTGGCAAGGGCAGGGGCATCGATAGCAATGGTGGCCGGAAATTTTTGAGACGTGTGGTCGTAGAGAGAGATCGCTGTGTGCGATGTTTCTCAGCAGCAGCACCACCAACCCGATACACGCATCGTGCAATAATCCACATCATCAGAAACGTCTTCGTATCACACTGTTGACCCTGGTACTAACTAGTACTAAGGCGAGTCGCCGATGTTATGGTATTGCCTTGGGAGCTTGGCTAAGACAGGTCCCAGGATCTAAGCTACTGGATTTCGAGATAAAAGGGTTTCCACATGCCCTTGTGGGCATGTG
>JAYJMJ010000289.1:2719133-2730817 GCA_036873875.1 Laminaria ephemera
GGCGTCCCCCCCCCCCCCCCCTCCCTTACTGTTGGTTAGATCTTATGATGGGGTCAGGTGGCCGTGGGTTCGGAGGAGGAAGGGGCAGGGGTGGGGGCGGGGGACCGGGGCCATCATTCCACGGTGGTAGGGGTGGTGGGGGTGCTGGAGGTGGGCGGTTCGGAGGTCGAGGTATGGGCCGGATGGACAACCGGCCTGTTGAGCCAGTAGGTCCCAGGGACCCGAGGAGCCTGGTGTCTTACATTGATGTCGATGCTCCTAAGGTATGTCACCTGGTTTTCTTGGCTTTGCTTTGATATGTTTTGCTTTGCTTTGCTTTGCTTCGCTTTGCTTTGCTTTGCTTTGCTTTGCTTTGCTTTGCTTCGCTTTGCTTTGCTTTGCTTTGCTTTGCTTTGCTACTGTAGCTACTGTAGCTACTGTACGGTACCCGGGAGTGTGAGCACGTGCACAGCAATACCGCAGTTTGTGTTGTGTACTCCGTGATGGCGCGGATTGCAGCGAACTTTTTGGTTTGTAGCAAAATCGCGAAGCGCTTGGCGGTATTCCTCTCAATAATTATGGTATTGGTAATTACACACCTCTCGAATGTCTCCCATGTTTCTTAGGTTGTGCTCTGGTTTTGACGACCCAGTAAATGCTAGCGGTGTTCTCGTTGATGATTAAAATAATCCGGCCGTGTTAAGCGAAGTGTTTGGTATTGGCGTTCAAGCTTGTTTTGCTCCTTCCTGCAACACAATTTGTCGGGATGGCGTATATTACGAGGGAGCAAAGGGGCGGCGCCATTACGCCTGTAACAGGCCGAGCTGACTTTAACTTGTGTGTTGTATGGGCCATTGTGTGTGGCCATGACAATCGCAGGAAACTACACCGAACTTGGACTACGGCGATGCCTTCCCTTCCCGGTCCAAGAAGAAGAGAAAGACTATGTAGACCATGTAGACTAAAGGGTCACCACCCGGCGTCTAGCGGCGCGGTCGCTTGCCGATCACCGGAGGGATCCTTGGTCACAAGCAATATACCTGGTATACCGCAAGGAATAAGCTCGCAAGACAAGCCTCCACAGCGCAGGAAAACTTGTTATGGTATCAGCTCCACAAGGAAAAGCGCAGAAGGGACGATTGGGTTCCAAGTGGACGAAACGATCGGATGACATTGGATGGCACTACTAGAATAATCGATAACGAACATGATGAGAAAAGGAAAGGAGCGAGTGGGGTGGTAAGACGCGGTCGGCTCGGCTTGTTTGTGAGAGCCACTGTTTTGAGCTTCGTGACTGCCTTCACGGTCTCAGCAGGTCTCTTGCGCAGTTGCCTGCTGCCAGATGCCATTTACGGGTGAAATTTGTACTAGGCTTTTTATCCTAGGGGTAATGTATCCTTTGACCGCACCATCGCTACGCGAGGCAGAGAGAGGGGCGGTCGTGTTGCATGTTTGGATTTTTGGATGGAAGTGGGAGCCAAGGCGACATGAGGACATTAGGAGTGGCACGGTTTTGATTTAAGCCCTGACGGCATGAATACACGACAATAATAACATCGCCTGTGTCTGGGGAGAGGGTGGGTGAAGCTGGGGGGTTATTATACCGATCGAAATCCACACGAAGAAAATCATGCAGTGATAATGCCCCTCAGAGAGGGTTGTGATGCAGCAAAAGTGATGGCACACGAACGATTTGCACGTGGATCGTTTTTGCTTGTCGAATCCGCCCTCCTCGGCAATCTAGTGCTCCGCCCCGGCCCATTTTTTACGGCAAGACCAAGGTAGTTCCAGCTTGCATTGTGCGTTGTTGCGTGTGCTTCTTTAGCTTGGGCGGACTATTAGTAAGAAAAAATTTCGTGAGGATTGGTCTCACCCTTGTACCACTGCAAAAATGAGCTTACACGAACTCCGAAGTACTCCTAAGTACTCCTAAGTACTCGTAACTAGTGAATCAACCTACTGTAGGGTGTCCCCGATTACGTGCGTGCAGTTCTAAACGGGTTACGCACTACCTTTATGATTCTAACAGTGGCAGGTTGGTCTTGTGTGCAGCCCTCGGTGGAGGGTGGCTGGGTTTCCACGACGAGACGATGCGGGTCTCGTGAAGGAGTAGAGCGACCGTCGAAAACCCGAGGTTGCAGAAAGCGCTGAGTAGTAGATTGTTATGTACCTGGTGTAGCAGTTCGACAAGCGGGGCGAGGGCGCTTGGCCCCAAGAGCGACGATCTAAGTTGCCAGGTACCTGAGAAGGTCGGGAGACAAGTTGCTTGTTACTCCACCCCTGATTGAGTTTGAACGGATTCCCGTTTTCCTACCGGGTAAAAAATCATTCCCTCGTTAACAAAATTATTGGTACCGGTAAAATCTATGCTACCGCCGTTCTTCGACAAATACTGTAAGTACCTTCAAGTACTGCCGTTTTTTTCGCAGTGTTTTGTTCACAGAGCGGGACGGGTGTCCAGAGAGCAGCGCGCATACACCGGGTAATTCTAGTGTTCAGTCGTAATTTTGCTGTCTGTAATGTATTTTGTTGAGCAAGAAGACTTGTACACGCACGCCTGCCACTTGACTGCCAGCATGCCCACCTTCGCTGAAAAGCCAGTCAGCGCGTCAGCGCGTGTGTTTCTCAAGCAAGCAAACGCTTGATTTGTCAAATGCGCATGGCCCTGCTCAGTTCGAGCGAATGAACTCAAGAACGTGCATATTTTAAAGGATTTTTCTTGTTGCTTTCACCCGTTAAACGGCATGCCATGGATACGCACGTCGAGGAGGTCACCCAGCACGCATGTCGACGAAAGAGCGAACGCGACTGGGACGTACGCAACCCCATCGAACAGAATAATGCGATACGAACGAAGAAAACGGGTTTGTTTATAATCTTGGTCTTTAGTCTACGTCCTGAGCCCAATCCCTTCTGTACTTTGACCTGGCCCGTGCCCTGGCTAGCCTTCGACGCTTTCGCACTGCGCAAGAAGCACCGCAAAAGCGTCGCTCGTGCTCTTCTCTGCGTATGCGTGGAACGTATGCGGCACAGCCCAAGTTTGTACAAGATTCCTTGACCCATTGGCAGACGTACTCAAGGTGGACCCTGAGGTTGCAGCGCCTGACCATTTCGGCGCAGTTCGGGCAGGGGCAAGACTCCTGGTTTTCTTCCCCGGCCTCGGCCATGCGCACCCAGGCTCCGTGCGCGAGACAGTACTCCTCCAGGTGTCTGAGCAGGCGAGCACGCGGTGGGGGCGTGCTCAGCAATGCCTGGCAAACGTGTACCTACCATTAGTATAAGTGTGTTGATCACTCTGCGACTACAGCCTAACACTGCAAAAAAAAAACACTATTACTATTGATAAAACTCCAAGTGGTTTGTCCCCGAAAACGTGGGTGCAATCAATCCTACACATCCTACATATCCTACATATCCTACACAAGTACATAGGAAAACATGTTTTTTTAAATGCAAACGAGTCGTTCAAACTCCACTACCGGGGAGGTGTGGCTGTCCACAACATAACGTTGTCCGTAAACCATACCTAACATACCGGTACAACGGTTTTCCTTCCTCGAAGCGATTGTTAATAGATCATTGGGCATCGCTTTCCACCTGTCTTGATACTGTAACAATGTATTTACGCCGGGGGTTGAATGTTCGCCGCCGTTGTTATGATGATGAGAAAAGGCAGTTTCATGCAACGCGCGCGCGGAAAAAAACGTTTGGAAGCCTGATCGTGTCGAGGTTCTATCGCTCAATTGTCGAAATCGAAATGCTTTGTGAATGAGCTTGCGGCGCCAATGTTAATGCTACCATGACATACGTAGTATATTAGACACCTCTTGAGATCTTTGGCCGGCACTCGCTTCCCACACTTGGCCATAGAGCAAGGGACCATCCGCATGGGGCAGCGGTAAGCTCCGTGTGCCTTCGAATCCTTCTGCAGGTAAGTCTCTCCGCATCCCCTCGGACACGACACAAATTGCTGGTGGAGGCGCCCCCGCTGCGCTAGTCTTCCCAGCCGCAGCTCGACCTGTCATTATAATGTCAACCCAACCCGTCGCGCGGCCATAAAATTGTCGTCGAGGAGCACCGTAAAAACGTTTGTTGTTTTTAGCTACCGACAATGACATTAAACGTTTGTTATCACGCCGCTACCGTAGTACACTGACCGTCGCTCGCTACAGGCACAAAAGAGTAGGGTGTCTATAGACTGTCGACGTTTGAACGGCAAAAAACGATCGAATGTCGTTCGCCCTCTGAACGTCAGTCACACCAGGGTGTGGCGGTATTGTACTGGACTGGAGGGTGTCTAGAGGGTGTCTAGAGGTGTTGTTCTTTGTCCGTTGGGTTACTGGCAAAAAATTAATCAAATACCGACCCGAACAATAAAATAAGCCCTATAACACTCTCCCAAGGGCCAGAGAATGGGTCCGGTAGGGAAAAACGGGGGGGGCGCCTAATCTATTCTCACCTTGCATACGTTTCGCTCCCTCCAGGATGGCGTCGGTGGTGCGCCTACATCAACAGCGACCATCATCTCAGAATTTGCCCACTTAATCCCCCTCCCGACCTTACGTGTTCGGAACCTCTGTGCTGTGACATCGTTCACATACTCTCCTGCTCCTTCCTCGAAGGTCCAGTAGCCGAGAAGTCCTCCATCGGCAGCAGCAGTACCCGGGAGGACCTCGTGCATCCACTTCACCAGATCTTCCTTCGACCTCTTCACCCCCCAGTACCTCACCTCTTGCACGAGGCACTGGCAGGCGGTTTCCCTCCCACCGATCTCTCGCATGGGGAGTGGCACGGTCACGTCTCCGAGACGGCTCGCAGTTTTTCCATTTTCTAGGAGAAGCACACCGGTAGCGTCGGAGACGAAGGCCAAGTGCACCCACCGCTCGCGTGGACACCGATAATTAAATATTTGATCCTTCTTACCGGCGACCTTAATCCCCACTCGATCGTACGGGCCCATCTCAAGCTGGAACAGTACCTTTTCCGACCCAAACAAGGTCTCCACACCACCGCGTTTGCCCACCTCCTCAGTTATTCTTGTTTCAAGGTTCTTGCCGAAGTTTTCCTGGTGTTTTTTCTTGCGCTTCGCCTTCTTGGCCGCTTTTCTGCTTTTCCCTTTCTTTTTTGCCGAAGCCGCCGAAACAGTGCTCGCGTGATCATCAGCCCCCCCCCCCCCCCTGTCATCTACAAGCGAGGCGGGTTTTTCTGTTTCCACACCGTCGGGGGTTTTGAATAGGACTGCGCTGCTCAGCCCCGTGATAGCTGCGGTATCTTCCTTCAAACGCGGCAGAGTTTCGTCGGCCAGCGTAACAATTTTCCTCGCGAGCGGCTCGCCGGCTAAGGCAACCCATTCAGCCCAAAACACGGCTTCTTTTCGCCTCCACTCCTCTTCTTCTACTTCTGCTGACGCTTGTTGCTCCCTCGCAACGTTTAACAGCATCGTCCCAACAGTCAGCTTCCCTTCGCTTGAGCCACTTCCACCGTCTGTCTTGGCCGAACCGGATGCAAGCGCCACGCCAGATTTGCCTCCGCCCGTTGGAAGCGTTTTTTGTAAATGAAGGTGTTGTTGCGCGGTTGGAGATGATGTGCCTGGTTCCCCTCGTTGGGTCGCTGTTCCGTCTTCGCTTGCAGTGGGAGAAACGTTTTCTTCCTCCTCTATCTCCTCTATGTTGTGCAATCGAAGCACCGCCGGCTTCTCCCCTTTTAGTGTGTCTGTTTCGTTGGGCGAAGTGTTTTCACCCCCTTCTAATATCTCGATTGGTCGAAGTACTGTCTGCTCTTCCTCCTGCGATGCATCTAATAACAATGCATTTGGTGCACTATGTTCTTCTCGTTTTATCTCGATTGATGGGAGCATCGTCTGGTTCTCCCCACCGGGTGATGTCGGCAGAGCTAGCGATGGCGGGGGGTCTAAGACCAGTGTTGTCGGCTTGCCCCCACCTTTCCCTTCCTCGCGACCCAACCCTAACTCTCGCCCCACCGAGCCACTAGCAGGTATGTGCGGATTAGGGGGGGCGATGGCATACCACGGAGTGCTCCCAAGTGCCAGTCGGTCGAACCCACGCAATCGATTATGCGCCGTGATTTCCTCAACACCCCTGGTCGCCGAAGTCAAGCTATTCGACAGCACAATGATAGACACCACAAGATCCACTTTAGCATCATCGCGCATAGTGGCAGCAACTATCATCTCGTCCGTCAGTTTCTTTCTCGATTCCTCTGCCTCTGCTGATCGCTCTTTGGCGGCGCGGGTTGCCACTTCGAGAAGCAGGGGCTCGAGCAAAGCTAGCCGCCGCTCGGTGACCTCCAGCCTCCCTCGAGCCCGCTGAAATTCCCACAGTGCTTTTAGCGCGGTGCGCGTCTTCTCACGGGTCCCTTCCACTAACCCCGGCCGCCAAATCCACATCTCCGCGGTCCAGGGGGGCTTTCGGTCGTCTTCCCCGAGAGCGATATACGCCTTCCCACTGTCGAACACCAAGCAAGAACGCGGGTCGAGGAGTCGATCGACCTTAGTGTGGTCTTCCATCGCCGACAGCCGGAGCATGACCGGACATCCAAGCTTCCAGTGCTTGCACTTTACTCGTCGATTCGGACACTTTTCCCGCTGGTGGCGAGGTAGGTGTTGGAGAACCACCATGTATCCGCACCCAGAGCACTGAACGCGCTGACAACGAAGCGCGTACCTCGAGGCTTGTTCGATGCGGTCGTTTTGGACGATGCACTCCGTCCGGAGGTGGGAGGCGGTCTCCAAGAAAGGGAAGTCCTCCCCGCACCCCAGGTCCTTGTTCGGGCAGGTCACCACCCTCATGGGGCATTCGTCGGCAACGTGCCTACGAGAATGGGTGGCAGCTACCGTTTGGTGACACGCGGGGCACTCTTCCGTAGTCGGCTTGCTAGCGACCTTCAAGATTAGCGCGGCATTTCGCTTGGCCACGATGCAATCTTTCTTCTGGTGGTCTGCGAGGGAAATGCTTGTGACCACCCTTGTGCATCCAGGGTTCGAGCACTGAACTGGTCGCTTCGGACAGTCGCTTGCACGGTGCGCCCTCAAGTGTTTTCGGGGCAATGTGTCACCGCACGCATCGCAAGTGATGTCCATATCTAGCGTCTTGCCCTTTTCTGCGAGAATGCGGCCCTTCCTTCTTTCCACACATTCACGCCTCAAGTGGACGGCCAGGAATTTGGCCTGAACGAGAGTTGAGCACCCCGGCATCAAGCAGTCAACATACCTGCCAATCGAGCGACAGATACATATGTACGAGCGAGGCAACCATGTCGGTATCCGGCGTTCACAGAGAAAAATGCGCTAAAGGCTAGGCGCCAGGTACAATTCAGTCTATTAACCCTCTCGGGACTTCAAAAACGAAACCTGACGAAATACAATGACGATTACCTGGTCACGATTGCAGCATTGGCCTCACGAAGCTACGCAGGCTGTTTGGTCAGGGACGGTCACTATACTTTCCAAACTACAATCCAAGGAGTTATACGACACACGTGCGGCATGATACTACTCACCATGCTGCTGCATGCTCGCACTACTGCTGTAGACGGTCGACAAGGCCGCATCTATCATTGTACTAGGGAATAAGCGCCCTCCCCCGCCCCCACGGCGGTAGGGCCACAGTGAATCAAGTAGTTACTGAAGATAATGTGGGAGGTTTGTTTTGAAAGGAAATGTAAAAGGTTGAGAAAATATAGACGGACACAATATTTGGGGGCAGCGCGAGGAGCAAGAAGGGTAAAAAGTATGGGCGATACAACTAAATATACAACGGAGAGCATGTTTGAAGACAAAAAAAGAAGAAAATAATCCGGTTTTAGACTGCATCAGTTTTGTTTATTTTCGTGGAAGTAGATGGAAGCTTCAACAACAGAGGAAGTGGAAGTACACGGAAACTTTGATGGAAGTAGCTTACATGGAAGCTTCCACTATCTGTTTCCATGCAAGCAGCATTGGTAGCTTCCCATGGAACCTTTCGTGGAAGTCCTACTTCCTCTATGGAACTACCATTTCTTTCCATGGAGGAAGCAGAATTCATCATTTCCATGGAAGCTTCCATATAAGCTACTTCCACGGGAGCGTCCATCTACTTTCTTCATCGAAGTATAATTCACTCTCTTTCTATAAGCGTCAAAACTACGGCGACCCGGAGTCTTCCCAATCACAGCGATCCAATAGTTTCAAGTATAGCCACCTAAACGATTTCCGAGCACGGCGACCTGGAGTCTTCCCGAAACACACCACCAACCGAGCCGAGCCTTCTGGTAGTGGATAGCTCTAGGGTCAGGGTTAGTTAGGGTGAAAACGCTTTCTTGGAAGCTCATGGAAGCACATGGAGACTTTTGTGGAAGTATGTGGGAGTCGATGGAAGTTGGACAATGCCAGTGGGACTAAATACCAAAGAAAGCTAGAAGCTTCCTGCGCTTCTATGGAAGTTTCCATCTACTTCCTCCGTAGTTTTCGTCCTCCATGCAAGCTTCCATCTACTTTTTCCACGAAAAAACCCAATAAACATGGAATTGGTGGAAGCCAGTTGAAAAGTACAGAAGCCAGTGGAAGTAAATGCTGCATTTCGGAAGCTTCCGTGGAATTGCCAATGGGAACTCCCACGGAGGCTTCCACTTCATGGAGTCCATGGAAGCTTCCAGTGCGTCCGTGGAAGCTTCTACCACTTCCATGGAATCTTCCACCACTTTGATGGAAGCTTCCACCACTTCTTCCATGGAAGATTCCACCACTTCCATGAAAGCTTAAGCCCATATAATAAGTAGTGGAGCTTCCACTACTTCCATGGAAACGTCCATCATTTCCATGGAGGCTTCCACAACTTCTTCCATGGAAGCTTCCACTACTTCCATGGAAGCTTCCATTGCTTCAATCGAAATTTCCACTACTTCCATGGAAGCTTCCACCACTTCCATGGGAGCTTCAAGAATTTCTTACATCGAAGGTTCCACTACTTCCATGGAAGCGTCCACTATTTTCGTCGAAGATTCCACAACTTCGATGAAAACATCAATCTACTTCCATCTATGTATATGTAGTGGAAGCGTTCATGAGTTCATGGAAGCTTCCATGTACCTCTAAGAAAAAAAACAGTAGGGCTTACTATCTGGTCGCGCGGATCTTAAAGAAAGATTTTCATTGATAATTAGATAGGAACACTGGATTTTATACGTTGAGAGAATGGTTTTCAATTGAGAATTTTTAATATTAATTGTAAGATTAATTATACGAACAATTAATAGATGCTTGGCCAGGGCATCCAATCGGGAGCGCCTACGGCATCGCGCTACACGCAAACACGGCTGGCTGTATATACAAATGAGTGTCGTAGCATGATGATGTAATTGTTTGGAGGTAATGCACGCATAAAGGCGATGACGCCCTAACCGAAAAAAAATCTCAATTGAAAATCGTTTTCTCAACTTATAAAGTCCAGTGTTTAGGGGTGGTCCGCATTTCGGATCGTGGTCGGCCGTTCAGAATTGTCTCGATGATTTTCGCCCGATACGGAAGCGGCCCAGTCGCGTTTCTGGCCGGTTACAGCTGGTAAACAAAATACCATATGACCATCTCTCTCTGCTGTACCATCCTTCTATACGATATACTTCTCTTCAAGTACTGCTGTATGAATACGATACGCACGAATGAGAGGTTGAATTCGTACGTACGTACGTACCAGGTACCATACGGCAGCGATACAGCTGCGAGGAGAACAGGGGCTTTCCGAATATGTGGGAGAAAAATATATTTTTTTGCACATCTTTTTTTAACCGACATCTTAACTCCAATTTGCTACCTGGTACCAGGTACCAGGTATTAAATAGTTGGGCATTACAATTTGATCGGAGTATCACACACAGCTTGCAAAGATGAGTTTCGACGAAATCCTAGATCTCACAGCTGTTGTTGTGTATTTTTAATTTTTTTATAAAAATTTAACTCTATTTTTAAGTGGGCATCAGACGAAAAATATATATTAGGTAGATAGATTGGTCGCTTACTCTGTCCCGAAACGCCTGTAGTATGTGGGAGTGCGCTTACCTCGAAGCACAAAATGATTTTTGGTGCTCCTGCAGATCTTGAACCCGTATCTCTTCTCCACAGTCTGATGGGCATTCGACATAATCGTCCGTCGCACTGCGGTCCAGCAGAGAAGCATGTGATGGTAGCTGCCTGGGTCGACGACGCGCTCCGCTCGACGAAGGGCGACGACGATCGCACCGCAATGGTAGACGTTTTGTACCCATACCGTAAGCTAGCCTGTCTGGCGACGCATCCCTATCAGCTGCTCTTTCATGCGTTCCCCATGCGGAGTGAGAGGGCAGTTCACTTCTACTAGTAACAATGCGCGTGTTCAAGTCTAGCGTGAATCTGGGTGCTTCGAGATCGGGTCCCGTTAGTTGATGCGGCCCTCCTTCTCGATGATTTTGTGTCAGTTTACTATTGTTATCAACGTTGTTGTCCTCATCTGCTAGGCAGGCAGGGTAGTAAACCACGCCGTTGCGCTTTCCGGCATTCTTGTCTGCTGCCGCTGCTGCTGCTGCTGTGCTGGCCGATCCTGGTCGTTGGCGTCCTCTGAAGCGAAGCTCCAGGCGTAGAGCTTCTACAGGCGAAAGTGGCAGTTCGCGCATGATGTAGGGCCATATCGCGATCTTGCCGCTCCTGCCATGTGGTCATGTCACGTGGTCGTGTATCATGTGGTCATGTGTGATCATCGTGTGCCGTCACGCATACAAGGTGTACAATAGTAGTTGTCGGGTAACTTTGTATATGTTGTATGTGTTGTACAGTAGTAGTTGTTGGGTAACTTTGTATGTGTTGTATGTGTTGTATGTGTTCAGACATTTGCAGCGTACCTCGGACAGCCCCGGTAAAAAACGTTGGCGCGAGATATACCTTACCACGTACAGGTACCATGAGTTCACATGATGCGCGCAAAGCACAGAAGCAGCAGTAGTACTGTACCTGGTATGAATCGGGGTGCTGGGTGCAAGTGCAAGCAGGTTGCTACAATGCACGCACGAAAGAGACGCTTGATTCACCTTCTGAGGTGATCGATGCTATCAATGTTGACCGATGGCTGAGAGGTACTAGCAGGATCGAAGGCGACTGTGGCTGAGGGCACGGTCATCGTCCCAGGTGGCTCTCCGACCATGCCTCCGCTTGTGCTTCCGTCGACGGCCATGTGTCTTTGGTCGTCTTTGCTCTCTTATGTATTGTACTGTCTGTCGTAGTAGCGCACCGCCGCGTCGCCGCAAAAGGTGCAAACGAGATCTACGACACTTCGATCTCCGGAGCAGTTACGGAGCTCTGGAAAATTCTGAAATTTCTGGACGAAAATTACTTGTCGTACAGTAGTAGGATACCATACGTACGTACATCATGCCTGTGACCTGTGGCATCCATGGTAAATCGTTTCGTGGACTTGTCAGAGACGTTGTACGATACGAGCGTAATCGCGTTGGTGACACTGCGCTGTAAGATATTCGTGCCTCGCCATTGTTTTGGCCGCGAATTTTGTGTTAACATGTCACCATGCACGTCAACGCACCTCCTATCCTCTTTCCACTACATTAATAAATTGTTGTTGCCCTCGATAAAATGCATTCGAGCGCTGTTCTCAGTTTACTTGTACTTTTTGTTATGAGTCGCAGTTGTTGTTGTAGTCCGTGAGAGTGACGAGAGAGACGAGTCG
>JAYJMJ010000289.1:2730917-2750121 GCA_036873875.1 Laminaria ephemera
TACCACTGCTTCGAAGATCACGCAGCTAGGAGGTAGCCCCACGTCGGAGTGCAAGGGACGGTGCCACCGAGTAGGCTGTGCGATCACAGCAGTAAGTGATAATAGCCGACTAGCGACCAAGCGATAGGCCGGCTCTTGTGTTGTGTTATTTCTGTCTTACACGCATCATATTTTACCCGGCAACATGCTCTGTAGACCACGTAGATACCAAGCACCAGGGATATGTCTGCACTGAAAGACATACTAGGTAATGCGTATTTATTGTCATGGTTGGAAATCATCGCTCTTACTCAAGTTTAAAACTCGTACCGTTATTTTGACTTTCAATACCATGTACCCCCTGAATGTTCCGTGAGGTTGAAGACGTTGCGGGCCTCCTGTCGTCGTCGTGGTATTTATATGCATACCTCGTATTCATACCTCGTATTCGTACCTCGTATCTCATACGTAGGGGTTGGTCGTTCTGACGCCGTGCATCACGTTCGTTCGTATAGGCGGTGATGCGTGGTATGCCAAAATAGAAAACAAAGTCAAAACATCGAGAGAGTGTTTCTACACAACCACACACCACACGCAAAAAAGGCAATCTCAGCAGATCTCAGAGAAGAAGAGGACACGCTGCGGATAACAATCATGTGCCGATGCGCCGAGGGCCGAGCGGATGTGAGGAGGGACGGGGCGTCACCATCCATCTGAAGATGAAGCCTTGCTTTGAGGTGGAAAGGAGGGTGGGGTGACCACGCCACCAGCCACCACATATCATATCATATCATATTCCAATAGTAAGGACAACTCGAACCAAGGTTAGCACTGACGGGCACTGGCACTAGGAGCACCAGGAGGCACCACACAGCAGTATGTCCATAGGTCAGTGGACAATAGATACATGCATCGACACTGATGTTTTTGCTGCTGCTGCTCGGCTGCTGCTTGAAGTCGTGTTGATGATGCCCCGAAGACAAGCCACCTCTTCAAACACTTTTTTGTGCCGGAACCAGACCAGAAGGGGAGGGGGGCATTCGAGCGTTCATGGAGGAGGCTCTGGGCACGTGTGTATGTATGAATGTCATGAGGGAATCTGACCTCGGGGGGGGGTCCCGTTCTTTTCGTACGAACAGATTGCGGCTTGCGGCAACATCGTCGTAGCCTCGTATCATAGCATCGCACGTACCAGGTAGCATCGTATCTACCCCTAAAAGCATACGGTAGAATCGCAGCATCGCAGGATCACAGAATCGTCCGTTGCCCATCGCCGATTCCAACTCGCCAATCGCCTATTAATAGCACGCATCACTCAACACCCAGCACCCAGCACCCAGCACCCAGCAACAGCTACCAGCACCCAGCACCCAGCACCCAGCAACAGCTACCAGCACCCAGCACCCAGCAACAGCTGCTAGATACCCAACAATCGCGCATCGCGCAGCTGCGGAACCTCGCAGCACGCAGCACGCAGCTGCTGCATCTTCTCAGTTCTCCGAACCCTAATCGCGCCGCATTCTGTCTATCATACGGGTACGTTCCATGATTTTGATGAATAAACTCTGGTGGACTCGCAAACATGAATTTTCCAATTTCCACGGTTTTTTTCTTCCGTCACATCACAACAACTACCTCCGGCCTTGGGGGGGGAGACCGCAGGTAGGTGCGTTACACAAAAATACGGGGGGAGAGATCGTGCCGGCACAAACAGATCGCGATCTGCCACGCACGGTAGCGAGCGGTATAGAGCCCGCGTGCTAGCGTTGGTCCCGAGCTGAACCCAGCCGTGCTGTGAACCGAACCGTAATACTCTTGTTCCAGCAGAAGACAGCAGAAGAAAAGACACTTGCTGCTGCTGCTGCTGCTGCTGCTGCCGCCGCGCTGCTGTGATGATGGCATCTCCGCGATCCCTTGGAGGCAACGGAATCCCTCCCGACCGAGCGGAGGCACCGGGCAACCGGCGGGTAGCGTGCTGCGGGGCGGAAGACGGTGGCAAGGAGGTGAGTGAGCATGTGTGTGTGTGTGTTGTTATATGATCGCGCGCTGCCATCATCATCTATCCCTTCGTACAATCGATCATCGTTTGAGGCAACCTACAGGCCACGCTTGCTTCGTTGTGTATCTGGTGCTGGTAGACTACGAATTTGGACTGAAATATAATGACCGTTTGTATTACTACTATGAATATAGAAAGGTCCTTACATTTTATTTCCGTCCAAACGGGCATCGTTCGACGGTTTTTCTCGCGCAGAGAATCAGACCAGACAGAGAGAGCGTCTGTTCCAAGACAAACCGCCCTCTGTGCGTCGAGTCTCCCCCCCCTTCCCCCGTTGCCTAACCGACACGACATTCTCTTCTGATCGGCTGCAGTGGATGATGGCGCCACAGCAGCAGCAAGTTAGTTGGTGAACGCGTTATATCCTGCGCTCTTTGCGCTGGTATGTACATAGGAGGGACTCATGTTTTTCACTCTCTTTAATTTGTCACCTTGTACCAGAGGCCTCGTGGAGCAACTATTTCAGTACAAGGTACCGGGTACAGCAGCAGTGCATTACTATTATACCACCTGCTGTTTGTGTATACCTTCTGTGTACATACAGTAGTAGTCTGCTGCGGTGCAAGATCAAAATCAAGAACACTTTATACTTGATGTTATTACGGTACTACCAGGTACCTACTTACTCTACTCTGTGCGTACGAGCTACCCTCGACCGGTTACTTGTACATGTCTGTGGTACCAAAGATGCCAGGAGACAGCACTTTCACTTACCTTCAATTCACCGCTTCTGACAGACAGAAATGTTGCCTAAATTTTAAATTTGCCTTGCCTGGCGAGAAGATATACTAGGAGGTCTTAGTGTGGAACAGTCGGCCCTACGCCATAGACAGCGCACGTTTCCCCTTCCTCCTGTACCGATTGCTGCTTTTGGGGTCAATGTATAGCGGCCGAAAAGGTTAGATTTGCGGTGCTATGAAGAAAGAAGAGTCTATTATTCATAGTAGGAAGAGGGCTTGCAGCAAAGTAGTTACGCACGAGTAACGCCATGGTGCACGCTTGCCGCACAGCTCCTTACATCATCGCAGTTTGGACAGATCCATCCCCTACCCCAGCAACCCGCAGCTGTAAATCGTCATCACTTTATTTAGGCCATTTATTCTCGCTGTCATAAAGCCCCTTTTCGTTTTTCGTACACCTCGCGAGTACTGAACGTACCTCTGGTGTAAAAAAATGCTTGTTACCTGCTCGTACCTGGTACCAGGTATCTACTATGCTTGTTACCTGCTCGTACCTGGTACCAGGTATCTACGTATTATGCTAGGCCCGCTGCTATTATTTCATCTCGGTAGGCCATGCATGTGGAAAGATCGTCAGTACTACTACTACTGCTGCTGTAGAGAGATTCGATCCTACCTGGTACCCTAGCTGTATCCTATCGAAAGGCGTGGGGTTGCCGATGTGTGTTCCCGCTGCTTAGTTACTGACTATTAGCAGGTACCAAGTACCTGGTAGGTGCTTAGTTACTGATTAGCAGGTACCAGGTACCTGGTAAGTCGCTTGAATGCCTGAATCGGTCAACGCTTGCCCCCTGGACTCAGGGATCATTGCGAAAAATCTATAAAAAAGACCTGTGGCGCTATGTCTTGTATCTTGGCTCTTGGTTCCTGCACTATTAATACATTAATACCTGCTGCTGCTGTGGCATACCTGGTACCTGGTATGCTGTTCAGCGTTCGACGAATTAATTATACGTAACCGTTTCAACAATGAATTTGATACAGCTCGATAATACTTGTACGCAAATTCGATTCGTATGATACGTGCAGCAGACGAATACCACTACGGACGGAAATATAGGGACCTTAATTTTATGTCCATAGTGGTACAAACAATACTCAGTCTCGTAGATGACGATTTTCTACTGCCCAACGTGAGGACGCCCCCCTCCCCCCCTGCCGGCCTGAAGGCCTTTGTCGGCGAGGGAGTTTTGCCCCGCAAGCAAGGCATTCGTACTGGATTCGGCTTTAGAACGCACTGACTGACTGCTGTGCTTTCTGTGGTACCACAACACTATGACAAACAAAACTCGGCCCGAAAAGGCGCCTCGCACCGAGCAACAACCTGATCGCTCCCGCTCCAGAGTAGGTCCTACTATCTGGCAAAGATGTCACGAGACATGTCAAGCAAGAGAAAACGCGCGCTGTCAAGGGTGTAAGTCTGAAGGTACTCAGTGGTAAAGGGCGGAGGGTTTTCCAGACTAAATCCTACGGTAGTGTGTTGTCAGTCCAGAAAGGCAAATTAAGGCAGATTTGCTCTCTGTCAAGGGGTGAGAGTGCTGCTGTCTCCTACCAGGTAGCATCTTTGCTATCTGGTCGCGCGGATCATTTTTTTTATTAGGGGATGTTTTTGTGTTGATCGTTGGTTATAGGCGTGGTCCGCAGTTCGAATCGTGAGTCGGCAGTTCAGAACTTTTTATCGCTCGATGCAAAAGCGGCGCTGCCAGCCGCATTTCTAGCCAGCTTTGGCCGGTTTTGGCTCAGGGTCAGGGTCAGGGTCAGGGTTAGGGTTAGGGTTATAGGGTTATAGGGTTAGGGTTAGGGGTTGGGTTGGGTCTACGCCCGTACCTTGATCTCACCAGGAAATAGTGCTTCCTAGCCCGCAAACGTGAACAGCCTACTCCCCCCGCAAAGATCCGTGCGACCAGATACAGGGGGGGCTACGGTTTAAGAGAGATGTGTCAGACGTTGTAAGCCTCTCTTAAACCGATACGTCTCTTAATTCGATATAAGAGAATACCTCTCTTATACCGAACATACCTGGTATGGATTTTAACGAGCATGCGCGTGCGCCGAGAGTAACGCTCATGTCGTCGGTGCCCAAACAAACGTATGGGATGCACTCAAACATGCCTGGTAGAAAACAAACTTTTACGTTCGGCAAAGTAGCATAAGTGTGCCGTTTGTTCGGAGCATGCTAGGCATACCCGGGGGAAAACTCGATTTTTCAAGGGTTTATATTGAGTTCATTCGATATAATGGAGGTTTTCGGGATTTTGGCCTAAACCGCTCGTAAATAAACCACGTTTTGTGTCAAGCCGTTTTGACTTCTCTTTAATCGGTATTTCTCTTAAGCTGGTAGTTTTTAAACCGTAGCCCCCTGTACGAGTAAAGGGGAGCTCGTGATCCCACGCCAACCAAAATCGAGGGTCGGCCGCAACAAATCGAGCGTCGGTCACAGCCAGCAAACCGTGTTGCCGAGTACTGGTGTACTGGTACCTGGTAAGGTGCCCTCGTCGTTTGATGCCAGCGGTTGTACTAAAGATTGGTACGTACATGCGGTATATTATACCAATAGACATATATACTTTTATCCTCCCTATGTCGTTGCTTCCCTCGGCATATACTCTCAACCCTCAGCCATCCTCAGCCCGTAATTGCCGACGAAGACATTATTTGCTTTCTTTCTTTTCTTCAAGTTCTTTGCAGAACCTTCCTGGATATCCTACGGTTCTTTGTTTTCTCTGTTCTCTTTGCTACAAAGTTTTTTTCTTCTTTTGTTATTATTTTACTACTACTGCTGTTGTAGTAGGTATTAAACTACTACTGCTGTAGTACAGACCACAGGGCACCGCAGTATCATACCAGGTTCCAGCTGAGCTCAGCTTGGCTCGGCTCAGCTCAGCAGCGCAGCGCAGGGCAGCGCAGCGCTAGCTCAGCAGCGCAGGGCAGCGCAGCGCTAGCTCAGCAGCGCAGCGCCGTGCGGCACCGTGCGGTACCGTGCCCTGCTGTGCGGTGCTATGCGGTGCTGTGCCGTGCTGTGCCGTGCTGTGCCGTGCTGTGTGCTGTGCTGTGTTTATACTCTTTCGTACATACCAGGTATCATAGGAAGTAAGTATCAGACCAGGTACACCAGGAGGTATGTCTGTTCGTACGTACTACATTGTTGAATCACAAAAAATACACACCCAGCTCAGCTCAGCTCAGCTAGCTCAGCAGCGCAGTGCAGCGCCATGCGGTGCGGTGCTCTGCCATGCGGTGCGGTGCTGTGCCGCTCTGTGCCGTGCTGCGCTGTGCTTTCATTCGAATACATACAGTACCAGGTATAATAGGTATCAGGTACCGGTATGTACGTCGTCTACTCGGCTTTGCTTTCTTCATTGATTGTCGTCTTCAATGCTTTTTATTTTTTGTTTTGTTTTGTTTTTTCGTTTTTTCGCAAATCACACCCGAACTGCCGATAAGAACGTGACATCGCCAGCAAGCACACAGCACAGCACAGGGCAATCAGCTCTGCACAAGTAGCTCTTGGCATTATCAAGTATCATGGGCCTCTTATTTTTGCCTCCTTCACATTTTGTTGTATTCTTCCTTGCGCGAGCCCGCCCGCGGAGCGGAGCCCTTGTATTATAGTACATTCCGATAGAGCTCTACTGACTGCTGCAGACTTTCTCGTAGCTGTTATTATGTACCTGGTAAGTGACAACTCTCCGCAAGCCACAAGTAACCCATGCTCACAAGAATTCAGTACGAGTGGAGCCCGCTCTAAGTAGACAAAGCGTACATCGAGCAGGGAAGTCTCCAGGAAATTCGGGGGACTACATTTATGGCCACATGACCACCCCGGGCCCAAACGAGGCGCACTCCGTCTTGGTTGGCGGGGGAAACTTAATATATTGAGACGAGGGGAACCAGCGGACAATTGAAGCAAAAACAATGCCGTTGTGCGTAATTGTTTTTGGACCACCGGGGGGGGAGCGGTTCATATTGTGACGCCTTCATCTGTTGTCCCATTTTTTATCGAAAGTCCCTAAATGCTTTTACCAGTACGAATAATTGCGGCACGAATTGATGGGCGAGTAATTTTTGCTCTTTCTTTTCGCGCAGGGGACCTTGGGTGCCAGGCGATGGAATCGGTCAACGCTCACACGCCATTTGTTTTGGACCACCTCCGCACGCTGCGGATGGGAATCACGGGCGCGTTTGTTTTGACGCCCATGAGCTTGTCGTGGAACATGTTCGCCGAGCGCTTGGCTCCTGGGACGTCCTGGCGGGCCATCCTGACAAAAATGGGAGTGTCCATCGCCGTCCTGCCTCCGATGGTGAGAGAAACCCGTGAAAAACGCGGCGTTGTTGGTGGCCAACGGTATGATTGCTGCTGCCCGAGGGCGGATAGTCTGCGCTATGTTGGTTAGCACTCGGATTTTGGGCAGCAGTTGTCCGGCTGACTTGTTGGTTCTGGTGGAGTGTCCGACCTTGTGTGAACGTTTCGTGGCTCTAGTTCTGCATATCGGGATGCTTCTGCGTGTGTTTCCGTTACATGGGTCGACGTTGTAACCGTTCGTTGGCGCGATAACGGAAGCGCGTCATGGCATGACTTCGCAGGTTCAGGGTGGTCGGCATGTGTTTCTCTGCATGTCGTACCTTCGAACGAGAAAGGGCACTTTGTCCTTTTCGCCCAGCTGAGTTACACTACTTGTAGTAGGACCCGCTGGATACTTGTCGCCACTCCTACCTTTTTTTCTGTACCCACGACCCATTACTTACAAGCCTTTCTCCCGTCGTTGTATCGCGTCCGCTCTCTGCCCGATGACGCCTCCACACGTTTACCTCGATCGACCGCTGGCAAAAAAAAAACATTCCACGCAAACCGAACGAAAACAGCTGGCGTCTCAGTTCACGTCGCTGACCCTTCTCGAAGAAGGCAAGACGATGGATGACGTGCGACGAAAGCTCTCCCACGATTTCGTGCCTACCCTCAAGAACGGCGTCTGCTACTGGCCGCTCGTGGGCATGCTGAACTCGGCCTTCGTCCCGGTGCTGAGCCGGCCAGCGATGAGCAGCTTCGCGGGTGTGTTCTGGAACGTGTACATCTCGTACCAGGCAAACCACAACGGGATGGAGGTCGGGGAGCTATCCGTAGTGTATCCGTCGACGCAAGCGGCGGAGAACGCCCGCGCAGCCCTACGGTCAGAAGTTGGACCCAAATTCGCGTCCGACGGCGGAGGAGGAAAAGTTTCCGTGTCGGCGAAAGGAGGCGTCGACGCGAAGGGGAAGGACTCTGCTGGAGAGGAAGGGAACCCTGCGATTGACCGCGGCGGCGTGAAGAAGAAGAACCTTGTGCGGAGAACGACGGTTGTGTCGATGTGACAACTATAACCTCCATCCGTCCAACGCATGGAATGTACATAGTAGTTACAGTTGGTAAAAATACCTCCAAGACGGCGAAAGCCGCAGAACCTGCCTCGAGGATGTTGTCCACGAGCTTTGGCACGTGTTGTTAGTTAAGTAAGGAGCTGCATCCTGCTTTCGTGTTTTTTTGTGGCCGGCCGGTTTGTCGTGTGTTCCGGTTTTTGTGAAAATATGAGGAGAAGGGGGAGTTATGCGATTTTGGAACTGAGTAACACGAGCAACCGGGTAGCTTGAAGGCCAGCGGTAGCTGTTGTCCTTGGCGCTGGTACGTACGTATGTGTATACGTTCCAGTTAGATCGGGCAGAAAGAGCGTGAGGTGTAGGTTGTACTTACAGGTAAGAGGCCAGAGGTGGATAGAGTGTCCACCGTAGATATCGCTGGGCCGATGCCTTGCCCTGACAAGGGAGTGGAACTGCTTGCTCATAGAACGCCCAGCTATTGAGCTGGGCCAAATTTCGAGGGGGGCGGGAGGGGGGCAGGTTTTGTTGCTGCTGCCTCGTAGGTTGTATAACTTCCGTCCATTTTTGCATTTTTTCGTGTCTACTGGTGGCTGTTGTGTGGAGCGTCCTGGCACTGGTTGCTTCCGATGCCCGTGGCTTGTGAGGAGAGGCTTGGGTGTGACTGTGTTATGAGTTTGGTCGAGATGGAGTGCTGGCTAATTTTGCCCGATAGCTGTACGAGCGCACGTCTCGGCCAAAATGTCTGTTTGCGTTAAAACCCGTGATTGTGAGGTTACCCGTGGATGGCTAGCCGTTACAGCAGTATGCTGTTTGTGCCATGTTTATGCCACCCGGGTCGGGGCTTGAGTTGTTATGATGTCTTTGGAACGACGATGTACGTAGAGTGGCGTTGAAGCGGAAAACCATAGTGACACTATAGTCTAACTGATACCAGGTAGTTATTTAACAATTTATGGCACCTCTACCTCTTCGTAGCCGTGTCCTCGTCTTGGTAGATCACGTCATAGTACGGCGGGTGTTTTCAGTCAAGAACCTAGCTTCAAGATGGCGATGGTGTTTGCCCATTGGCGGCTGTCGCTCCTCAATTGCTTCGCCACGGTGCGTTTTGTATTATGCCAACGCCAAGTATCACTTACCGACCGTGCTGGTACCGTAGCTGTACCTCTTGTCGTTTGCTATAGGACGCAGCGTTGCATTTTATGAGACTCGGAATTTAATCGTGTCGTGAGTTTGGCCCGCGGATGCCTGATCTGCTGCCGGTATGTCGACAGAGTTGCGGCTCAAGCCGCGCTCACCCCCGATGCGGCCGATCTATAGTACGACTCTAGCGTCCCAGCGTGTATCGGAGGTGTAGCGGCATCCCAGACCGAGAGCGGTAGACGGGGCAACATTGTCAAGTGGTCCTGTAGACCTCCAATGTGTCTCTACGCCTGGTACGGAAAGGCGTCATGGGCGTCACTCTGTTGGCAAAGAGCGCCTTGCCCACACCACTTGCACCGTAGAAGATAGAAAGACATTTGGTTTAGTTGGGCCGCGTTTGTGTAACCTCATGGGGCTCGGTCACGCGCCCGATGCTCCGATGATAAGTCACGTGAAAATGGCGATCAACGTACGGCAGCACGTCGACCCATTTCTTAAACTAAGCGTGTGCGGGTGAACGCCACGAGTGGCGATATTTCCTCTGCACGAAGGCAGACTCGCCAGAAACATAGAAAAATACTTCGACTTCTTCTGTAAAAGTCGAGCGGCAAAAGAAAAATACTTTGACTTCTGCAAAAGTCGAGAGAACGGGAACTGGCGATTTAAGCCAGTCATGTCGCTCTCAAGTACTGTAATTGCTGTGTTTTACAGCCAGCGGATTCATTTCTTCGAGCCGAGGAGTATCCAGAGGCAGCAAGGCGTTACTCGGCCCTCGGCGATGTCCTTCTGCTTCGACAAATACCTCGAGTATTTGTTGAGTCTGTTATTCAGTCGCCCCCAAACGTGCAACCCGAGGGTCTTCCGTTGCACCAACTCCTGAGAGGCGGTCGAAGAGATTGCGACGGGGGGAGGGGCGCACTGGGCTCTGAGGGAGGCTAGCTGTTATCCAACAGTAAGACGATGACACCTTGAAAGGTGGACCCGCGGTACTTGAGCGGTGCTACTTGTTTGTTGGTCGGAATGATGAGTTGGGCAGTGCATACGTACACACGCCTGGAAAGGCGAGAAATGTGGAGCGTTTTTGACTACAATAACAGTGAATCTGAAAGTTCACATACAAAAGCCTCACGGTTCCACCAGTGTACGTTGGATGGCCGGGGCAAATAACGCTGATATCTCGTCGTCTGGAGAGAACAGGGCCTGAAGTAGTGCATCCAACGAGCGGAACCAACCCCTCCCCCCGTTTACACCGAACCTATCGCGACAGCGCTTCGACCGTAAAATGAAACAGTCTTGTGGGGAGGTGAGGCCGACTTTTCCCTCCTTTCCACTTGTCTATCCCGACGGCACACGACATTGACGACTCACCTGCATGTGTAGCGCTGGGTACAAAATCATGGGGAATTTGTGGTTCATGCCAACGAAGTACTCGAGGGTTATGAGCAGCTCCCCGTTCTCATGCGCCCTCGCTATGTCCTTCAGCTGCTCGGAAAACATCGGCCAAAACACATCGTTCGAGAGGTGGAGGCCTCTCACCAGCCTATCCAGCTCACCGGGCTCGAGCTCGCCCATCTCGGTCACTTTGCAGGTGTGGAAGAGGAACTCTACCAGTTCGCGCTGAGAGAGCGTTCATGGGGTTGGGTACGTGGGCGCGGAGCTTGCTCTATCAATGGCGGGGGCAACAGGGTGGAGTTGTCCCCTGGTGAGGCAGGGGTCTGAAAGAGCCCGTCCCTCACCATTGGCGACGACAAGCACACCGCATCTACTACTCGACGGCACCAAATCTACTACTGCGAGTTCGGAAGGCATGGGAGGACGACTTGGAATGGTTGGCTTAAGGGGCCAACACGGACACCTCCGCCTCTCCCAAGCAGGCGCGACCGCCCCGCCTTCCCGTATCGGCTCGTGCAACGACTCCTGGCCATAGGCTGGGTCCAGGACAAACCTTCCTTTTGGGATGCGTGCCGCCTTGAATTCATTTGAAAGGCGGTGTTCCAGAGCCAGCATCAGAACCCGCATCAATCCAAGTACGGGAAATAAACGACCCTGTGTTATATGAGAAACTGTCACGTAAGTGGCACGTGGATGGCATCGGTTACAACCCCTACCGACATTCTGCCCGACAAAGCGCCGCGCGCATCGTAAATCTACTCTCAGGCCACGTGGACAACCGGTGCTCTCTGCGCTGCTGTCTTATTCCCGGCCTTTCTTACCTCAGACATGAGACAGAGGCAGATGCACCCGAATATCCATGTGGCACGATTCATCTCTCCCGGTACCGCGTGAGCGTGAAGATGATTGCTCGCCCAAATAATCTGTGACAAGCCGATGGCAAGGCGCTTTCTTTCGTGAAGACTGTAACAGGCGGTTGGCCACCGACATGTCCGTGAGTTTGTGAGTGATTCTTGCCCCTCTAGCCATTTCTACAGTAGCAAGCACCTTTTCTTGTTCTTTTCCAGAAGAGGGCGACCGGTGACCCTATGGTTTCATAAAACTCTCTGTTGACCCTGTTAGGGCTCATATATAGCGACCAATAGAAAGTCGATTGCGATTGTATCAAGAATCTAGGAGGAGCGTGTAGCAGTAGAAGTATCGCCGTGCTGCACGCGTGTTGCACAGCCCCTTGCGTTGCAGCTCGGACACATCTCCTGCCCCAACACTGCTTCGTGCGGTCGATGCTGTAATCGTCATTTGTTTTCCACGTTTTTTCCCAAAGGGGTTAACACAACAGTTGCGCACACGTCATTTACACAACACATGGGGGCGAGCCGAGCGTTGCTAAGCACACTTCGCTACTCTCGATACGGTTTCCACCATCATGAAACGACGACCGAAACATTCACCCACCCCAATTCGGTGGTGGTGACGTCCTGAAACTATGGCTCACCTCCCTCATGAACAAAAATGGCGATATTCCGAGCGTCATCGTGAACAGGGACACGCGCACCTCCTTGTCGACCAAGCCAATACCCGCCGCCCCCGGCGAAAGGCCTGCTCGTATCGCCTCGTCCTCTTCCTTACGTCTGAGTGCGTTGGACATTACTTCTTTATAGACGTCCGCAAGGACTGCGAGGTGGGTCTCCTTGATTCCTGCCTTCCTCATCCTCTTGTTCCTCGGCATGCCGAGGATGCCGACAAGCTCTTGCCTGGAGAGATCACGCAACAAATGCGAATGAAGAATCATGTGCGGTGCACCGTAAGACACTATATTCGTCGTGGGGTCTAAACAACGACAACAGCAGCACACAACAGCGACAACAACAGCAACAACAACAATAACAACACTAAGTGTTCTCATTGGCGCAAGCACTTCTTCTGTCTTAAAACACAGCAGTCAAGCGTTTCTTGCGTGGGTCGCGTGGACCATTAGTGCCGAGCGTACGAGATGACGATGTTGTGACTGTCCCGGCCGCGATTTCTAATCCCGCTCCTGCTTCCACTCGTTCAGCCGGCGTAAAGATGCACCCGCCAATCCCCATACTCAACGGTTTCCATCGATATCGTTCGCTTCCGTGGCCAGCCGATTTAGCGCGTTTGGAGAAATGTGTGGTTACGATAGTGTGCGCCAGAGCTTCACGGCGTTCCAGGGCGCGCGCACGGGGCTGGGGGTAGATAGTCCGTGGCGAGGGGTGAGCCGCGGAGAGCCCTGACCCGCCCCTCATCGCTCACCTGTCTTCCATCAACCTTCTCCCAAACGGATGGGGACACGAAAACCTCCCGGCCTTGACGTAACGTTTCGCTGCCGATATGTGGCCGCTTTCATCGGCCTCCAATATCTCGACCGACGGGCTCCGAGCTCCTCGCATGAGCCTAGCCTTCCGCCGCGTGACCCGAGTCTCTGGCGCGAGCCAACCGCCCGCAGTTATCGGACCGGGCTCGTCATCGTAGTCCTCTTGGTCTTGTGCCCCCGAGTGCGCTTGAGCGTTGCCTGCTGCCGCCCGTTCGGCCTCCTCGGCTTTCTCCCTCGCAATAGCCTTTTTTTTCGTTTCCTTCACCAACTTTTGGCTCAATTTCATGACGACTTCCGCTTGGCACATCCCATTATGCTTCCGTCGAGCGGCACCAGTTCTGAACAGAAATAGACCCATCCATGCACGGTTTGTCAGACGCTCGTGGTGAAACAATCGTTCGCTCTGTGTGTCGGGATCGTTTCATACGACAGACCGGATAATTAACGAGACTCGAAACGTCAAGCACTGGATTGCGGGAATAGCATGTCGGTGAAACTTGCGACAGGATCCTTTTCAACGGGCTCAATGGACTTCTACCGGGTGTTTAAATCTCAACGTTCCCTGTGTTCTGTTCGCATACTGTGGTGTATAATTTCCAGTGTCGAGTGTTCAACATGTCCACATGTCAGAGCGCGGCCATGTACTCACATACGGCATATTGGAACCACGAATATTGCAGCCACTGCACATGCTCGCAGTGTAAATCACGCTTTTGAAATAACTGGCAAGTATATAGACAAGTCTATCATACGTACTGGTACCACCTAATCTAAAACCACAACAGCCAAGGACGTGCGTGATTCCGTGGGTTTGTGACTACGTGCAAGAGTGCGGTCAGTCAGCGTGATACTGTGGGATTACTCTCAAATAAGCTGGACGCGTCCAGTGTATACCTATTTTAGTGGTAGTCGTGACACGGTGTCTTACATACTGATGCACGAGCCACCTGATGCCGGGTCCCTATTCTCCTCGATGTCTTGACTGCGGTCCATCGCCACCGCCCGGTAAGAAACATGGAAGCATGCAGCAGCGGGAGAAAACTGGCGATTCAACCGGTCTACCGTGCCGCAGTGACACTTGAGGACGGTATAGAAATAGGCATCGCGAACTAGACGGAAGCCGTGAGGACCAAGTTATGCCGAGCTCTTTGCATTGTCGTCGTGTTAGCTCTACTCTAGATAAACAATTAACCCGAGTAATTTGTTAATCACAGGTATCACATGTAGTAGTATCATACGCAACACCAAGTACACTGGTACAAGGTCCCAAAGGAATGTCGAAAATATGCGACGGAGCATGATCTACCCGGTATCGGCCACCCGTCCACAAGTAAGTGCACCAGTAAAAATCAAAACCGCGTTTCGCGCAAAGATCGCACCATTCCACCGCCACCGCCGCGTTGGTGCTTTTGAATAACGACGCCGGCAATGGTGCCAACTCCGCTTTTCCTTTGGCCTGCGTGTGTTTCTTAGGAGCCTTGTCTGAGACGGCTGCTTCATCGTCACATTGCGGCTTGCGCCGTCCCGCGTGTTGGGTATTTTTTTTGTCGGCCGGCATTGGGGCGGTGACACCGACGACCCAGCCCAAAGCCCTCCCAGCGGGCACCCCGCTACCATGCCAAAATCCTGCCGAGGAATCAGGTTGGGGGTACGAGTACGAGGTACCCCTGAAAGTTTCTACGTACAAGCAATTATAGCGGGGGGTCACGAAACGTGCGCGTGTGCGCGTACAGATATAATCAACGAGCCGGAACATCGGGCTTGTATGAGGAAATGTAACGGGAATGTAACTGCCGGACAACAAGTACGCGATGAGCGAAGGCGGAGACCGAAAAGGCGAGGAAGGAGTGTCGTGTTGTTGTCGTGTTGGAGTGTACAGTCTCGTAGTGACGCGGGGAACCCTTGGAAACCGACCGACAGTTCCAGGTGGCCAAGATCACAGAGTAACATGTGGGATGTTCTCCATAGAATCACAGAAACATAGGATCGCAAACTTTGCTGTAGGACACCTGTGCGATGTGGAACGTCATACAGTGCCGATGAAGATGACTCTTCATTTTTGGTTCGGGGTTCGAAGCCAAGGGAGTTCCACCAAGATAGTGAGGCGTTATGCATCCGGGTACGCGACAACGACCGACATGCACAAGGGGGGAGCACATGCCAGATGCATTTCGCCTCACCTAACCTGTCCTGTGCTCACGTGCCCGCAGTGATTGGTGGTGCTGATCTCCAGATAGTGGGCATACGTTTCGGTAGTAGCGCCAACACATTTGCAAGGCTGGGGTGGTTCTGCAAGACAGCTGCAGGTATGTGTGGAGAATATGATGCTGAACTTCTTGTTCAAACGAGTAAACATGTTCTTCAATGAAGATGTCTCAACACGACGTCAAGGCCTGACGAAGGCAGCGTGCTGCAGCAAAACACGACTCTTCTATATCTAGCCGCGGTGTCGACTGCCTCCTGCCTGGCAACCCCTCCTGACGAGCAACTCTCTCTCCGCACCCAGGTCACAAACAAACGAAGTCCGCGCACGACAACAACAGGATACATCGTGGAGGAAGCAAGGATCGCAGCAACATCGCTGTGCACCGGGAACATCACACGCTTGTCGGGCGGCGCTGTCCCCGAGCGTACTTGCACCAGACCCTCTAGGTGTTGTTGCTGTCGCTGCTATAGCAGTGGAGGAGCAGAGGAAGGAACAGGAGCAGGAGCAAAAAACATATGTAGCAAGAGCAAGACATGAAAAGACAGCACAAGCAGGAACAGGAGCAAGAACATGAAGGGGATGATCACCATCTAGAGGGGGGAAAAGAGGGGCCGGAGGGGGACAAGGAGGAGCTCCATGCGTTGTTGTCGGCTTCCCCCCGCTGTTGGGAGAATCCTGGTCTGCTTGGCTTCAACAAGCTGAAGGCTAGGACGACTTTAGGAGCTTTCTCATCCGTGCACCAAGCGAGGTGGAGTGGCCGCTCAACCGGATCACGAGCGTCTAGTACCGCTTCGTTCGAATATTTGAATATTTGAACTACCGTTACCGGCACATGAATACCTGATACCAGGTCCAGCAATAACTCCGCATACCTTCCCTAGAGGTGTTAAACCTATTTTAGTAGGGTCTCTATGACGGAAAATCCAAATACGTCCAATCCAACATGCATTACTCTACGCAAGTGGTTTTGGTCGTCAACAAAGCAATACTCTGTACGTACGCAAGTGGTTTTGGTGCAAAAAAGCAAATGTTCCCTCATTCTGCCCCAACCGTAATATGAAACGCCTCCCTATAGGACGAACCTGGAACTCCCGGCGGCCTCCGAGAACGTTCTCAGCCTGGACGGCACATGGCGGTTCGCCCTCCACTCTTGCCCGGAGAAAGCGCTGGCCTCAAGATTTTTCCGAAGAAGATTCCAGGAGGAGGTCACGGGGAAATTCGCTGACCCTACCGCCCATGGTGACACTAGCGGCACCTCGGGCGGGGCGGAAGGGATGGGGTGTGGAGGCGGGGGGTTGAGAGATGATGACGGCGTGCGCGGAGCGGACGGGACCTGGAGAGATACGCCTGTTCCCAGCTGCTGGCAGATGCAGGTCTGTGTGTGTGCTTGTGTGTTCTGTGTGCTTGTGGATTCGTCTGTGTGCTTGTGGATTCGTGTGTGTTTTCGTGTTATGCGTTTGTTTTGCTTGTTTTTTGGTGCATCAGCGTTTGTCGAGAACAGTTACGACGCAGCCACGCCCGCGTTGCAAGCCGGTTTTGATAATCGACGCCAACAACAGTGGGTTTTTACATTACGGTAGGCGAGGTTGATGCTCGCCGCTTTCGCTCTTCTGGACTGTGAGGCGTGGTGTTGACGAAGCCGATGGCATGTGACACGTTGTGGTTGGCCTAGACAGCTAAAAATGCCTGCCCCTGCCCTCCGCACGATCTCGAGAAACCGCCCTGACGCCCTCCCCACAGGATACCCCCCCACCTCGCGCATATTGCAACACCTGTGGCCCTTTCTCGTCCGTACTGCCCCTATCGCCCGCACGCCCCCCCCCCCCCCCCGCCGACATCACGCGCCGTTCGCGCTTCCTCAGGGCTATGACGTGCCTATCTACACGAACTTCCAGTACCCGTTTCCCGTCGAGCCTCCCGCCGTGCCATCCATCAATCCAACCGGGTGTTACCGCCTCACGTTCTCCATGCCTGATACTTGGGGAACCTCCACTGGCGGCGGCGGCGGTGGCGGAGCGGTGCCTCAGCGCAGGAGGGTAGTCTTGCATTTCGCGGGAGTTGACAGCGCGTTTTTCGCCTGGATCAATGGGCGCTTGGTGAGAGCGGGGGTGGGGGCGGGGTAGATTTTGTCAGGATAGTAGTTGCAGTGCAAGAACACTCATGCCGTCAGATTTCACATCTGGCCAGGTCGGCGCAGGCCAATACTCGCTTGCTTTCTCTGGCGGTAGGTAGCTGAGCGCCCTCGACGGGCAGCCGCCGGTTTATGCAGATGCGGACACGGTCGTTCGAATTCGCCGCGCAAGACGCACGAACACGCGCACTATGGAACACCCACACACAAGACAAAGACGCACACGCACATACACGCATGCGCATACATACACACACATACATACACACAAATATTCACACATGCAGGCACGCACACCATAATACACTTACACACAACAGAGACATGATCACACACATATACACATACATACATACGCAGGTGGGGTTCTCTAAGGACAGCCGCCTGCCGGCGGAATTCGACGTGACTGAGAGCGTCTTGTACGGGTCGGGGTCGGAGAACGTTCTGTCGGTGATGGTGTTGCGCTGGAGCGACGCCTCGTACTTGGAGGACCAGGTGTGTTTCTGTCGGTCGCTTGGGTTGACTGACTCGCTCGAAATGCTGCGGGGGTGGACGGGTTTGATTGTGTGGTTGCTGCTGTTGCTGTTGTTGTTGCTGTTGCTATTGCTGTTCCTGCTGTTGCTTCTGCTGCTGTTGCTGCTGCTCTTGGTGCTGCTGTCGCTGCTGCTGTTGCCGCTGTTATTGCTACTTATGGTTGCTGCTGTTGCTGCTGCTGCTGTTTCTCCTATTGCCATTGTTGTTGTCGATGTCGTCGTTGTTTTTCTGCGGTTATTGTTGTTATTCCGTACGCCCAGCGGGCGTAAGGCATGTTTTCCATCGTTTGAAGTCGGGACGTCACAAGTCGAAGGGACTGCCAGTGTGGGACGATTTTTTTCATGTTCTGACACCGATACCGCTGCTGTTAATCTGATTGCATCTTCGGCGGAACGAATGCGTCGAGACTGATTCGTTACCTCTGTCGGAACAATCAGCAAATGTGGGTTTTCTATCTCTACTTATCGTGTGTGAGGGGGGGGGGTGGGGGGGGGATCATACTCCCCTCCTTGCTATGAAGATTTTTCACTCCTTGCGAAACTATCAACAGGCGTGCAGCAGTAAACACTAGTGCCGTTCTTCACCGAACAAATCTCTTTCGTACCAGTACATAATTATCGTTCTTCTGGTCGGGCCTTCCAGATTCTTTTCCTCATCCCCGCGCGAACAAACCCAACCGCCGCTGCTGTTGTGAGCCCAACGATTACCACTGCCGGCCTCTACTCACGCTCTCCTTTCCTATGCCGTCTCCTTGTTGTTTTTTCGAAACTGTTTTCTTCGTTTCTGCGTCAGGATCACTGGTGGCTGAGCGGGATCCATCGAAGCGTGCGGCTCGTCAGTCTCCCGAAGCCGTGCGTCCTCTCTGACTTCTCCTGGCAGGCGAGAGCAAAATGTCGTTGCCGAACCAAGCTCGCGGTTCGAGCTCGTTTGACTGTGGTTATTTCCACTATTAATGTCGTTTTCTTTCTGTCTCTCCCAAAAAAAATGGGTTGATCAGTTTTTTTTTGTGTTCATTTTGTGGCCATTTTCGTTTTTTTTTATGTCACGATTCTACCGTCGGTCGCAGCGTTCCTTTCCACAGAGTGGTGACGAGGAGCAAGGAAAGGAGGTAGAGGAGAAGGAGGAGGAGGAGGAGGAAGCGTCGGAGGAGAAGGGTCGCCCTCGTTGGCTTTAGACGGCTTACTGCGAGGAAACGTTTTTGTTCTAGACGATGATTTCCCCCGATTGTCTACTGCCGTGCGTACGACTTTTTTTATTTATTTTTTTTTATCCTCCGGCGGATGGGGAAAAATAAAGCTTAAGCTCACCACACTTCCACGTACTTTCGTACGTG
>JAYJMJ010000289.1:2750221-2768323 GCA_036873875.1 Laminaria ephemera
AGCACCCCAGTTTTACCTGGCGTATCCTTCAGTTCCCGTGGTAACAGCAGCGCAAGCTGCTCTTACCCACGGTTGCCCACAGACCATTTGCTCCTTTTCTTTTTCCTTTCTTTTTTTAGGTGTGCACCGAAAACTGAGCCGCCACGCCAACGACGAAAGTCCGAACGATGGCACCGAAGTGCGTATTCATCCCCTGACGCCGCTGGCTCTACTTCTCAGCTCCGGGTAGCTCTCATTTATTTCCTTTTTTGCGCTCGCATGTGCTCTTTCTTGTTCGTTTCAGCCGCGTGACTGAAGTAGCCCAACAGGTAGTTCCCTTTAACGAACGTTCCTCTGAACGCAATACGCATTTTCTCAGGCAGTGTTCTCGGAACCCCCTGACGTCAGCGAGGCGCGTCTCAGCGTCCAATGCCTGTTAGATCGATCGTCCTCTTCAACCGCGGCACTCGGCGGCGGCCAAGGCGATGCTGGCACTATCCAAGTCGGAGCGTACCTGTTCGAGGAAGGGGTCATGTCAGCGCCGTCAACAGTGCCTTCTCGCGGACCCCACCACTCGACTAAGCCCGATGCGGGTCAGAACGAAGGCGCTGAGCTAGGAGAAAGTGGGGGGAGAGGAGGCGGAAGAAAGCCAGAGCCCATCGCGGAGGCTCGGTGCACTACGGCCGATCCTTGTGTGGGACTCGACCTGATGGTGCGAAACGGCGAATCAAGAGAGGGGAGGGGGGCGGGCGGGAGGGGGGCAAAGGTTGTGTGATGGGGAAGGGAAGGATATTCCCCACGTCGCTTGGTCCTGGTTTTGTTTGGGTCGCGAATGTCGCCGATGTCGCCAATACCAGAAGCAGCAGAGGCAGAGGCAGTGCAGCAGTAGCAGCAGCAGCAGAACGCGTAAGCCTGGAGATATAACCACCGATCGCAATAATGCGGCTTTCGCCTCTGACGCGCTGCTTCCCCCCCCTCCCTCACGTAACGGCACGCAAACAATACGCGCGGCAACGGTGGCCACCTGGCAGGTTTCCCGCCCGAAGCTGTGGACGGCGGAGCGACCCTACCTGTACACCCTCGTTGTTTGCACCTTCGCGGCAGGACCGGAGGGCGCGGTCAAAGAGAAACTTCTCCAGTGCGAGAGCTCCCGCGTGGGGTTTCGAAAGGTGGGGAGTGAGCGGGGACAGGGGAAGTATCAATCAACAACGAGTTTTTTCTGTGCCGCTGCGTAGTTGGGGTTATTCGCGCACTTGCGGTTGCGGCGGTTGCATTGATTCATCGGTTGCGTTGTTGGCGGCCTTTTGTTGTCTATTCTCTAGGGCGTAGGGGGGCGCCAAGGAAAGAGGGAGGGGGGAGTGACTCCTTGTGAATGGCTTTTGGTAGTGCGATGGACACTCGGATACCCAGGAAGTCAGTGTGATGTGGAAAGATAGACGAGGTCGGTTTTGAACGGAGGCTTCGCTTGACCTTCGCCAACCGTCGCAGAGGAAAAGCGTATGTACGCACCCTCTGGGTGTCCCACGCTTGATGAGATCTCGCATGACGATGGTTTTTGCAGTGGTAGGGAGCTGTACCACATGCTAACTTGAGGGTTCACGCAAACAAGGAGTCAAGCTATCTGCATCACGAGAGGCTGGCCCACGCTGCGCGTGCGCCCGTTGCGTCGTCTCAGTGCAAGGGGAATATGCGTCGTGCAGCTCGCTGCAAGACAGATGCGCTGGAGTCTCACGAATAACCTGTTTGTTTTCTTTACGTCAATGCTCCGCAAGATCGAAGTCTCCGGGGGACAGCTGCGGGTTAACGGCCGGCCAATCACGGTAGCAGGCGCGAACCGGCACGAGCACGACGACATTGGGGGCAAAGTTGTGCCGCTGGAGTCCATGGTCCTGGATGCGGTGACGATGAAGCGCTACAACTTCAACGCCGTCAGGACTTCCCACTACCCGAACCACCCCTTCTTCTACGAGGTGAGGGGTAAGGCCGTCGTAGGGCTGCCCGTGCCTTTGATGTATCCTTTTTTGTTACCACGGGCTAGATTTCAGGGAAATGAGCTAATGTGAGAATATCGTCATCACCATCAGTCTTGCTTCGGCGAGAAAGAAAAAAAGCACATCACAAGCGCTCTCCATGAACCGCAAGCTACGAAACAAAAAGCCTACTATACCAAGATGTGGTGGTGTTTTAATTGCGGTCGGTCCGGAAGTAAGCCCGCAGTTAGTCCACTTTACGTCGGCGGCTGATGTTACGCTTTTTCATAAAAAATAACTCCTTTCCGGAAGCACGTATGTCACACAGAATCCCCCCCCCCACCCCGTTCCCCCTAAGCATGGCCACGCGCTTTGAAGCAGCTGCCAAGCTCTCTCACCGTCGATCGACGCGCCCTGTTGTACGCCTCTTCAATGCCAAGCACGTGCCTAGTGGGTGCCCTTATCGCGCACCGTGATGCCTTGGAGCGGTGCTTCCTTCTCGGGAACAGCGACGCCGCGGGCGCACAAAATACCCCGATCGTCGAGAAAAATCCGTGCGGTACATTCGGGTACCCGCTTGTCAATCGGTTCCGATGCGCTCATCGGCTGACGTATGCCCTTGCCTCCACCCCCCTCCTCTCTACCTCTCTCTCTCGTGTGTATTTGTGCGTGTATGTGTGTGTTTGTGTGTGTGTACATCCGGCGGCCTGCCGGCCGCCTAGGTTTGCGATCGCCTGGGGCTGTACGTGGTGGACGAGGCAAACATCGAAACCCACGGGATGACGCCGACGCCCTCCCGTCTCACGAAAGATCCGGCCTGGCAGGAGGCTCACATGGAGCGCCTCCAGGTGACGCCCGGAAGAAAAGCGCGCGGTGCCTCCCGATTGGCGTGGTGTCAGGATTTTGGTTGGATGAAGCATGCCGGGTCGGTGTTAACATGACGCGCGTTTGATGCACCGTGACGGTATTTTTTGTTTTTCGAAAAACTCTGATGCTGGCGGTTGAGCTAGAAGTATGAGCTGTTCCAGGGCTCCTCACGAGTGCCGCAGAGTACGTATGTGTCTCATGGCTTATTCTCACTCTTGGCACTTATCTTAGTTACTTCCCCTCGATTTAACACTAGGATCCTCCTCTCATTGAAACGCCTTCCAGGCCATGGTAGAACGGGACAAGAACCACCCGAGTATCATCTCCTGGTCCCTCGGAAACGAAGCTGGCCTGGGCTCTGCGCACTACGCCATGGCTTCCTGGGTTCGCGAACGTGATGCTTCCAGAGTCCTCATGTAGGTGGCGGGATGGCGTTATTTTTAAGGGGGGCCGAGGGGGTTGTCCCCGGGCAAGCCACACGTATGTAAAACATCTTGACATTCATCTTCAGGATTTTTGTTTTTGAGGAAGCCCTCGGGGTGTGCCGCAGACCGTGGATTATATTTTGCCGCAAAGCAGACAAGACTATAGTGAGGTTGGATGCTCTTCCTCCCTCCTCATCTCTCCTTCTTTGTCGGCGGACTGCCGTGATCTTGGCTTATTATTTTTCGGAAGCGGACGGTGATCTCTGGGTCGAACTAAAACTCCATCGCAGCATTCGCAGCAGAGCACCCCCCCTCGATCAGGTTATGGCAGCAACAGCAACGTAATAGTAAGTCGTTCTCGCCCCCACCCCCCCTTCCCTACCCTCTGGCAGGTACGAGCCGGCGATGTTTGAGGGTTCCCCGTCAGCGTCCGCGCCAGGCTCGGCGGGGGACGGTCGCCAGCGTTCGGCTACGGATGTCTTGTGCCCCATGTACGCGCGCGTAGAGGAGTGTGTGCGGTTTGTGGAGGCCGACGACGACGGGGATGGCGGGGGCCGTCCCCTGATCCTCTGCGAGTACAGCCACGCCATGGGGAACAGTAACGGAAACCTTGACAAATATTGGAAGCTTTTCCGCTCACACCCTCGCTGCCAGGGAGGATTCGTGTGGGACTGGGTTGACCAGGGACTGCGAAAGAGCATCCCCGGTCCTAGGGCGGGAGCGACGCTGGTTGAGGCCCGGGACGAAGACACGGGGGACGCCCAGACTTGGGGGTACGGAGGAGACTTCGATGAACCTATCGACGACGGAAATTTCTGCATCAATGGGGTGGTGTGGCCGGATCGCACGCCCCACCCGGCGATGGAAGAGGTGCACCCGTGCTTGGTTTTCTGCTGTTATCGTCGTTCCCTTGTGTAAGCTGCTTGACTTTTAGGCTTGCGCCGTCTGCTCACGTTGCAAGTTGGCTGTCTTTCGATGATTGCCTATTTTTTACCGATATTTAGGCTGTGACCAGACGAATGGCAAATGCTCCTACACACCAAATACGCTACAGCAGGTGATCCAACGACCCATGCAACAGTCGACGACACAGCTGACCATGAATGCAACATTTGATAACACAGCTGAGCATGAAACCACCCTTCCCAACTACTCCTTCCGCCACACGCGCTCTTGTTTCGTCTGCACCTCCGCCTCTGCCTCGGCTCTGCCTCAACCTGCCGCTGTGTTTTTAGTTCAAGCACGTTATGCAACCATTCGACGTGTCGATCTCGCCGGAAGGCATCGAGGTTCGCCGCGAGGACACCGCGCCTTCTTCTGGGCCGACCTCGACCGCGACATCGACCCCGATCCTGACTTCGACATCGACCTCGACCGCGTTCGTCACGACGGTTGCGGTGTCGATTACCAACCGGTACGACCACACCGACAGCCTTCAGGAGCACCTAATGTTCGGGTGGAAGGTGGAGGTCGACGGGCTCAGCGTTGCCGAGGGAGACGACCTGTTGCCCGTCCTTGGCTCGTCTCCCTCCGAGGACTTCATTGAGGAGGACAAGGCCAAGGTACCGCCCGGGGGCAGTTCTGCAACCGCCGCCGCTGCCGCCCCCGCCGCCGCAGCAGCAGCAGCTCATCCTGCGGCGCACGGTGTTTCCGAGGCTACGGCAACGGCGAGGGTGCATAAGGCAATCGGTGGCGGGGGCGACAGTAATGGCAAGGTTTCAAGGGCGACGGTGACGTTCGAGACGTCGTTGCCACTGCCTGGGCAGGAATGCTGGCTGACGGTCACGGGGCGGCTGAGGGAGGCTACAGCGTGGGCGGCGGCGGGGCATGTGGTGGGGCACACGCAGCTGAAGCTGAACTCCGGGAAAGTGAGAGTGAGTTCCTCGCGGCTCATATTTTAGGTAGCTGTGCTGGCTGGTAGTTTCGAGGTATTTTGGGAGTGGAAGTCGTTTTTGTTGTTGGTTTCTCCCGCGGTATTGGGCAGAGCGTGTATTGCGGCGACGAGAGTCTGGTATATCATTGACCCTCACCCACGCGCAAGTGCTTCTGCTGCCTTCGCTGTTGGCACCACCTGTTGTCGTGCATTCGCGCGTCAAAAAATGAATTGCCTCCTATATGTTTTGCTGGCCGAACGACAGCGTTGATCGATCGTGTTGCTTATGCTGTTTTTTTTTACTACAGATGCCACACACCGTTGCTGGAGTACAAGCGCCGGCGACGACAAGGACGTCAGCCGGCGGGAAGGCGTCTTCAATAGGTGAGGCGGCTCCAGGACTTATTTGTCGAACTTGGGCTTTAATTTGCCGAACGGACCCTGTGCACGTTCATTCGGCGACGAATGATATTTTTAAGACCACGGGCGGGCATGACGATCTGAGTTGGTTCGAGGGCGGAGACAGGGGTGGGGGGCGCTAGGCGACCGCTGGTAAACGCTTACTCGGTTGCAGCTGTGATTTTATCGTCATACGTGATCAAGCCTTTTGGCGGGCACAACCCCTTCCGTTCTTCAGGTTTCCCTGTTGGCAGCCTAGTGCTGGGACCAGTTTAACCCGGCGTTGTGGCCGCTGTCACGCCCCCCCCCCAAAAAAAACGCGAGTTTTTACAGTAACGCCTGTTGCCGCACCGCGTGTGTTCGGTCTATGTACCAGCAAACTCCGCTCTTAAAATGTCCCCGCCTTTCCCCCCACCCTCTCTCGCGTGCGGCGCAAATGGACCGTCCCCCTCGTACAGCAGTGGAGGAGAGCAAGGTAGACGCCAGCCTGACCGTCACGGTCCCATTTCCGGTCGGCAACGGGGACGCGGGCGCCGGCGGCATTCGCGCCGTGTTTGACATGCAAAGCGGCAGCCTCTCCCGGCTGCAGCTCCTCGAAGCCGACGACGGCGGTGGCGGCAACTTGGGCGCAGTCGACTTGCTGGATTGCGTTGAGGACGGCGCGCGAGAGAACGGAAAGGAGGACGAAGAGGTGAGCAAAAGAGACACGAAAAAGGTGGGACGAAAGTCGTCAAGTGTAGCCGCTAAAGCTGCGGTGTTTTCTCTGCTCGGGAGAAAGCTACCGGAGCAGTTCTGGAAGAGGAAGCCTTTTTTCCTCGCGATGCCTCATCACGCGCCGTAACATTGCGTTGTGGAGCCTGTCTTGTGACCACGGACTAGATTATGGCGACGAGTCAATGTGAGAACAGCATTATGTTTTGGATCCAAAGAACCCACCAGGCCGCTCCTCCTGACCTTGGCCTGCCCCTCCTCTGTTAACGGCGCCGTCGGACAGTACTTCCGCCGTGCCCTGGGCCTCCAGTTCCACCGAGCGCCAACGGACAACGACCGGGGAGGGTACGTTGGACGGTGGGACGTGGCGGGACTATTGGGCCCCGCGCTGGGGCCCTTCGATGTGCGCTCGGGATGGGAACGGCGTGCCGCGGACGATGCTATTATGGTAACCACGGAGTTCACGCTGAGGCCGCGCGCCCCTAAACCTAGGCTGTGCCAGCTCTTCTACAAGGTGACGGATCAAAACGGTCGTCAAATCAGGGAATGGGGAGGGGGAGAGAAAGGGTATCAAAATGAGGGAATGGGGAGGGAGAGAGGGGGGGAGGGAGGGGGGGGCAAGGCGTAGGCGAGCGGTAAAGAGCACAATGGTTGCGCTCGGAAGTAAGTTGTCGTACTTTGTCCGTGGCGGTTGAGCCCTCTCTGGTTTGTTATGTCTCGCATTCTCGTGACAAAATTGACAGCAGTATGGTATAGGGAGGGCGGGGTTTGTGTGACGGTAATGAAAGCTTTACATGCAGAATCGCCATAAAAACCTGTATTTCCCCAGCGCGGGACCACTTCTCGACACACCCCTCCTAGCCTAATCCCTAACCATACCGCACCCAACCGCCTCCCTATGTCTTCGCTCCCCTTCCTTATGTCTAGCTTCGAGCGTTCCGAGACAAAGCTGAAGCTGAGGCACGGGTGGCGATGGAGTCAGCACCTCCCCTGCGCGACCGACTGGATGTTCCTGCTGCCTTCACCCTCTCGCTCGAAAACCTTCGGAACGACGAGGTTTCGTTCGTACGAGCCATGGCCGCGGCGTGGAGGTTGGGGCACGCCGCCGATGATAGCGGTAAGGCCGGAGGGGACGGAGGTGGGGTCCGCGTGTGGCTCCCCCCGGTTCGCCTCAACTCTACGCATGACGTAGCCGCTGGGATGAGCGTGGCCCCGGAATGTGCCGTCGCGGACGGCGATGGCGATGGAGGGGAGGCGGGGAGCGCGGGGGCAAAGGGTGGTGGTGGAGGGGGAGGAGTTGGGTTTGATGCGGGCGAAATCCGATGCAGGGTTCGCTACACCGTCATGCCTTCCGGTGTGGTGGAGATGGAGAGCGATGTTTCTATGCCGGAGCATTGGCCGGCCATACCTAGGTGCGTGGGTGCGTGTAGACGCAATGTGGGACTTTCGCTCACCTGCGACGGGCTGGATGCCTCCAGTGGGTAATCTGGCCATGGGAGGTTTGATTATTGTCCGTCCCTCGCACCCAATTCGTCATCGACACACTCTCCGCTTCTCCGCCCTCCTGCCCCCTCCCACACATTTATATCTTGCCACACGCGAGGACGTTGTTATATCACCCTTTCCTCGGGCAGATACCTTGCTCAATGTTGTTTTGCAGACAAGGTTCTCCTTCCCGAAGCAACGGCTGACGCTAACAATCGAATGACTTCACGACGTTTCCACGTACAGTTATCCCCCCACACAGTTACGCCCCTCCCTGCTCCCCTCCCCGCCCATTGATTCCCCCTTCTCCCTTCATCTTGTGCGACCCCGCCGATTGACACCAACCTTCTCTCTTCGTGTTGTGCGACCCAGCCCATTGACACCCCCTTCTCTCGTCGTGTCGTGCGACCCCTTTTGCGTACTGTCAAACCTTCCACAACGAGCAGGGTAGGACTCCGTGCCCTTCTACCGGGCGATTTCTCGTCGGTGCGCTGGTTTGGCCGGGGACCGCACGAAAACTACCCCGACAGGAAGGCGTCGACCCTCGTCAGCGTACACGCCTCCACCGTGCCGGAGCAGCTCACCCCGTACATCCGGCCCGGAGAATGCGGCGCCAAGGTCGACGTGCGCTGGCTGGAAATCTCCCGCCCGCGTCGACCCCAGGCACTGCCGGCGCCGGTGTCATTAGCGCGACAGCCTGCCGTCCTGTTCGCTGTCCCTGGTGACTCTGGCGCTTGCGCCGGGGCAGGGAGCGGAGAAGCACGAGGAGGGAGCGAGCTGGGGACGGGTGAGGACGAGCAGCAGCAGCAGCAGCAGCAGGAAGGGCTGTTTGCGTTCAGCGCGCTACCGCACCTAGCTGAGGACCTTGCCGGGGTGATGCACCCCGAGCAGCTCGCTCCTCGGCCATTCACCGCCGTCAGCCTCGATCACCGGATCATGGGGGTCGGCGGCGATGATTCCTGGAGCGCATGTGTGCACGACGAGTTCCTTGTGCGACCGGGGCGGTTCAATTTTTCGTTTGCAATGGCCCCATACTGGCGTGTGTCCGAAGCCGTAAGCAGCGGTGAAATCGGCGGTGAGGCTGCGGCGCCCGGGGGAGAGGCGAGGAGCGAGGGCCAAGTACTAGGTGGACAGGCGGGCGAGTGCTGGCGAGCGCTACGGGAGGGGCAGGGAAATAGCTGAGCCCGCCGTGAGGGCGCGGGGCACGTGGTGATGTGGGTGGAAGGGATGGCTCTGGATCGGGCCGATTCCGGGACGGGGCGAGAGGAGCGGATTGTTTTGCGCTGGGCTTCGTGTGTGTGGACGTCGCTGAGATTATTTTAGTTGGTTGGTTTTAGGGCACGGGTTCGTTTTCGTGAAGGTATCGTTTTGCTTTCTAGTAGCATGGTTGGGTCTAATGCGTCGTTTTGCTTTCTATCAGCATGGTCGGATGCGATCTATTTGGTTGAGAGGCGCTTGAGTTGGTTCTCACGTTGCTTGTCCTGCTGCGCTGCCGTGGCCATCTCACCGCCTGCCCTGACACACATAATACCGCGAGTGAGGACCATTATTGTTTGTGTGGGGCGGATAATTGAGGCCTGTACGCCGACGTCCACGCCCCATCCCGTTTGTGTATGTCGGGACGGCGCTTTTGTCGGCATGCCTATTGTAGGCAAGAAAGTCCGCTGTAAAAGAACATAGCACCCAATGCGCACACGCATGCGCATTGGGGGGGGCGTACTCATTTGTTGCTTGCCTTAGTCATTTGACCATTGGCCACGCATCCCTTTCGAGACGGAGTATTGGGGGGGGAGTATTGCGTCTTTGGCGTTGCGCATTTGCGGGATGCAACAGACGAACAAAGTGGTCGTTGCTATTGTAGCGGCCAGTTTCATTTTCATTATATTCGCTGGTCATTTTGTATTGGAATGGCGTCTGCTTGGCCTCGGTATGTCCGTCTTGCCAACAAGCGCGTTGTCTGCTCGTCTGAGCGCGCGAGGTATGATACTCGCGGCCGGAGGGGTGGTCCCGGACATGTCCGGGGACGTGTGGGAACGCGCTCGTATCTGTCATGTAGTTTCCATGTTGCAAAGTACACATACAAAATTAGTGCAACAGACAATTGTGGGCACGTTGGTTCCAAAGCGAACGTGATGTGTTGACTTTTTGACGGCCTTACTACTACTTTCCCTCTCGTGTATTCCCCGGTTTTTGTCCCACAACAACTTCCCCGGCATTGTCGCACATTAATTTTCCCGCACTTCGGCAATACACCTATACGTACACCTTTCTACCAAGGAGACACGTTTACGAGGTTGGTGTTGGCCTCTATCCAATCCGCGAGCTCCACATCTCTACACGTGCGCCTCTTCCTACCGAGCCCGCCGAGCTGACTCCAACGCCCCGCCTTGCCACCTTTACCACGACGCACAGGGTTTCCGCCCTCCACCCCCCCGCCACGCCCCCCCGCGACCTCCATCAACACACCGCCGTTCACATCCTTGGCCCACAATCGGCCTGCCATGTGCAGTGGCGCCGCCCCCGCCGCCGCCCGGACGACGCCAGCTTTTGTAGGTGATGTTGCCGGGCTTGTCGAGGATGGGGGTCGAATTGTGACGCTGGTTATCGGGCTTTCGTGTGCGTCGTCATCGGTGTAGCCGAAGTGGTTGCAGTCGTCGCTGTCGTCGTGGGGGTGAAGACCGCGATGGCGAGCGCTTGGAAAATGATCGGTGCGAACCAGTACCTCGTCGGGGTAGCCGTTTAATGACCGCCCTCCACCGCCGGCTGCGATGACCTTCTCCCCGTGATAGCGTTCTACGCTTGCTTCCTGTGGAAAATAAAGCAAACAAAAAAATTAAAGTTTTGAAACCAAACCTATCAATTTGTTTTTTTTTGTTTAGTTGGGGTGGCTCGTTGGAGGCTGATACATCTTACGTACGTGTTCGTATGGACAACTGTTCGATAGCCTCTCGGCCGTCTTTCGAGGCGCTGACGGCGGCCGTACATACAAACAAGCGAGCAAGCACCACATGTGTTATAACCTGTTTACAACTGCACGCGCGTTTTTGAGGACAAAACGCTTGGAACTACTATGGAATTATTTTTGCAATGACAAAAGGGTTAAAAAAACAGTCCGGGCGAATTGCATTCAATACCGCTAGGAACACTACGATGAAAGTCTCCGGGGGCAGGTTTCTTCCTATCAAACCGTACCAGACTTTACACAGCATTTATTTAAAACACCACGCGCTTAGTATATATAGAGAGTGAGGAGGGTAAATGCCGAGCCAGGCGATCATACGCGCGACCAATACACTCTACCATGGGCTTATTTTAGACAAAACCCGGTGCGGTAGCGCAAGTCTCGATGTCCTGAACGGCGCCGTAGCCAGCAGCTGTGTATAGCCGTACAAAATCCGCGCTACAATTTCTCGCTGGCGAGGATCGCAATGTTGGTGGCGGCTATCAGACTAATCGTTTCAACGTCGCAACATCGATTTTTTGCGCGTGGTGCAGGTTGGGTGGACTTCTTTGAATACGCTTTTCTCGAAACCTACGCGAAGCCGGAAACTAAACGAGAGCGACCGCACAGCACACCCATGGAGATTACACGCCTGTAGCCGACAAGTGCGAGCCGTGGTAAACCTATGAGCACATGGTACTTATACAGGTCAGATGAAAGAACGAATACATTACTTGGTAACGTTTTTGGAACTCCACCCACGTTTTTTGGGGGGATCGACCTGGAATTAGTGCAGGATATTTTTTGCAGTAGTAAAAATGACGCCACGGCAGCAGAGTAAGAACGGGAGGGTGAGATGATGAAAATCGTGCGTTTTAGAAGTCGAGCCAAACCAAAGCTGAAGCCAAGGCCAAAACAGCCACACAGAACCAAATCTAGAGTGCACACGAACCTGTGACAAGCTTGGCATGCAGCCGTCACCGGGGCTCCGCGCATGCCGAGGGGGGCGCGGTTGGAAGGTATGGTTTCTCGAATCCGTCGGTTCCAAAGACGCGGCCCTGCTGTTGATCCTTGCCGCCCCACCAAGGGTACGCCTGCTGTATGGAAACCCAGTATTAATGTGGTCTGTTGGTTCCGGTGGTTGCCCTAGGTGCACAAAAATCGACATTTGTTGGTACTCGTACGTACATTTATATAGTTTCACGAATAAGTCGCGTCGACACGTGGTTAAGGCATTCTTAAACTGACGCATAACCAAAAACGCATACGCAATGATCTCTTCCCGTGCGTGCCAAATGGAGACGTAAAAGTGGCGGGCTTGCCGCTTGCGAGGTTAATAATTAATACCAGGTAGGGGGCAATTGAATGTTTTCGGCAAATACAAATGCCTCAGACTATGAAGGGTTAAAGTATGCCACATCCTTGCCGAAATGGGCGATAGCACACACGCCCTATGCTAGCTCGAGGAGAAAATGAAGCAAACAACAATAACCAACAGAACCACACACAACACTGTAGACTCAGCCCGGATACAAAGCTAGCCAAATCATCCTCCAAAAGTAGAACAACCGCACACACTCAATGCCGGCTATCGCCGACGAGCCTCGAGGCCTCGAAGCACCTTCGCTTATATCCATTCCGCTCTTTTTTCCTAACTTTTATGCTTTTATGCTCTTAAAAACGCCCTAATATGCCAAAAGAAATGCTAGAATGATGCACATAAGCCAAAAAGCATCGCACGCCCACCTTCGCTCCTTGACGTATGTGGCCGACTTCATCACCTCCGCGCCGCGTCCATTGCTTACAGCCTCGCCCGTCCGGCTGCGTCGCTCGACCCACATTCTTCGACTGGCTCTCCAAACACATTCATCGCTGTTGCCGCTATTACGACCGTCTCTATGTTGACGGCTTCGTCCTCTATTGTGCTTGGCGGTATCACCGTCCTCGATCCCGGCGGCGTTTACTATACGTGTAGCAGCCTTGGCGAGGTGCTGGTGGAGGAGGAACGGAAGCGAATTGGAAACCGGGTACAGTCGTGGTCCCGCGTTAGTGCGGTACCCTTTAGTGCGGGGCCCCAGTTTTGTGCGGTGAAAACTGCTTGTCACGACCTCGTTCTACAGGATACCCCACTATCCCGGGATAGTTCAGGGTCCCACTTTTTGTGCGGGTATTGTCATCTGGCAAGGCATCGCGCTAATGAGGGACCACGACTGTAACCAGAAAATTATTAAAACAATGAAGTGCCGTTGATCCTAGGGATGACGTTGGTGGAAGGTGCTGTGGTCTACGTGGCATATAATTTCGGACATCGTTGGTGGCTTCTAGGATGGCGCGTAGAGTGGACGCAGGCACCGGCGGTAATTGCTGGATGAGGCTGAAATTCGATATGTATATATCTCTGGGGTGCTGATGGTGCTGATGGTCATGTTCCAGACGCTTAGAACGTGGCCGCGTTCGGTTCGTCTCGTCTGTCCTAGGATAAGACGTAGTACGAAGGGATCTTTTACTACGCGACAGGAAAACCCTTCCCAAAAAAGATCGGATGAATATCAGTTGTTCACTGCACCCACTCTATAAACCAGATAAAATTAGCCTCAGCAGTCAAGAGACGTTGACAAAACGAGAAGGCCCCTCCCCTCACCCTGCGCATGGCCTCGATCGCTCGCACATGCCGATTGGCTTTCGCAACTTCCCCCCGCCGATGAACGTAGCTGTCCAGCATGCTCCATACGTCGGTACTCGATACATCGGAGCTGCCAGGCCGCAACGCTTCAAATGTGCTGTCAGCTTCTCCGCCTTGAGCTTTCTCGCGATCGCCACCATGGTCGGTGTTGCTCCAACGGCTGACACTTATGCTGTCACCACAGCAGCTGCTACTGCCGCTGATAACACCTTTACTGCTATTTCTTCTGCGCTTTCTGCCGCCTGCTGACGGTTGGAGCCTCTCGGCGGAAGCTCTGTTGTCCAGCGCCGTCAGAGAATCCACAGCCACGTACGATCCAGCCTTCTTCGCAAGGTCACCTCTTCGACGGTCAGATGGGCGCGCCGGCACTAACAGCGACGACACTTTCGAAGCGTTCTGATCAGTCCGATCGCCAGAAGACTTGCTTGCATCGTTTTTTGTTCGTTCTTTGCACCCTGGCAATATGCCAGAGCCTTCACGCCCTATGACCTTGCCCCCCACCCCTTCATTCGTTGCCCTACTACTGCTCCCCGCGCCTTCCTTAGTTGTCCTACTACAGTGCCCTCCTCGACTAGGCCTGCTCGTCTCCTCGCGATCACGACACATCAGCTTCGCGCGCCCTGTTGGGGGGGAGGGTCTTGGCGATGGTCTGGAATTCCAGGTCCCCTTGACCGGGGGCACCCGCGTTCGCAGGGCGTAAGTCGGGTAAGGACTGATCTGCGGAGTGCCAGTGGGTCTCTTTGGCAAAAACGAGATGTTCAGTTGGGCCTGCAGCTCGGCGATGACTGTGTCCGCCCGTTTCTTTCTTCTGTTACGTTTCGCGTTAGGAGGACGCACGTGACGTGGAAGTGTATGCTCGATCGATTTACCAAGTTGGAGTGGTGATTGCGCAATGGGAGGGGAGGCGGGGGGCGGCAGGTGGCTTGTACTCTTCGTATGCCGTCAACGAATGGGCATTGTAGAATCGTATATTTAGATATAGACCGTATGGTCAATGTAGGATCGTATATATAGAAATATGCCACCTTTATGGTCCGTCTAGAGTAATGTGAATGGTCGATCACTCTCGGGTGAGGCGGTGGGGCAAAGCATGCAACGGACCTGCTAAACGCGATAGCTACTACAAGCATGTCGGGTTTGCTTACCGGGGAACGACAACAGCATCTCAGCGTGCACCGGGCTTGTTCTACCATGTAGAATATTAATATTTAACATTATTTTCAGACAATACGTTTCGCAGAATCAGTCGCTTTTCGCCATTTGACACATTTTTTGTGAGCTGTTACACTGTTTGCTACTTTATCTGTATGACCCCGGAGCAAAATTACCCTCTCTGCTGCACTCGCACTCTCGCTGCATCACGTTCTTACAACCAAGCTACTCCGTCGACATTTGTTTAAAAGCGCGCGTAGACAGTGAACCTGATCGTTGTGTGATGCATCCGACGTTCATCCTCCAGCTCCGCCCGTGTCGCGAACCCCTCGGCCTCAAGTCTGGCCACGCTTTTAATCATCCGAATTGTCTGCAACCGACATATGGGACGATCGGGATACAGTAAGTGAAGCTCTTGAAGCATGATGCCCACATCACCCCGGTGGACTGTTATACTGTGAAGAACAAACTGTACTAAGCGAAACGGTTATCGTTTGATGAGAGAGGACGCGCTGAAGGTGTAGCACAGAGGCAGCAACACCGCTTTCGACAGGCCCACGTAGGGCTACATTAACCCCTTCAGAACTGCAACCATGTTTCAGGGGACAGTTTACTTGGAGTTAGTGTGGGATAACCTTTGCAGTAGTAAACGGGTTAAACTGTTCAGCGACCGTACTGCTGGGGGAGATAACAATAATGCTGCTGTGCCCCTTTGCGTAGACCATACCTCGCCATCGTGGTGATCTTTCTGCCGCCGGAGTACGTCATTCTCTCGCCTACGATTTCGGAGCTCGTCGCTGAGCCCCCTTTCCAGCTCGAGCCTAGCCTTGTCTGTTTCACTGCAAATCACACATCGCGGTCGTGGGGTATTTACGGTTGACGCCATCGAAGCGGGCAAGACGGCGAAAGGGCTTCGAGTTACAGGCCAGGTCAGACATGGAGGCGAAAGGAACATGGAACATACCCCGTTGGACGTAAATGCAAGGACCGTTACGTATTAAAATTATTACAAAAACGTTCTTTACATTGCCGTTCAGAGTGGTACCTGGTATGCCCTGAGGGCCTTTGTATTCTTACTCTTGCGACGCAACCTCAAGCCTGCGACGAACTCTCAATCGGTCTTGTAGATCCACGAGGATCGGCACACAACAGATAGGACAGAACCAATCAGCAAATATTTCAGTGTATCGTTCGTTTCAACCGTATGCTTGAGCGGGAGCGAATATTCTGAGACAAGGTGATGGACAGGAAAAAGAAAAAAAAAACGATGGCGTACGTTTCCCCGATCCCCTCAACACGTCGTACACATCCTGGGCATTCTGACAAGGCTTTCCTGCACATGGGGTGCGACCAAAACGCATCCTGCAATTAAAATACCTGGTACGAAACACGATCGACTTACATTTCAAACCGAGACCGAGCCTTGTGCCCCTGCAATGCTGTGGCCACGCTATATTCGTGCTGGGCGTCTTTCAGTCGCTGGCTACCTTCTCCAATCGCTGCGGCTAGCTTGTCCTTCAGATTTGCAACCTGCTCAGCAGAAAGTGCGCATGAAGGATGGGCACAACGGGGGAGCTTAAGTTATTCGAGCGCACGCCACAAATCCAGTATAAAGATATTGGCGCATATTTCGTGCAGGTAGGACCTATAACCTGGTTGTACGCCATGGTGATTCCCCACACTAAACCTAGTACATGAAGTCTAAAGAGGCTTTGCCGGGTAAAAACTAGACCATCAGCCGACATCTAATAAGGTACTGATCACCCTTGTCTCACCTCCGCGTCAAGCTCAACCCTTTCCTCGTCCCACGCCGACAGAAAAGACAGCGCCTCCTGAGTTCTCTTCAAGTCTTCTCGCAGCTTCGCTTCCTCTTCTGCACCTTTCGCGTGCTGAATGCGGTGGGACTCACCCTAAGAACAAACGGCGACGGCACGTAGAACATATTCGATGTCGCTATAGTGCAGGGTCCGCCTAGACTGTGAAGGCATTGGCGTACTATATACCAGTGCTTGCTGCAGCACGTGAATCGTCTATACCATGCTATTATTACAGTAGGTGGTGCATAACCTGCCAAACAAAGAAGTTAGGAGCAACTATTCAGATAATCACTACGATCGTATGCATTGTTGTTGTCTCGTCGTTGTTACGAGCGAGTGTGAGTATATAATTTACACAGCGCCCGAGAATAGGGATCCCTGTGAAAATGGTTGAAGCTTTTTCTTATTTGATCATAAAGGGACTTCCGACGGCAGAATTAAGTATTTGATTTTAAAGGGGATTTCCGACGGCAGAACTAAGGCTGATGCGCCTTCGATTTAGGAGACAGCAGTGCCGACCTCCGTCTCCGATCTGTACAGGTCTTGCTGGCACTTGTTGAGCTTGTCCTCTAGCGCAGCTATATCCGTGTCTCGCTGCTTCTTGCCCCCCTCGACGGCGGCTTCCGCTCGACCAAGTTCAGCCCGTAAAACGGCCATCTCTTGGAACGCCTTAGTTGTTTCTCGCTTGAGATGCTGTGAAGGGACAAAAACGCATTGCCGTTGGTGAGTTGGATCGATGGAGCGTGCAGACTATTTACTATTTATAGCAATATTCAATAGTGTATCGATTGTAGAGTGGGATTTTTTTTTTTTTTTTTTGCGATCATCACTTTTACTTCCCAGCTCAATTCGTAAGAGGTTTTACCCTCATCGACCTTGTGGACAAGCCGTGGTCACAGGTGTCATCCCTTTTCCCCCCCGGTACGTGCCTTCATTTTTATCGCGCATAGGGTTCAGCACTCCCACTGTTCGTCGATTTGCATCGAATTTCGCTAACTCGCGCTCTCACACTTTGGCCTGCCAATTTTGTAAGAAAGAGCCCCTTCCGAGATTCGAACCCACGACATTGACCTCAATAGTTACGCGGCTTACTATGGAGTGCTTGAGAGAAAATGCGGATCATATGTCAGAGTCGCTGACAAAGGGGCAATCCGGCAAGCCCACCGGTTGACAGGCGGAGGGAGGGGGGCGGAGAGGGCGGAGGGGGCGGAGGGGGTGGAGAGGAGGAGGTGGAAGCGGTAGCTAGCCACCAAGCGCCGCTCTCCTCACCTCGAATACCTGAGCGTCGGCCGCTCGCTCGAGCTCAGCTTGAACGAGCTCGGCCAACCCTCGCAACTCTTTTTGCCTCCGGGTGGGCGTCGGCTCCCCTCCGCCTCGGTTGCCGCGCTGGGCAACGAATAGCATGGACGCGGGGTGCGGGGGGTGTTTTGGTTGCGGCCAAGTTCTGGGGGCTGTCGGAAGCGCACCCTGTGTTTCTTTCGCTATATTATACGCTACCTGAAAGGCAATCCGCGATCCGAAGGTTGTATTTGGCCCACTCACAACTACACCTACGCTTCGGAGACGGACCACTTACAAAGACGTACGATAGTGTTCCATGATTTTTGCCTACTGTGCTAAAAGGGTTAATCTTAAAAGGGGGCGTTCTTCAGCCGTCGACCAAAAAGGAAAATCTGCATACTTCGAAGTATGTAAACGAAATGATGTGTCGTTGTCGTGGGTGGTTGATGTTGTTGTTGTTGTTGTTGTTGTTGTTGTTGTTGTTGTTGTTGTTGTTGTTGTTGTTGTTGTTGTTGTTGT
>JAYJMJ010000289.1:2793098-2811757 GCA_036873875.1 Laminaria ephemera
ACACCACCTGCCGCAGCGCGCTTGTTGCCTGCGTCTGAGCACACGTGGACAATCTACCGCTGCTACCACACACCAACAACGCCACTAGCGGATCAAAGAAAAATAAATAAATAACGTATCATTATACATTAACGATACAAAGCAGCAGCATCGCAATGAACCAGTAAAGCCGCGGGCGGGCTCATGGCGGCACAAGCACCCATGGCGGCTGGGACGGTCTCGGCGCTATGCGAGAAGCGTTCCCTGTTGACCTCGTCGCGCGGAGGTTCCCGGGGGGAGTGCTTCACTTTGCGATACCGCGGTTTATGCAATTTTGAGGCGAACAGGTTTTTCGTACATTCGATAACCACGAAGCAGCGTCCCAAGATCGACCACAGCGAGTGCGGTGGACGGGGAGGCGCCAACAGCAGCGGCAACGGAGGGGGTAGCTCCAACGCCTTCGGGTGGACGAGTAAGGGACGGCAGCTCCAAACCCAGCGGCCGCGCCGGGGCTCCGGGGAGGAAGTGCGGGAGGTGGAGAATCGCTTCAAAGGCCGATACCACGGTTTCGGCGGCACCTCCAAGACGTGTCTACGGGGGAGGGCTCCGTTGGTCATCGGTGGAGCCAACGGCAGGGGTCGTTGCGCTTCTCCGGGAATGGATTACTTGAGTGCAATAATTCGCGAGGATAGCCGGAACCGGGGGGGGTAGAGCAGGCATCAGAGCGCTTGGTAAGTATCTACTCGTAGGTTTTGTCCGCGGATGGAGGTCGAGTTTCGGGCATGAGACCCTCGAAAACATGTTTCCCGATCCCCGCGTAGACGCGAACCAGGTCGCGGCCTGGTTTGGGGACGTAGAGAATTTCGCGCATAGTGACCTGTCATTGAAGATTATATATCGCGGAGTGCCGGCACTGGTAGGTGGCGTCGGAGGTTTAGACACCGCCTTGCGGTATGGTAACCATAGTTCGATTAGCCCAGATAATGGCAACATTATTTCTTAGAGATCGGACGACGTTCGTCTCGGTCGCGCTTTCGTCTATAAATGGGAAGCGGCAGACCGGATTCCCTGTTTGCGCGTGTCGCCTCTGAGTGTGGTGGTTTGCCCCACGAGGATCAGAATTGTCCGTGACCTGACCTTTTCTACATCGGTACCGAGCCTTAACGCCAACACGGAGTTTTCATCATCCCCAGTCTGTAACTTGGGACGCGTGTTGCAAGGTATACTCTGGCGTATGTTGCTACTTGCATCGCCCGTCGTTACCCCTGACACGCGTTCCGTTGAGCAAGAAGGACGTCAAGGATGCCTTCGACAAATTCCCGTAGGATGGTCTCGTTGCCCGCGCTTCAGGTACACCTTCTACTCTTAGATTGTAGTCGATAAGCGGGTTCAATTAGACTGGCGGAATGGCCCAATGTTGTCGGGTTTGTTTCTGGCCGTCCTCGAACACTCTCACGTCCTCATGTAAAAAAATTCGCAATACGATCGTCACCCCCTTCGGGCGGGCAGCCACCAGCCCCGTGCAGGTCACCTCTCAGGCCGAAGAGAACTCCACCCGTTTCCTTGCCCCCGACGTACCGGATTCCCCCGGGGGACGTGAGGACAGTGACGAAGAAGTTGTTTACTTCGATACATATAGACGATGCAGGTTTGGTAGAGCCGCAGTGTTTCCTTTCAGGCGAAGGATTTTGGCGGGCGTCACAGTGCTTGGGGTCCGATCACGGCCGCCTTTTCGGTGCGCGCCAACCAGGCGAGCCGCTTCTGTTGGCTCCGGAAAATGTGTCGTGGTGGCACACGCGGCTCAACGTGTTGGGTTGGGTGCTTGATGCAGGCAGTATGAAAAGTTCCTTGCCGCAGACAAAGCTAACTCAGCTTCACGAGCTCCTCCTGAAGTGGCAGAAGGGCCATCAAATCTCGTCGTAATCGGAGTTACGTTCAATGGTGGGATAACGTGTTGCACGTTTTCGATGTTGTGCTGCCGTGAAGCGTTTTTGTGAAACGAATGCTTACTCAATTTGGCATACCCCACATACAGGCCCTTCACGATCGTTTTCGGGTTCCAGGGGGATGGGCACGGTCGTCGCCGGGTTTCTCACGCTTCGGCTCGGTTGCGAGGTTCACCACGACCTTTCGTTTGGTGTTCTTGATAACGCGGTGGGGCCGGGGGGGGCAGGTACACTGTACGCTAAACTGTTGAGGAATTATGTGCAGATCCACACGCGCACGTTCATCAGCGATTCAGGTGGGGACGCGATGATGGGTGTCTATTTAACGACAGGGTTGTGGTGGAGAATCGATTTCGACGACGACACGAGGAACCGCCATCGGCCCCGCGTACAAGGTACGGATGATTTGTCTGTATTATGGTTCGGAACTGCTCCTCGTAATAGCCATGGCGTGTGCATTCACCGCTGACGCCAACGTAGCACCTCAATACGTAGGTGAGAGTATCCTAATGCGGGAATGCCATATGTCGGCCGTGCACGGGGTCAACGGATGTAGGAGGGGACGCGAACCGCGGGCGTGAGCGCTTATGCTAATATTGGGTTGTCTAGGAAGGCGCAGAGTTGTGTTGGTTAGAGACCAACACGTGAGCGGTGTCGAGAACGTTCTGGCCTACGGTGTGTCACGTTGCGACCGTTCCATCATCGCTCCCAACCTCCGTGTACTCTGTCCCGACATTCGATTTTGAGGGGAGGAGCAGCGCCTGGGCAAGGCAGGGGCAGATCTGTATACCGACGTCGTGGTCCACAGTGTGTCGGAGGTTCAGTTTGGGGCTCGTCTAGCGGCACGTACGAGTCTGACATCTGGTCTTGGCGTACGTTTTTCATATTGGTGGGGTGTCAGGAGAATGTAGAGTCAATTTATTCACCCTGAACCAAGGCCTGGGCGTTGATTGTGTTTGCCTCGTGGTGTTCGCGTTAGAAGTGAATCTGGGGAATCATTTTCAAGGACTATTCGATGCTGTACAGTCTTTCCATCTGTTGGAAGTTTGAGTGGAGATACCGGTTACAGCTCCCGTGATCCAGGTTGTACTGAAATGCATTTCACGGGCTCATGCAACGGCGACGAGAGCGCCCCGCCCCGCTCGCCTGCCGGTTGCGTTTGATACGCTCCTGACGGGGGAAACTCTTATCCAATCATGGGGTCCGGCGGAGAAGGTGTTGTGGCTGTGTACATGTCTGAGTTACTTTCTGTTGGCATTGTGGGACGAGATAGTCGTCGCCGATTCCGAGGCGGTGCACTCCCTGCATGACCTGACGCGAGGTGACGTTGCGTTTTACGCCGACAGCACCCAGTTGGAATTTCTTGCGGTGGCGAGAAGCCGACAGGGTAGAGATGCGGCTTGGGGGCCATATGCGTGATCAGGAAAATATTGGAAGCGTACGCGTGCGGACACGGAACTACGTTCGTGGTTCTAAATCGTCCTTTAGGGTCGATGGCGGTGCCGTTTCCCCTATGTTGGGAGTTCACGAGATGTTTCTCAAGCTTTTCCGACCACGCCCCCCTCTCCTCGTATCGTTGTCGTAAGTCCGTAAGAGCGGTGAGGTACGGTCGTGCTATTCGAGCAATCGATGAGTTTGTGGCGAAGTATGGTCGTAATCCCGACGAGTTCGCGCTGCCCTCGTTGCGTATTGGAAGAGCGACCACGCTCGCGGCCGGAGGAAACGTATCACAAAGTGTGACTAAGATGGAAGGGAGGTGGAACTTCGACACGTATAAAGCGTATAGCGTAATATCATAGGATTCGAGACGGGTGTCCCGAGAGCTAGCGGTGACCAGCGAAGGGAAGGAGAGACAGCCGGGGGAAGGAGCAGTCTGGGGTAGGAAATAATAGATAGTATGCGACATCAGCGGTCTTTGGTACACCTCGGAGATTGAGGAGCCGAATGGTACGGTACCATTCGGAGGGTTAATCATACGAGACGACTTTAGGCGGTAGAAATATGAACCAAGATGGTACAATAGTAGGGAAAGAGGGGCGGTAGAAGTGTGGGCGAGATTCGCAGCAGATTGCAGTAGGCCGCGATATGTGATTCTGGCCAAGGGGAGAAATCACGCTCTCCCAATACTCATGAAAACGGTATTGACAATGTAATTTGGAAGATATTCAACACTGTATTTTTGTCCGGCTCAAGTAGTCAACTAAGCTCAGGCTGTGACTAAGATTAAGATATTTCAATTTAAAGTTGTTTTTGTTGACATTGTTGGGTGCTGCATTCGCATGACCGGGCCGGCACTGTAGATAGCACCCCCCCTCCCCCCCTCGCCTAGCACTCCCCCTCCCCCCGCTGCCACCCGCCGTATGGACCTCACGCGAAGTGGTGTAGGCATAAGACAGTTCGTGCACCCCGGCGGATTCGACATGTACGAATCCAAAAGCAATGATATTGTAATGTCCATGAATGGGGCTACAATAGGGAGGGCACCTTTTGGTCGTCATATTTCAGCCGACCAGAGCCGCTCGGAAGAGTGACTACCCAATAGTTTTGCAGTCTTAGCTATTGTGGTTTTTGATTTCACGATATGCACAACTTGGGTTGTTTCCCTACGTGTTGCGCCAAAAGCCCCCCGACAAACTCCCATTTTGGGAGAGTTAATGAGGCTCTTGCCCGAAAGGCCTAAACGAGGTAGTGAAAATGATAGTACAACAGTCCCTTACCGTAGCACCAGTGAGATGTCGATTGTTCTGTATTTTCAAGCCACAGCATAATGAGTACTGCATACCAGATACCGGAAGAATGAGTTTGTCTATATAGTTGACGTGGGGGCCCAAACCCACAACGCGTTTAAGGCTGGACAATTCTATACGGTTCGTACTGTGGGTATATGGTATACCACCAGCATGATAGATGATACCAGAGTATGTGTTTACTTTAATCCTATATTGCTTCGTAGTCGAAACTCTTGATCTGTGCCCTCCTCCTCTGGTTTGCGTGAGCAGTGCGCATACAGTGTAGTTGCTGATGTCGTTGTTGCTGCTGCTCTTCACTATATGAAGAAGCTCTGCTGCTACCGAGGCTAACAGTTTATATTCTCGAGTTACCCTTACTATGACCACTCCAAAATGGCGTCTTGTACCAGAGTTGTACATGGCATACATTGTTTGAACTTACTTGTCGTCGTTTACCTTCCAGCTCAACTTCTAAGAGTTTTTACACTAATCGACGTTCTGGAGAAGTCGTGGAAACGAAGTGTTTTGCCTCCCCCCCCCAGGTACATGCATTTATTTTTATCGCGCACAGTACGCGACAGATGTTAAGAATTTCATAGTGAAGTCGGAGGGGGCGGCAGAACAGTCAGTTGGGAGGTTCAGAAGAAGGCGGGGAAAGACCGGCAGTGAGTAGAAGCAGGGGGGGATCGTTATGGCCAAACATGCGTAACTTTGACAGTGTCGATTGAGTGTCTTTTCGGGCTACAGCAGTACAAAGAACTACCGTACAGTGAGGGAGTCGTTGATTGTGGGCAACACGAACTTGGATCCTTGCTGTCCAGAAAAGCATCGTTTATAAATGAATATCGGGCTTACTTCAGTGTATATTGTAATGGATTAAAAGTAATGGATGCCATGTGGTAACAACTGTGTTTTAACCGCTCAAGAAAAACTTGGTCGTACTGCACGCCTTTGCAAAATAAAATTTTGACTCCTATGATCTTGGTGTTTTCCAACCCTTCGTAAAATACGAATGTAGCCGGTCGCCCCGGTGGTTAAGTGGTTACTCTCGAATACTCGTATGGTTGGAATCACCGGTTCGAATCTCGGTACGGAGATTTCTTTCTCTGAGACACCAACGGCCGAGAGCGCTTTATAGCGTGGGTAAGGACATTTCGACGCGAGTCGACGAGGGAAGAAAGTGCTGAATTCTTCTAGCGATAAAAACGAAGGCGCGTACTGTAGTGGGGAGGGGGGAGAAGAGCCTGCTAAGTGATCCCGGATCTGAGTTACGACAAGGGAGGGAGAAATAGAAAATAAAAGTGCGAAGATAATAGATGGGATGAGCAAAAAAAAATAAAAATAAAAAAAACTAATAAAAAGGCTTTCAAGAATTTTACGTTGTACACCCTGTCGCGAAAAAAAACATTTGACTGAAGCATTTCTGCTGAACACGGAGAAAAGAACCTGCCAGAACATGACAGGAGGCTGAGATAACATAGTTAGAGATTGTTAACGTCTGTCGCGTACTGTAGGGTTCAGCAATTTCACTTTTCAGTTATTTATGCTCGTCGATTTGAATCAAATTTCTACAACTCGCGCTCTCGCACTTTCGGCCTGTCAGTTTGTAAGAAAGAGTCTCTTGAGGGGTTAGAACCTACGACGTCGACCTCAGTAGTTACGCGGCTTACTCTTGAACCACCGGGGACGCTGGGAGTCTGTGAAGTCTGATTGCCGACGCTGAAAGCCAACTGTCGCTGCATTCCAATGCAAAAACGAAACAACGAAAACACAAAAGGAAGTATGACGGCAAGCATAATACGAGTACATCAAAACCATACAACTTTTGTGTACGTAAACAATAAATTGAAACACGGGTATACCTTGTAGACTGGTGGGTCTGCTCGCCCCCAGTAAGTAGAAACATCGACCATTTGTGACGATTGAGTGTGGCGTTTCTCACCGCTGTATGTCAGTAAGAATGAAATGTCGTTGCCACTGCTGTCGTTGTGTTTACATACACAGGAAATAGACGAAATACGTAAAAACCGTGCGACTGACTAGGCTACTTTTTGTAAAAATTAAAGTACATGATGCACATATACGAGTAGTAAAATATTGTTTGAACTATTTTTGTGTTGAAAATTAAGAATACTACAGCTGTGAGATCGATTTGTATCACATACATGGTATATATTACACTTGATATTAGTATGTATTCTCTTCAGCCTTTTCTGCGATATCGAGTAGTTCCCATGCCGGTTCTCACGCATGCAACCACCCTATGTGATACCACATGCTCTTCGCATCCATTTTCTCAATCGTTGTGTTGTCACATTCGGTAAGTGTCGTATGCACCAGCTGGTACGTTGTCACAGTTTCATGCGTTTCTATCAGCCGTTTCACGGTAACCTTGGTCACGGGAGTCCCTCGCATACATGTGTGCGCCAGTATTTTGTGCTGTCACAGATGCAATCAGACGGGTTTATCACGCACGCTCTCATTCTTGGTATGGTTCTATCAGCAATATTTATCGCTGTCACCGCAGTCGAGTGGGTTTGTGGAAGCGTTTCAAACATGTCAACACGTTCTCTAGCCTTTTCGACTGCCAACGAACGGTGTTTCACCAGTGCTTATTACGTAAGCACCCGGCCGATTCGCTGCCTCTTTTCGTTCGCGGTCAGATTCAAATTTCGCGGATAAATTCCCTCGCACGCGTTTAAATTACCGCGTTCCCGCGAGTCTCTCAAATACGTTTCACACGTACTTTCACAGTCTCTTGTTTCGCGTTCACAGTTTGTTCTCTCGTTCACAGTCTCTCACACGCGTTCAACTACGGCTCACACGCGAGAGTTGCTCGTAGGCAGATTTTTCTGCTGTCCGAGCTATTCTTACACGTGTTTCCCAGTGTGTATTACAGGTACCCAGCTGTTTCGCTGTCACAAATTTATTTTCGAGGTCACAGCCTCTCGCACACGTGCGATTATCACGAATGCTCTCCAGCTTCCTCGCTGTCACAGTCAACACAATCGTATACCACAACCAGGATTTGCGCAGTTACAAATTCTGTCCTAGTCACAGATTTTTCTCGCGTTCTCAGTCTCTCACACGTGTTGGAATATCACGAACGCTCTCCAGCTTTCTCGCTGTCACAATTGTCACGATCGTACACCACACGCAGCATTTCCGTGGGCATAGTTCGCACAATCTCTCACACATAGGGACCTTTGACAGCCTCTTCGTTCCACACCTGTGTACAGGCACCCAAAACATGCGTGTATCAAGACTTGCGCAAGCACATTTATTAACCGGCCGTTTTGGCGCGCAAGTTTTTTTGTCAGTCGGTTGGCTGTAGCACAACGCCAAGTCTCTCACACCCGTTTTTTGGACCGTATCCCATCGTTAGGATTTTACAGAGATCGCAGTCTACCACGCGGATAGGGGTAACCATGACCCACTTCCCATCCTGTAAAGGAGTTCTCGCATTTGGTGAAAACAATCATGGCCAAAGGGGACGAATTCCAGTTACTGATCCAACACACCGCGACGGTCGACCTTGAGAAAGGCGAGTTGCAGGACCTGCAGTCGGGCCTCCGGAGCCCAGAACTACGAAGCAGGAGGTTGTAAGGGTTGCCTGGCTTGAGCCGACGAAATACTTGAGGGCGTGGGGGAGTACATGGCGGTCTATACGAAGGCCATTGACGAAGAGTTCGCCTTTCTAAAGAAGGATATCGTTCTGACGAAGCAAGGTTCAAGCGGGAAGAACGGGCAAGCTATCCGGGTCCGTAGATCGTCTTGATTTCGTTTGCTCCGTTTTTCCGTCCTTCGGATGTTGCAAATGTCGGCGGTCAATTGGGCAGACCAGAGGCTTTGGATCGGAGAAGGGCATTGTCGAATACCCGCGGCCGCGGACGTTTGCAGCTTTATCTCGTTCACACGTTCACTCGTTGACCTTTTGATTTCATTTCTCAGGTGGCATGCTTGTCGGTTTGTTGGATTTCGGAATTATACGGGAACCCCGAGTGCAAATAACCACGCCCTAAGACCCGGATTATGGTATCATTACCATTTCTGCTTCTCATGAGAAATTTAATTTCCGCCTTTGGAGCGGGTGGTAAGGCTGCAAACGCTGTCTTCCTGGCGGTTACAAACAATAAAGGTTTTGTCAGAAGGGTCAATTGGTCACCCATTTCAATCACAGAAACGTACCGACACCTGCCTGGCACATCATGTTTCCTGTGTACTAACTTGAATCAACAGATGTGTAGTAGATCGTATTATTGCCAGCATCAATGTAACTATAATACGCCTGCTACAAGCAATCTACAGTCACCTCTGTCTGCAATGGGCTTACTCTTGGTCCGGACTTTGGGTGAATGTTGGGCGTTAAATTAGCTCTCTAAGTTAGTTCGTGCCACTCTAAATCTGTGGGGCGATAAAACTCAGTTCACAACCTAACCGACAGGTGTTTACGTCATCATTGTAATGACGCACGTAGGTTCGGCGGCAGATGATTTCTACCTGGTAGAGCGAACGAACAGCTAAAGAACGCACCAGTTCAGAGAGCGGGGCAAACGTAGCGAGCATCATGCACAGCGTCCAACTTTCGACCGAGTACATAGGCGACACTCACGTCACCGAACGGCCTCACCTCTTACCGTATATATCACCAATGTGGAATGTGGTAGATTTCGTGTCCGGCCGTTTGTCACCAGCAATCTCGTCCTGGAAGTATTAGATTTCTTCATCTGCTCCGTGGTGGAACAGTCGATGTTCCTGGAAGGGTCACAAGGCGTGGCGTTTCACGAGCGTCTAGACGTAAAATCAAAAAATGAGATTTCTAAGACACCAGTAGTACAAGGGGGAAGCTTTCACCCTGATTTAATTAAATATTCATATTTCTATAGAGCACCATCCATTATTAGACGCCGAACTCGTCAACTAGAATTATGGAAGAACAGGATGTGTTTTTTTTGGAACATGGTGGCAGAAATTTCAACCCGCTCGACTCCGCCGATGGCACTACATTTAGGAGGCCATTTTGGGGGATGCACGATGGTTGCACTTCATGTGCAAAAATATTATATCCAAGCAGGACAGTATAAGATATGCGGTACAATTCTCCGTGCCAGGATCCCCCCATTTGTTTTCACGGGTGTCCCACACATAACCCTAACCCTAACCCTAACCCTAACCCTAACCCAAAATGGTTGGAAATGTCTAATAATGTGTATCACTGCCTAGCCCTAACCCTAACCCTAACCCTAACCCATACGAAATAAAGGCCGAAAACCATGCCGCGACGTGCCATGGGGCAAAATGGTTGGAAATGTCGAATAATGTGTATCATTGGTTTTCACCGACTATAAAAAACATATTTTCCATCAATCGGGTTTTAGATCAATATTCTGGGCAGTTCTGAAGTCTTGGATTGTGCTGAGATATAATACGTGTCGATTGCTTATTAATGTTTCGGATGGTGCTCATTGCCTTCAAAATTATATCAATCTCTATCACTAGCGGTGGTACGATTACGGTGCAAACATGATATATACCAGGTAACGTAGATAGACGATTTTACATGACATGACCAATTTCTGGTTTGTGCGCCAGCTAGAGTCGGCGTGACAGTTCGACGTTACACAAGCAGCGGGGTACTTGACGACAAGGGTGTTTCACAAGGCGGGTTACATGTCTTTGTCAAAGGGTTGGCTGGTACCAACCACCAGCGTAGTATTCGTGGGAGTTGGATACGACTCCAGACGTCAACGCTCCAGCATGACGGCAAGCTACAGTAATTGAGTGGGGGGGTACTTTGATAGAAGCAATCACGAAAGGTCTGTTAAATTTTGGATGCTAAAATCGTGACTGGAAAATTGGTGCACAATTGAGACGATGATGGCAGCGATGACCGCAGCACTATACATTCAGGACATGAACAAGGAGGTTGCGTCTTACGGCCTTAGAGATGGCACTAGGCGTCATCCGAACATTGAGGTGTAGAAGAACAGATGTCCCAACATCCAGTTGGAAAATGGATAGACGAATTCGTGGTACAGAGCCGAAACCGAGATATCAACCATCACAGTAACGATAAACGCTTCATCAAGCGGTACGGGAGGTGTGATCCATTGCCCTGGCGGAGAGTTGTTCGAGGTGCTCTCACGACCGTGCGGAAGGCTGCGCCGGGAGTGGTGTTTGAGTTACGACAATAGACGCTTGCCAGATGATCCAGGTCCTTGTTTGGAATTTGGTTATTCTGACCTCGAGTGTAAGAGTTGTCCTGCAGCGCACGGCAACGTGTACGGCGTGAGCGGTAGCGGTGGTTCCGGACCAATACCAGGCTTGTGTCCCGTCGTTGACAATGGCCATTCCGATCTTTGGTGCTACTGTTTACAGCGAAAGACTCCGTATGTAACCGCACGAAACACCAAAATGAGAAAGGCCCTTCCACACTCTAACGCTGCATGTCGCGGGTTGTCGATATCAACCTCGGCCGACAGTTAATCAAGATACTTGCATAATCTTTGCCAGGCGTTGCTGGCCCTTCTCATGCCGTTGATCTTCACCATGGGCATCGTAGAAGCGGTGTTTCCTGTCAGCCAACAGCGAGACGAAATATCAGCTCATAATCAACAAATACCCCATGGCACGTCGCGGCACGTTTTTGGCCTTATATTCGTATGGGTTAGGGTTAGGGTTAGGGTTAGGGTTACGGTTAGGGGTGGGTAAACCATGGCTACTCCAAAAACCAAACAATGTGGGACACGGTGGTAGTTTACGAAGGCGTCCATAGAAGGTTGAATAGCATCCTAGGACATAATTGTTTTAGTTTAGAATGTCTAGCTTGGCGTCAAACGGGGATGTCCTTTATTGTGTTTTTTGGCGTAGCCATGGTTGACCCACCCTTCTTTTATTTTTTTCTTTTGCTCATCCCATCTATTATCTTCGCACTTACTTTTACTTTTTTCTCCTTCTCCCGCCCAAGTCGTAACTCAGATACGGGGTCACTTTACGGTACGCGCTTTCACCCTGACCATAACCCTAACCCTAACCCTAACCCTAACCCTAACCCTAACCCTAGCCCTAGCCCTAACCCTAACACTAACCCTAACTCGAACCCGTAGGAAATAAAGGCCGAAAAGTGTGCCGCCACGTGCCATGGGGCAAAATGGTTGCAAAATCTAATACCGTGTATCACTGCAAACGGAGAGGTTCGCGTCCGTCGCAGAAACGCAACCACAGGACTTAATATAGAGTATTTATATCGGTAACACTCGTGTGCAACGCGGAGAGAGCTTATGTACGGCACTACCGAGCGGTAGACACACCGAAGCTGGTCCGGATTCTCCACTGCGACAACAGAGTGCGATTGCAGGTACGCACAAGATTCCCTTCAACATTATGAATGATTTTCGACGGCACTAGGCCTTACCGCGGACTAGAAGAAGTCTTCCCAGCCAGGTATCCCAGTACACAGCGATCATAGCGACCAATACGCGTTTTACACGTCTAAGGAACAGAGACAAGCTGGGGGGTTGGCCAAGAAAGATCCAGCGTTGTTACACACCAGTACCTACTTACTTATGTGCGATCCCAGGGCTAGTGAGTTTTAAGACGCACGTCGTTAGCTACAATAATTACGTTTTACATCGGATTTCACCCCGTCGACGAGGGGAGAGGAGACAAACAACTCTCAATGCTCATTCAGCGCAATTAATTTGGGCCTTCCAAATCGCGGCTGTCTGTTGTCCAATTTTCAGTGGGGCACGACCCAGCGCGACGGTGCGGATTGCTGTCTGACTGCACAACACGACACGGTCGACCTACCGCCGTGTCTGGAGCGGTAACACGGTTGGTTGGCATCGAAACGAAATACTCATAGGATGGGAGATAACGAACGGCTTGATCTGGTTCTCACGATTCAACAGTGATACGCATGTGGGACACCCCGATTCAACCAGGAATAAAAGAAGGGAGTCCGGCTGGAGGTATCTAACGGAACTGTTGGCACACCCGATTTCGGGGGCCTTGTAGTGGTATGTTGGCGTTTTCGTAACATTAGCAGGAGAAGTTCAACCGGAAAATCCCCTACTTATGAAACGGCTTGAAGGTACATGACGGTGAGGCAGGCGGTAGCTTCAAGATCAGGGTACGAGGTTTTTGCACCTAGATAGTCATACACACCTTGGTAACGTAAACCCGTTCGATTCTCCTTAAACAAGCGCAGCCATTCCTATAATAAGACGTTATTAAAGGTTGTGTCCAGGTTCTGCATCTATGATATTCATATGTTAGACACAGCAAATTTCTAACGTGCGTAGTATGGGAAGGGTGGCTACACCGACCGCGGGAGGAGGCGTTGCCACTGTAATACACCGAACGCGGGGGGAGGCGTTGCCACTGTTGTATCCCACGCTATCTACGAAGAAGATCTGGCTCCATCATACTGACTGACTGATGTATTGTACAGATAGGGGAAAAAACAATGTTACAAACCTCCACTAGCCGCTACGCTAGTAAAGAGGCAGCAACAGGGGGAGTCCAGGATGGCTCTCACAACTAAAATAAACGCAACCCCCGGCACGGAAAACAAGAGACAAGAGGGCTCTCGTTCGAGTTACCACACACTCACACGAATGGTTTAAGATAATATATATACGATATAATATCAAACGATCCACGTGTGTTTTCTACACTATACTGTCGAGATTACCAGGTATGAAAGATCTGTCAGAGTTGTCTCGAAACACTGATGGACCCTTCCTATTCGCGACGGGGTGGCTACACCAACCCTTGCAGAAGGTGTTGCCACTTGCCACTGTTTTATCCCACACTGCTGTGTGTGTTCCTTACATTATAAAAGTTGATCTTCCCACCCATCACATACCTGGTACAGCACAACCATCAGTGTCCGTGCCGATGCCTCGTGGAGAGACGAGCTCTCTCTGTGGTCACAAACAACAAGACAAAAATATGCATTGCAAATTTATACAGCAAGGTGATTTGGGCATGCAATGTCAACCGCAATGAATACGAGGGCGGAACAAGTGCAAGCCAGCACACACACCAGAATACATTTGCAAGGAAGAAAGGAAAGAGGATTAAGATAGAAGAAAACATAAAATATACAAATGGCAAGAAAGAAGAAAAAATCAATGCATGGAGGAGAGATGAGCTACTCATGAAGAACAAAAATTGAGTGAAACATGACGGCACGACAAAAATGAAACCAATGCTTAAAAAGATACCCAGCAACTATGATAGCAAAATGCAGACGACACCACCCAACCAACGTCGGAGGCAGCAACTATACTGGGTTCCGAATAAACACTCTCTAGGAGTAGGAGCATTCCCGCATGTCTATCACCTGCTCACTACTGTTTCTGACGACACGATCTGAGAAGAACTGACTCGAACATACTCATGGTTGCTGCTTGGTATAAACAACCAGAAATGTTCCACCACTGCTGATTGCGGGGCTGTGGTTGCGGTTGGCGTTCCCCGACCTCGGCGTGGGCCGATGTCCTCCAAGACCTGCAACGGTCTAGAGAAAACCACACAGGCCTCGGCTCGGCTTTGGTAGCGGGGGAACATGGCGCGGTCTTGCTGGTGATTCAGTCACGATAAATACCGCGTGAGGTAGTGGCGAGGCGTTTTACTTTAAACCCCGACACCGAGGAGTTTACTCCGCGACGTGTCGAACGGGGGCATCGCCACATCAGAGATCGCAATGGGTGCAGCATGAGGAGGAGTGGAAAAGCTGGCTGTAGCGTGGGTAGGCACACATGCCGGCAGGTCCAAGAGGACTGTTGGGGTTGGATGGGACGGCTGCACCCTACCGACAGAATTAAAGGCATGTACCGGACTAGAAATCAGAGAGCCATATTGGTGAACAGAAAAATTGGAAAAAAGAGAGAGGTGAGGAGGCGGGGCGGGGGCGGGCTGAACCAGTGATACACATCATTTTTATACATTTCCAACCATTTTGCCCCATGGCACGTCGCGGCACATTTTTCGGCCATTATTTCGTATGGGTTAGGGTGAGTAGTCGACATCTATTTGTAGATTGTGAACCCTCCTAAGGTAGCTATTGACGCGCTCTGGTTGGCCAAGGGTAATCAGAAGCGGCTCAACCAACCTCCTCCTGAACCTTCCTAAGTAGCTATTGACGCACTCTAGTTGGCCAAGGGTAATCACAAACGGCTCAATCAACCTAGTAGGGTCTGCCCACACCACAGCATCCCAATCCGACCTAATCAACCTAAAGGTTTTCCAAGTACAGCATTCAAGCCTGCCGAGCCAACCTAGAGCCCTCACTAGCCACAGCATCCAAGCACAGGTCGGCTCATAGCGTTCGTGTTAGGGTTAGGGTTAGGGTTAGGGTTCGGGTCGGGTGGTCTGGTGTGGCACATTATTATATTGTGTTTTTTGGCGTAGCCATGGTTGACCCACCCTACCCCTAACCCTAACCCTAACCCATACGAAATAATGGCCGAAAAACGTGCCGCGACGTGCCACGACGTGCCACGGGGAAAAATGGTTGGAAATGTCGAAGAATATGTATCACTGTGTCGAGGCCTCGAGGGTTAGGGTTGGGGTTAGAGTGGGTCATCCATGGCTACGCCAAAAACCACAATAATCGTTACAGCAGTGATACGCATTATTATTCGACATTTCCAACCATTTGGCACCATGCCACGTCGCGGCACGTTTTACGGCCTGAAATTCGTGTGGGTTAGGGTTAAGGTTAGTGGGACACCCCTCCCGCACCCCTCCAACCCGAGCAAGCCCGGACTCAGACCACAACATTTTGTACGCGAAGGTCGACTTCGGCGGGTGTCGTGCACCCAACCGACAAGCACGAAAGGACCAAAAAGACCGATCGTTTGACCGGCAGTTTTTTATGTCAGACGGGGACAGTCGTAGGCGAGTGGTTGCGAGAGTCGTATCCACTCTAAACCAACCTACTCAACCTAAACCATGTCTGACGTAGCTGATATTTTCACCACGGCCCTTCTCCATGTAGTGAAAGTAGAGGTACCAGCTGAACCACGCAGTCGCCGCAAGCGTGGACGGTACGAGTCGGTCGAAATCTCGGCCGTTTTTTAAATAGCATGGACAGCGAGGGAGGATGCGCGACAGCTTGTGCGCAACCCTCCCTGCAATAAGACCGCGTGGAAGCCGTTAAGGACGGCGTGCGCGACCCTGCGAAATATGATAGACACAAGGGTACATAGCCATTTCGAAGAGTATGTTGCGGAAATGGAAAAATTGCTCGCCGAAAAGGAGCAGCGGGGTTTCTACAAGCACTTGAAGGCACGGTCGGAATGGGAGGGAAAAAAGCAACGAGTGAACAATTCGTCAGGGATGAAGATGGTACTTTGTTACGGGACAAGGTAAGTAATCGTGAACGATAGGCGGGGTTTTCCCCAAACTCCTGAATACAAAATCGCTGATATTTGATCCCCCTATCATGGAGCTATTGCCACAACGGCTGTTCGCACTATGACTTGGAGATGAACCCACCATCGACGAGATGACGTGGGTAATCCGGAGTACGCCGAAATGGAAGGCGGCTGGGCCAGACTCTCTGCTGGCCGAATTGCTGAAACTCAACCACCCCGAATTCACCCGTTGCTTACACAGCATTCTTGTCAATGTTTGGAAAACGGGTGATGTCCCCTAGCAATGGAAAGATGCGACCATCAAGGTTTTTCACAAAAAGAAGGATCGTTTTGATTGCAACAATTACAGAGGAGTCTCACTTGTTGCCCATGCAGGCAACGTATTGCCCATGCAGGCAACGTATTGTTGAAAATCGTCGCGTCCCGTCTTAGCAACTACTGCGAAGAAGGAGGAATCCTCCCCGAGGAAGAGTGCGGCTTCCGTCCGGCGCGATCAACAGTCGATACGCTGTTCTTCGTGCGCCGACTGCAAGAACTCGGAGTAGAGAAGGGAATCCCCATGTACACGTGTTGCAGCGACCTGCAGAAAGCGTATGACTCTGTTGACCGAGCGCTACTGTGGGAAGTGCTCGCACTCTTCGGTGTACCACCGAAGATGCTTGCAGTTCTCCGCCAGTTCCACGACGGCATGCGGGCTCGCCTACGTACGGACGACGGTGAGCACATGGATTGGTTTGACGTCACGCAGCGACTTCGGCAGGGTTGCGTGTTATCGCCGTTACTGTTCAACATGTTCTTCGCCGCTGCGTTACACGTTGTCTTAGTTCGCTTCAGCGAGGACGAAGGCATCGTGCAGAACCTAGTCCACCTCGATGACGATAGGGCGGGCAGTGACGAGGAACCACTGGCATGCGTGCGGAGGGCCGTGTGGGGCATGCTCTACGCCGACGACGCAGGCATTGTTTCGAAATCGGCAGAGGGGCTTGCAAACATGATGACAGTCATTGTGACCGTCTTCGAAGCAGCAGGCCTCACGGTTTTAGAAAAGAAGACGGAGACCATGCTGCTGCAAACACATGACCAAGCATCCCGGGCTCCACCGTTCGTCATCGAAGCAGCAGGACAGAGGTATGAACAGACGATACACCTTCTATGCCTCGGCGACATCATCCACGAAGACGCTGACCTGATGGTTGAGATCGAGCGCCGGGTCCGACTCATGAGGGCATGCTGCACGAGGTTCGGTCCATAGCTATACGATAATCCAACCGTCCCACTCAACCTGGAGGTCCGCATGCTGAAGGCCGAGGTGATTGAGAGCCTGCTACACGGGTGTGTGACGTGCATCCTCAACGCGACCCACTGCGACAAACTCTGGAAGACGCATCACGAGGTTCTCCGGCGAGTCCTTGACTTCCAGCGACGTGCCGACCACGCCAACCTCTCTTACGTCAAGGCCCTCAAGAAGACAAACTGCGAGAGCATCGAAACGACCATCCGGAAACGGGGCCTCTTCCTCGCGGGGGCAACGGTACGGTAGAACGAAGGAAGACTACCTGGTCGGATAATTGCGCAGATTGCCGAGGGGGAAAACCCGGGACCAGGTGGGCCACCGAACAACTGGTTCGGGACCCTGAGAGACGACCTCGCCGTTTTTCGATCCACCAAAGCCTGCACACAAGACTCCCCACGGCAATTTGGAGTTCAAACCGTACTGTGGGTCCATGCGGCAAAGAAGGCAGGCAAGTGGTACCGGGGGGTCCTCGAAGCAGCTGGACGGTTTATGGCCAGGTGGCTCGTAGAGGAGGCGGAAAAGTGCTCGGAGCGTCGCACAGCCCGACCGCTTTGCGCCCAAGGCCGACCGGGGGGCTGGGGGAGTAGGCAAACAGCTTTTGAAGAAAGCAGGAAGGAAACGGCAGAGAGGGTAGCAAGGCACCAGGCCGACTAGCAGGTGGAACCTGTCTACGTACCTCCAAACCTCGGCGACTACCTTGTGTTTTTTTCTGTTTTTGTTTTATCTTTGTTTTGGACTGCCTACTCCAACGCCCTCGGGGGGGTATTGCCGTCCTATACTGCGGTACTACCACCGCCGGTAGGCTGGCTTTTGCTGAACCGGTTTTCCCTTTCATCCTTTTTGTCCCTTTCTTTTTCCCTTTTACGTTTCCTCCTGCTTTGCCCTTTCTGTTTCTTTCTGGGTACCCTTGGGGATCATGGACGAGACGATGTGAATATGGACCCCACCGCCGTAGACACCATAAGTAGAAGACAGATCAGGTAGCAATGCTCCAGTCCCGTAGTATGTGGATTCGGGACCCAGTTTGGTTGCTGCCGTGACGCTAGCTGGGTGGTGGCATCTGCTTTGTTGCTGTGTTTGGTTTTGCTTGCTATATAGATACATATAGGATTACAAAATATGGGGTCGTTACCACTAGCCCGTACAAGACAGCTTTTCGTGATGAACAGCCCGCAAAGAGAACACGCCACCCACTACACACAACACTGCGAATAAAGAGCCACGACCCCGCACAGCAGTAACTACCTCTCGTGGCTGTAAGTAGCTAGCGTAAGGCCGCCCGGACTTTGCCAGGTGCCGGGTACCAGGTGCCAACAAACAGCAG
>JAYJMJ010000289.1:2829109-2839508 GCA_036873875.1 Laminaria ephemera
ATCACCAAACGCAACCCCGTGTCGAAAACGCCTTCTCAAGACTTTAGAGTTTTTTTTCCTTTTCTTTTTTCTTTTTTCCCTAGCCCCCCCTATTGAAAAATTGCCGGTAGAGGCAATTTCGAGGCCATGGAGCAGGCGAGCACGCGCAGCACGGCAAACGAGCAAACCGTGAAAGATCACCAAACGCAACCCCGTGTCGAAAACGCCTTCTCAAGACTTTAGAGTTTTTTTTCCTTTTCTTTTTTCTTTTTTTCCTAGGTCCCCCTATTGAAAAATTGCCGCGATCTCGATCCTCGATCTTCGATCTCGGTTAATAACCGAGAATCGGAGATAATTATTGATCTCGATCTATGGAAAATCGGCAACATCGCGATCGTGAATCGACAATTCGATCTCAATCTCAAACACTATCATACCGTTGTGTGTTGTGTTGTTGTGTCTTGTTTTGAGTGCTTTGTATCTGCATTGAGGTTATGCACTTTCGACCACAAGACCGTGCTCGAGTCCGTGTGCCGTATACTTTATACTACAGGTTTAGGTATTACCAGGGTAGTCATGATGGAAGTTGATTTTCGTAGCTTTTCTATTAATAGTGTGGCCTCCGGCTAACGTGGCAAATACTCTATGATCCCACATATGTGTAACACGCAGATCCCGGATGCTATGATCATTCTGCCAATCTACATGTCGAGTCAGGTTTTTCCAGTACGAGTATCATATCGTATCATATCATATTATATGTGTACGGAGAAAAACCGCCGACAAGGAGAATTTGAAAAGCACCGCTGACTGCTAAAACTACTGAATGGCGACGACTCTGATTTACTGTGACATGTAACCGGCGAAGCAATATTACATACGTAACCAAACGCTGGAAAACGTGCCGGGCGTCGGTTTATTATTATATGAGTGTCAATTTATGTCGCACTCCCACACTCTACGAGTATGTACTGTTAATATTTATAGTAGCCCCCACAAAGCTTGGAAATGTCTCCCGCGCCGCGTTTGGTTCCTCGGACGGATACTTGGGCCCCGAGGTTCCCCGTGCCCCGAGGATAAAGTAACTAAGAAGATTATTCAGCCGTGCGGCGAACACAAGACCTTGCTGAGTGACGACTTTGAGGTTTGGAGCTGCGACAGCACGTGTGTTCTATCGTGTGCCCAGGCCATGCATTTTATGGCAAGCTTGACGTCCAGCTCAACAGTATCATCTGCGGTAGAGCGTACTTGTGCAGATCTATACAGTTACAGCTCGAAGTTCGCTGATATTTTTTAGTTTTTCAAATAGTTTTCACACTATTTTGACATGTCAATGCATCGTACTGCACCGTAGTAGCAAATCCCTTGCGTTACATGAAAGAACGCCGGGCAGTGCGGCACTACATAGGCCGACATAGCTTGAGATGAGGCGGACAGGTGTGTGAAGGGGGTGGCGGCGGCGTCGAGCATGCTGCGCCAAAACGCCTTGGAAGGGCTACGGTCGCCCCCGCCAGGTGTTCCTCTACATCATGGCCAGGTGAGAGGCGGAACCCCGCCTGGACGTGGACGAGGCAGCGCGTCACGTGGACGAGGCGAAGCGGGCGCAAATCTCGGCCAGGGTCGAGACCGACATGGTTTGGGATGAGGTTCACAGGTGCGTGTGGGAAGTCCTCACACACACACACCTGTGCACCTCGCCCCACCCCATGTAGACCTCCGCCCTGGCCGAGTTTTGCGCCCGCTTCGCCTCGTCCGCGTCTCGCGGCCCCTCGTCCACGTCCAGTCGGGGTTTCGTCTCCCACTTGGTCATGACTAAACGCAACAACAGCCGGCGGGGGAGGCTGTAGCCCTCGAACCGCTTTTTACCGGCGCTTGACTCCGGGCGCGGCAGATTGAGGGTGTCAGACGCCTTCTCTTCTGCCTCCTCGAGCGCCACAGCTTTAGCTACAGCGCGGGTCTTCTCTGCCTCGTCGTTGACGAGCGCATCGCCGAGCTTCTGGAGGACGACGTACATCTTGGAGACTCTGTGGGAAGCGGTCCTCGCGCAGCCCGTGATGGCGTTGACTTTTTTGTCGGCCTCTACCTCCAGAGCTGACGCTTCATGCTGCTGAGGCACCTTCCATGTTTGATTCTTGACCGCTGGTAATGCGAATCCCCCGGGCTTCGCATTACCAACGATAAAAATTCAAGCATCCTTGGCAGGTACCTCAGCAACATGAAGCGTCAGCTCTCGAAGAAGACGCCCGCAAAGAAGCTGACGCGATCATGGGTCGCGTGATGACTGCGGCCAAGAGAGTTTCCATGAGGTACTGCGTCGTCCAGAAGCGCAGCGACGGAGTCGTCAAACAACCAGGCAAGGAAGACCCGCGCCGTAGCTCAAGCCATGGCGTTCGGGGAGGCCGCAGGCACGGCGTCTGCCGCCCTCGACCTGGCGCGCGCTGAGGCAAGCGCCGCCAAAACGCGGTTCGAGGGCTACGTCTTCCCCCACCGGCTGTTGCGTTTCGTCATAGCCACGTGGGAGGCGCGGCACATAGACGAGGCGGCGCGGGCGCACATCTCAGCTAGGGCCGAGGAAGGTAGATCGTGGAAGCAGGTCACCACATGTACGGAGGATGCGGAGGCGACGTCGAGCATGCTGCGCAAGGTGGCCTCTAGAGCGATCAAGACGCGCCTGGCGTTGGCGTGAGCGTTTTGCGCAGCATGTTAGACGTCGCCTCCACCTCAATCACACCTGTGCACCTCATCCCAAGCCATGTCGGCCCTGGCTGAGCTGTGCATGGGGGGATGGGAGGGGGGGACGGGAGGAGGGAGCCGTAGAATTTGAAAAGGCGACGCTTGACGTCTTGATGTTGAACTCGGAAAAACGATTTTGAAAAAAAATCGAAATTTGTGTGACATGGTGTGTGTAAGACGGTGTGAGTTGCGGTTTGCGCTGTTGGACTGAGCAGCCCCTGTTGCTAACTCGAAATTTACGGTTTGCGCTGAGGGCATTGAGAGGGAGGAGAGCGGATGAGGCGCACCCTGTTGGACTGAGCAGCCCCTGTTGCTAACTCGAAATTTGCGGTTTGCGCTGAGGGCATTGAGAGGGAGGGGAGCGGATGTGGCGCACCCTGTTGGGGCATGGTTTGGCGATCCCCCGCTTGCGCGGTTGCGGGGGGATGGACCCACGATGTGAACGCCTTCCTGCCCTACCCCTTTTTCAGCCCGTCCAAGCGCGCCGCAACTGAACATTGATATCATGTCGTCATTGTGCACTGTATTTGTGATTTATATCTGAATTGAGGTTGTGCACTTTGGATCACAAGATCGTACTCGAGTCCGTTTACCATTTAGTTACACTACCACAGGTTTGGGTATTACCAGGATATTCATGATATAAGTTGATTTTTCCAGCCTTTCAAGTGTGGCCTCCGGTCAAATGAAGCAAGCGCACCACGTAAGAAGGTCCAGGATGCTATGAGCACCTTGCACATCTATTATACGAGTTAGCTATACGAATACGAGTATCATACGATGTGAACATATGCGTGGAGGAACCCGCCGACAAGGAGAATTTGAGTTGTACCGTTGATTGCTAAAACTGCGGAATGGCGACGGCTCTGCCTTGCTGTGGCATGTATCGGGCGAAGCAGCACGTGGTACGTAACCAAACGCTGGAAAGCGAGTCGGTTTCTATCATTTGATTATATGTCATTTATCTCAAACTCCCATACTCTACGGGTATGTACTATTAATAGAAGCCCCCACACAGATTGAAGTTTTTCCTGCGCCGCGTTTGGTTCCTCGGACGGATACTTGGGACCTCGAGGTTCCACGTCCTCCGAGGGTACATTTCCTAATAAACGAACTGTTCAGCCGTGTGGCGAACTAAAGACCTTTCTGAGTGCCAACTTTGACGTTTGGAGCTGCGACAGCACGTATGTTCTATGGTGTGCCCAGGCCATGCATTTTGTCGCAAGCTTGACGTCCAGCTCAGCAGCCTTTAGGACGACACGGCTTAGGAGGAGATGCACAGGCGTGTGAAGGCGGCAGAGGCGACATCGAGCATGCTGGCCAAGGCCCAAGACGCTCACGACAACGATAAGTGCGTTCCCATCGCTCTTGAGGCCGCGGCCGATCGCGCTGCAAACCAGGCGCTTGGCACTACCAGGGCGGTGCAGGTTACCGGTGCTGGGCGCAATCTCCGCTCAGTAGCGGCCCACCTAGACCGCTCTTTTGGTGTGAAGCGCGTGGTTCGCAGCGCGACCAGCCGCGGCCTCAAGAGCAATGAAAACGCGCTTGGCGTTGTCGTGAGCGTCTTGCGCCTTGCGCAGCATGCTCGACGCCGCCGCCACCTCCTCCGCACACCTGTGTACTTGATCTCAGGCCCTGTCGGCCTCGGCCCTGGGCGAGATTTACACCCGTGCCGCCTCGTTTACGCGCCACGCCGCCTCCTCCACCTCTAGGCGGGGTTCCGCTTCCCACCTGGCCATGACGAAACGCAACAGCCGGCGGGGGCGGCTGTAGCCCTCGCGCCGCTTTCTGGTGGTGCTCGACTTGGCGCACGCCAGCTGGACGGCGTCAGACAGCCTTCCTGCAGCCCCCTCGAGCCACGGTATTAGCTACAGTACGGGTCTTCTCTGCCTCATCGCTGACGAGCGCGTTGCCGAGCTTCTGAACGACGACATTCATCTTCGAGACTTTCCTCGCCGCGGTCCTCACACGGCCCATGGCGGCTTCAGCTTTTTTGTGAGCATCTTGCTCGAGAGCTGACGCTTCGTGTCGCCGAGGCACCTGCCAAGGATGTTTGACTTTTGACCGTTGATAAAAACTCAAACATCCTTGGCAGGTACCTCAGGAGCATGAAACGTCAGCTCTCGAAGAAGACGCCCACAAAGAAGCTAAAGCGATCGTGGGCCGCGCCAAGACTGCGGCCAAGAGAGTCTTCAGGAATTACGGCGTCGTCCCGAAGCTCTGCGACGCGCTCGGCAACGACGAGGCAAACAAGACCCGCGCCATAGCTCAAGCCGTGGCGTTCGGGGAGGCCGCAGGCACGGCGTCTGCCGCTCTCGAGCTGGCGCGCCAAAACGCGGTGCAAGGCCTTCAACCGCCCTCGCCGGTTGTCCCGTTCGTCATAACCCAGGTGGGGGGCACGGCACATAGACGAGGCGGCGCGGGCGCAAAGCTCAGATGGGGCCGAGGCGGACAGAGCGTTGATGGAGGTGAGCAGGTGTACGGAGGAGGTGCAGGCGGCGTTGAGCATGCTGCGCAAGGCAGCCTCGAAAGCGATCAAGACACGCTTGACGTTGGCGTGGGTGTCTTGCGCCTTGCGCAGCACGCTCGACTTCGTCTCCATCTCCTTCACACACCTGTAGACCTCATCCCAAGCCATGTCGGCCTCGGCTCTGGCTGAGCTTTGCATGGGGGGGTGGGGGGCAGGGAGCCGTGTACAAGCGGCACTTGATATCTTGACACTAAACTTGGAAAACCGATTTTGAAAACAGATAGTGTGACACGTTCTGCGAGACGGTGTGAGCGCGCGAAAAATTGGCGTCAATGACCACCCTTCCCTCAGCTGGAGACAAAGAAAGGCAAATAGCTAGAACAACGCTGCAAGGTGCTACACGGGTTGGCGAGGTTAACTGAGCTTGCGCCTCATCAACGCAACACACCAATCTGTTGAATCCTATATATGATACACGAACGGCCAAAACACTCAAGCAGTTTTAAACTGCTCAGGATCACCAGTCACTATGTTTCATTTATAAAAGCTCATACTCAATGCAGAGCTACAGTATTCAAATACAATTCAAAAGTTGGAGTCTGGCGCATGGCGGTCTCGATGCCCCCCTGAACTGCGCAAACGGAAGAGCGCCAAACCATGCCCCAACAGGGTGCACCACCTCTGCTCCCCTCCCTCCCCACGCCCTGCGCGCAAAGCAAAAATCTAGAAACAGACGCCGCTCGGTCAGACATCGCAGTCACGCTATAAATATATGCGCGCACACAAGACCAGCCCCATTTCAAGTGTATGATGATCTCACCCCCGCTCTAATCGTATGCTTGCTGTTCTTCTCGACGAATGGCGGTGAGAGAGCGGTGGTAACCTCTTCTTTGTACGTGGGGAGCGTTGCTTCGCCGCCCTTGATAAACGACTGGGATGTCAGGGGCTACACTACGGCGGGAAAGTGGCGCAGCAGCACGACTTTCTCGCCGTAGCGCAGCCCTTGACATCCCGGCCGCTTGTCAAGGGCGACGAGGCAAAGCCCGTCGCGTTCGGAGATGAGGTTGCCACCGCTCCATCGACGCCGCACAACGAGAGAGGCCACACGCGTACAATCAGGGAAGTGGGAGCATCATACACTTGGGATGATGGGGCTAATCTTGTGTACGTGTATATATTCACAGCGTGACTGCGCTGTCGGACGGAGCGGCGATTGTTTCTAGTTCGAAGTTCTTGGGTTGCGCTCAGGGCTAGGAGAGGGAGGGGAGCAGATGTGGCGCACCCTGTTGGGGCATGGTTTGGCGATCTTCCGCTTACGCGGTTGCGAGGGCATGGGTCCACTGCCCTGCTCCTTTTACAGCCCGCCCAAGCGCGCCGCACCTAAACACTGCTATCATGCCGTTATGTGTTTTGTCGTTGTGTCCTGTATTGCGTGCTTTGTATCTGGATTGAGGGTGTGCACTTTGGATCACAAGACCGTGCTTGATTTCGTTTACCGTTTACTCAAAATACAAAATACCACAGGTTTGGGTATTCCTAGGGCAGTAGAAGTTGGTTTTCGCAGCCTTTCTAGTGTGGCATCTGATCAAACCAAGCAAGTGCGCGACGTTGGAAGGTCCCGGATGCTGTGAGCATTCCGCACATCTATAATACAAGTTACCTACTAGGAGTACGAGTATCATATAGGTTATTAATATGTACGTGCAGAAAACCGCCGATAAGGAGAATTGATAATTTGAAACCGCTGACTGCTAGAACTGTGGAATGGCGATGTATGTAACCGTCGAAGCAGGTCGCAACCAAGCGCTGGAAAGCGTGTCGACTTCTATTATTTGATTATTTGTCACTTTATGTCACACTCCCACACTCTACGAGTGTATGTACTATTTATAGTAACCCGCACACAGCTTGAAGTTTCCCCGCACCGCGTTAGGTTCCTCGGACGGATACTTCGCCCCGAGGTTCCCCGTGGCCCGAGTGTAAAAACCGTCTTAGAAATCAGCATCTATTCAGCCGTGTGGCGAACATAACCCTTACTGAGTGCCGACTTTGAGGTTTGGAGCTGCGACAGCACGTGTGTTCTATCGTGTGCCCAAATCGTGCATTTTTTTACAAGCTTGACGTCCAGCTCAAAAGCGTTTTAGCAGGATCTTCTGTGGTAAAGCCCACCTGTGTGGAGCTATACGTACACAGTATACAACTTGAAGTCCGCTTGTGATTTTTCATTTTTCAGAGGATTTTCATATGTCACCGCATCGTCCTGCACCATTGTATAATTACTTGCGCTGCGTGAAGGAGCGCCGGACGCTGCACCGCAAGACTAGACCGGCATGGCTTGGGATGAGGTGCCTCAGCAGCATGCAGGGTCAACTCTGGGGGAAGACGCGCTCAAAGAAGCTGACGCGATCGCGGGCCCCGTGATGACTGCAGCCCCGAGATTTTTCGGGAAGTACGATATCGTACTCCCTTAAAACCCTCTGAGCAGCGGTCCTCACACGGTCCATGGCGCCCTGAGCTTTTTTGTGAGCATCTTCCTCAAGAGCTGACGCGTCATGCTGCTGGGGCACCTACTGCGGCGGAAGCAACGAAAAGGAACCAGTTGCGGAAGCCAAGGATGTTTGATTAGCCCCATCTCTTACGTGTATGGTGGCCTCACCTCCCTGATTTTGCGCTTTTTGTTTCTTTCAACGTACGGCGTTGAGGGAGCGGTGGCAGCACTGAGGGAGATTTCGCCTTGTCAACCTTGAAGGGGTGCCGGAATGCCAGGAGCTGCGCTACGGCGGGAAAGCCGCTCTGCGCCACGTCAAGAAACTGGTAATGCCCTACGGATGGCAAGGTGTCGCTGTCTTGATCAAAAGGCAACGTGTTGGCCCGTTCAGATTATGGTGGCGGCGGCGGTGGCGGCGTGGAAGCAAAGTAATCACCGGGGAGAGCCGACAACTTACGAGGAGCGCAGCTTGAACTCCCCTCGCCACTAACGCATTCAACTACGACAGCGACTCCCCTTCGCCGATGAGGCATGACGATTGGGCCCAGAACTTGGACACGTCGAAGCCCTACCCCTTCTATGGCCCGCCCAAGCGCGCCGCTGCTGGTGCCCAGTGGGGCGCCAGCGGTGGAGGGCTCCAGTGGGCTGTAGAACGGATACGGCATTGTCGTATCAAAGTTCGTTACCCAATCGTCGTAGCTTATGGGCCAACGGGAGTTGACGTCGGAGACCGCGAGCAATTTGATGGCGATGGGAGTTCGAATTGCGCTCATCGTGACTTGTGAGCCCAGAGAAAAAGTCGCGTTGCTTGTGGATGCTTATCTGCACACTTCTTCTCTCTCTCTCTTCCGGGAAACCAGACTGGTCTGGTTGCGGAATGAAGGCTGTGTCTGGGTGATGAATGCTATGGTATTTGGAGAATATGGCGGTGGGGTGTAGATACGATCCCAGGTTCCGAATGCAAGAATGGTTATAGTCCGGATATTAGCCGGAAGTATGGGTCCTTCAAACTTTAGCCACCGGAGGTTCGTGAAACTTGTGCTGTGCTTGGACCGCTTGAGATGTACAGCAGTTTTCATGTAGCAATATGCGGCCAATGGAACGTCCGTCCCCCCCTTATATACTATTTGCTGGATCTCGCCATTGCCATGTCGCTGAGACCTCCCTGTCTATTCTTGATTTCTCAACAGCATTTTAATTGGCCTCTGTCTGCCGTTGCCTAATATAAAACCGCGTTCTTCCCTTGCACCCCCCTTTCCCTCCTGCTCTGAGGCACCAACCAAACGCGTGGGACCCTTGGAGCAAGGGGTACCCGTCACCGAGGACTTGGCACGGGTATCTGCACGTTATTCTGAATTCTGGATGCGCCATCTCACAAAGGGGGTGTCCCGGCTAAGGGATCGATAAGAGGCCAAAGGAACAAGGGGGGGGGGGGTCACAGACCCACGCCATTGGCGTGGGGATGGAGCCTGTACGCGGCCTAGGTTTTAACTTTTTTGAGCGTAGACGAGCATGAAGTAACAAGAGAAGGGCGGAGGAAGGGCAACATCAGTAGTACTATACTGCCGTGTGCAAGTACTGTAAACTTTGTTTTGCTCTAATTCTACTCGTAAGTACTTTGTCCTCAAAAACGTAGGTAGGTGAAGTTGAAGTACCGAATGGAGCTATTAGACTAGTAGACTAGGGTTGTCCAATAGGTTTGCTTGTTTGGTTTCCCTGGGATTTCTTCTTTCCGGGGCTGCTTATGAATGGCCGACGTCTTATTGGGCTGCATGTTGTATTGTCGGATGATGAAATATGACCGTAATGATGATATGAGTGGTTTCCCCTACCTAATCTCTCGATGCTGCCTCGGGTTTTATTTGAAATGTGAGGATCATGGGGACCACCCCGGGCCAATGGCTTGCGTCCTCCAATCAAATCTTACCATGTTTTTTTTCGGTACTACCAGTTACTTTGCGAGTTTTTTAAACGGCCAATACCCTTCCCAACACTGCAGCGGGCAAGCATACCAAGACTGAGTCTTCGATTCCGAGTGGGGATATCAAGTGTTCAAATCGAATGTATTTTACTCACTGCGCATGCAAAGGACGTTTTCAACAGCAACTCATGAACAGATGGGCGGGACATTTCTTGATAGTTTCAAGTTATTGACATGTCATTCTCAAGCAGGACATGCGATGGTCCACACATGCATGATATTTTCCATGTTTTTTTTGCTGTTCTCAAGGAGGATACGCATTGATCCACACGTGATGATGCAATGTGAGGATGCCTGCTGATGGGGTGTAGGGCTCAAGTCGCGCATCATTGCATTGTAGGTGCAACTATAGAGCTCTCGAGTCCATCTGCGAATCAGTTCGACCGGGATTTCCCACCAGTCAGAAATTTCCTTTTAAACAAAATGGCCAATAGGAAAACTACCGGGAGAAATTAACCTAATCACATCATGTACGTCGCAATGGGAAGAGGGCTGCCGACGGGGTGTACGGCTCAACTACACACGTCATTGCACTTTACCTGGTAGGTGGTACCATAGAGGTCCATCTATTCATTTTTATAAAAATGAAAATTACACTTCAGCTGTGAGATCGAAAATTTCATCGAAACTCATCTTCGCAAGCTGCGTGTGATACTGTTGATACTTCGAGAGCGCGTGTTACGGGGTTGATATACCCTCGTGAAGGATACAGGTCGGTGACTCCCCTGCTAATACCAGGGTCAACAGG
>JAYJMJ010000289.1:2879118-2894900 GCA_036873875.1 Laminaria ephemera
ATGATCATGAGCCCGAGGGGCTTCTTGGAGATGAGGTCTATGACATCCTGGTTGTCACGAAACAAGATGTTTGCCACGTCTACCCCTTCCGCCTTGTACTCTTCCTGTAACCGGGGTCAAACGGGGGTGCCAGAGGGGTGTATCGGAAGCGTAACGAGGATGTAACGGGGGTGGAATGGAGGTGGAAAGGGGGCGGGGTAAACAATTAGGGTGGTTTCAGACGTCGTGGATACCTTCCGAGTGGTCCCCACACACCTTAGCGTCTGTAGTCTGTATCATAGCTCGGAGGAAATAATCGTCATTTGTCGACCCATCTTTTTTTACTGGACAACAGCTAGAAACGGATATCATGTTCGCACTTTTTCTCTCTCCTTCTCCCTCCCTAGTCGTAACTCAGATCCGGGGTCAACAAGCAGGCTCTTCTCCCCCCTCCCCACTACGGTACGCGCCTCGATTTTTATCTCGAGAAGAATTCAGCACCTTCTTCCCTCGTCGACTCGCGTAGAATCGTGCTTACCCACGCTATAAAGCACTCTCGGCGGTTGGTGTCTCTAGAAATAAAAATCTCCATACTGAGATTTGAACCCCTGACTCCAACCTTAGTAGTACTCTAGGTTAACGACAAGACCACCGGGGCGACCGGCTGCATTCCAGGATACCCGGTTATCACGAACAAAGAAAACTGTGAGCTGAAACCGAGGCGACGCGTGCTATCGAGAGGGGAAGCACGTTTAGGCCACAGTATCTCTGACCGGCGTGGCTCCTCAACTGACGAATGACCCAATACCGACGGGACCCCATTTGTGTTTTTTATAAAAAAAATTAAAAAAACACAACAGCTGTGAGATCTAGGATTTCGTGTTTTGTATCATCATTCGCTACATATCTCTAGGCCGTGGGAATGTTCACGATTTTCTCGAAGCCAGGTTTTGGGCGACCCTCAAGCAAGAAGCCTCAGTAAAATGAGGTGCCGCTGACGCGCGCTACGACAGAGGTAGCACTTTTCGCCTGAAACGTTTGCTGAATGACGGGGCTCCTTAACCCCCAAAAAATCGTCGGAATTTTCGTTATTTTTTTGTTTGCAAACAATTTTCGTTGTTTATCTAGGCCATGGGACTGCTGTTCATCCGGCAGCACTTTTATTTCCCCCCAAATTAGCTTTTTTGGAGAGGCATAGAGCTCCTCAAGTGAGGACCCTCAGAAAAAAAAGGCCCATCTCTATCGTAGCCAGCGTGATTGCTACACCCCCCTGCCGCAGCGTTGCATCAGGCGCAGATCAAGCGGGGGGGGGGGGGGGGCTTCGCTCAACAGTGCTGTGGCGTGGATGATGCATCTGGGTATGGTACGAGCGGTGGAGGGGAGTAACTCGGGACGAAGGTTTCAGCCATGCGTTAACACACTTGGGGGGCCGGAACCGTTACCGCCGCTTATTTTGCTTATTTTTAACCCTTCTGGAGCTAACTGTTATAAGGCTTGGTTTGGGTAGGCAATTGGTTAACCTTTTACCAGTGGTCAAACGGACTAGATACCCCACTAATACCTTAACAAATGGCGTCGAGGGCAGGTCCATGGGTTTTTGGGTCGTGGGTTGGCGTCGACGGCAGGACGCCGCTAGGTCGCAGTATGCAAGGGGATCGTCGCGGGCCACCGGAGAACCATGCGTACCGACCAAAAATATGCGATGAGTGCGATCTACTCACAACGTTTTAGGGAGAGCGTGCAGAAAAAACAAGGATCGCCATTATGCTGCGCGCCGTGCCGTCGCACAACTCCCTGCGCTACACTTAGGGCGCGCGCCTCCTATAGCCCAGCTGCTTCGTTTTTGTCGATGTTGTAATCGTCGTATACTGACGCGTGTTACGATAGAGGTAGCACTTTTGGGCGTTTTTTTGTTTTTTGTTTCTGAATGACGGGGGCTCCTTAACCCAAATTCGTCGGAACGTCATTCTTGTTCTGCAAAACATGAATAATTTTTATATACCTAGACCATGGGGTTTGGTCATCGGGTTGCACTTTCCGTTTTTTCTCAATTTTGTTTTTTTGGGGTGAGGTATAGAGACTCCTCAGAAAAAAAAAAATGGTTGCGCCTTTACCGTAGCATGGGTCTACTGTCCTACAAGTTGTTTTGTCTGACGCACGATACGGTAGAGGTGCACCATTTTTTGTTTTTCTGAGACTCCTCACCTGCGGAGGGAGCTCTATCCTTCTCCCCCAAAAACGGATTTTGGGGGGGGAAAAAAGAAAAGTACCACCCCGATGAACAATCGAATGACCTAGGTATACAGAAAAAAAATCTAGTGGTGCCAAAAAAATAAAACAAAGAGTGAAATTCCGACGATTTTGGGTTATAATGGAGCCCCGCCATTCAGAAAACGTCTCACTAAAAAAATTGCTACCTCTATCGTAGCACGTCGTCTGGACTCCTGTTACGGGGGACCATAGTAATCAGGACCCACGATATACACAAAAACCTACTTATTCCACGGTTTTTACTAACCATATTTGGTCCTGATTACTATGTTCCTCCGTAATGGTAAAAAACAGTGGAATATATGCAGTAGATTTTTGTGTGTATCGTGGGTCCTGATTACTATGGTCCTCCGTAGTAGATGGGTCACCCCCTTGAGAACTGCACCCGCTGTTTGAAAAACTGCTTGGAATCGGTGCGGCGTATTTTTTCCCGTAGTAACGATCGAGGGTGTGGGTGAGGGGGGACGACACATGACACGATAGAGGTGTAGTACCATTATTTTGTTTCTCGGGCTCCTCACTTGAGGAGCTCCAAACCTGACCCAAAAAATGATTTTGAGAAGATTGAAAGTGCAACCTGATGAACAAACCTATTATGGCCTAGGTATACAAAAAAAATCACATTGCAAAACAAGAATGACATTCCGACGATTTTTGGGTTAAGGAGCCCCGTCACCAGTCATTCAGAAACAAAAAAAAGCCAAGAAGTGCTACCTCTATCGTACTATTAGTACTATTAATAGCACGCGTCGAACAACCTGGAAAAGCTACAAATACAGCACAAATAAAAAATAAAGTCAGGTGGCGTGGCTGCTGTTGTTGTTATCTCATGGTGGACAAAAGCGAGGCCAGCTAAGCTCCCTTGCCTGCTCCAGCACGAAGATGTAGTGGTTGAACTGCCGCTGCAGGACCTCGTTGGCGAAGTTGATGCACAGCTGCTCGAAGCTGTTGGTGGCCATGATCTCGAAGCCAAAGATGTCCAATATCCCGATGAATGATTCCTCCACGAGTCCTGCCCCCCCCTCTCCTCCTCCTCCTCCTCCTTCTCCCCCTCCTTCTCCTCCTGTTCCAACCGTTGAACTCACAGACCCGTCTCCACCCCCTTTTAAGGAATCACTAGTGCTGGGGGGGTTGCTCCCGTTGTCGCAAGTTACCCGACCCCCCTCTTCCTTGGCAAATCCCCGCACGTGTTGGTGGTGGCAGCGGTTGATGAACGCGATCATCCAGGAAAAAAGCTTGCCGTAGGTGTGCTTGGAGAGAGCCGACAGGTTGTCGCTGGCCTCGCGCGCGGTGAGCGCTATCTCGTGGATGGTCATGCCAGGCGTCATCATCGCTCTCCAGGTCACCTTGACGGTGTTTCAAATGTGACAGGGAGGCGGGTTAGTTAACTTACCCTTTTTGATGCACGCTACGGTAGAGGTGCAGCGTTTTGTTTTCTGAGGCTTCCTCACTTGAGGAGCTCTATACCTCTCCCAAAAACTGATTTTGGGGGGGGGGGAAAATTAAAGTTCTCACCCGATGAACTATCCCAATGGCTTTAAGGTATACGACGAAAATCATTGCAGAAAAAAAAAAGCATGAAATTCCGACGATTTTGGGTTAAGGAGCCCCGTCGTTCAGAAAACGTTTTTTTAGCCAAGAAGTGCTACCTCTATCGTAGCTCGCGTCTTTTTTTTTACCTACGCAAACGCGATTAAAGGCAACCGAGACGTAAACGCGGCCTTACCAACCGTCTCGCATGAGCTCGCAGCAGGATAATTGGTATCGTCAGGTTGAGGAAGTAGGATGCTGCTGCACGGCGTGCGAACGCGTCAGGGGGAGAAAGTAACCCCTTTTATGACCCCAAAAAAACGCGCGATCAAACCCATCGAGTGCATGCTCGTAGATTTCTATTTGGGGATCTCTTGGTTTTCCTTTTTTTTTCTGGGAATTTTTTAGGAGTGCTCGACGTTGAAGTTCACGCCGTAACCTTTAGAGGATGACAAACAAAACAAAATAACACGAAAACAATCGATATGTGCCGTGCAGCCTTATCAACCGTCTATAGTAGTGTGAGAAGAGCAGCAGAAATTACCTGTAGTAGTTATCATGCTGCGCGCGCGAGGTACGACATCCTTGTATTGTAGTTCGGAAAAGAAAAAACCAACTACCCTCTGAAGCCAGCAGCCCGCTTTGCTTCTTGTGATGACGCGTGCCACGATAGAGGTAGCACTTTTCTGGATTTTTTGTTTCTGAATGACGGCGTTCCTTAACCCAAAATCGCCGGAATGTCGTTTTTTTTCAAAAATCTGTTTTTTTGTATACCTAAGCCATGGGTTTTGCTCATCGGGTTGCACTTTCGGTTTTACCCAAAATTAGTTTTTGGGTGAGGTTCACAGAGCTCCTCAAGTGAGGAGCCTCAGAAAAAAACTGGTGCACCTCTATCGTAGTAGCATTTTTTTGGTCAAAATATCAACAAATTCTGAGTGACGGGGCTCGTCAACCGAGCAACTAGGTGCCCAATATCGTTGGACTACCGTTTGTGTTTTACTATCGTTGTATTCGTTGTATACCTAGGCCATGGCCTTGTTCGTCGGGCTGCGCTTCCCTTTTTGTATAAAAAAAATAAAAATACACTGTAACAGCTTTGAGATCGAGGATGTCGTCGAAACTCATCTTTGCAAGCTGTGTGTGCTGCTCCGATCGCGCGTGTTACGGGCTGTGTATGTCCTCATGAAGGATTATAGGTCGGCGAACCTCCTCAGTACTGGTTAGCACCAGGGTCAACAGGGTGATACGAAGACGGCGGTCTTTAATCAAGCTGTGCACGGAAAACTATAAACTTCTTGGAGGGGGACAAAATCTGACGGCTGTGGAGCGCAAAATCTTTGTCAAAGTCGTTTTTTTTGGGTGAGGTATTGAGCTCTCTTAGTGCAGAGCCTCAGAAATATGTGATGCATCCCTACGGCAGCATGCTGCGTCGTAATGCCGACTAAAAAAATGGAAGTGTCCTTCGTGCGAGCTACCTAGAATTGCGCAGCTATCCTACACGCTAGCGCCTTGTCGACGGGCAAGCAACACCGTTGCCGTGGCCGCTTGCTCCAGAAGTTTTTGCTATCCCTTCCTTCTTCATCGTTTCTTCTTTGTACGGTGACTACTGTATTGTAGGCTAAGTACCGTAGGTGTGTATAGTGCTGAATAACCAGCAGTATCCAACAATTCTCACTTGGCCGCTCGCTCCAGAAATAGCTTTTGCTATCGCTTCTTTCTTCGCTGCCTCTTCTTTCTGCAGTCGCTCCTCCTCCCTTTGGTCAGCCTTGGTTTCGTAATCGCGTTCATCTTCGGGGGGGTGTAGGTCGGTCATCAGCCACGAAGCCACGCGAACCCAATGGACAAAGGATGCAATGCATTAGTCGTTAATACGAACGGGTAGAGTGTTATCAGCGCCATTTTGGTCAAAAGGTATTGTCAGGAAGACTATTAGTAGTGGCAGTGGTGAACATGTACCAGGGTACTTGCTATACCTGAGGCTACATATCATACATGTAGAATGCGACTTTGTTTATATTATATATACGAGGTGTACGACTTCATTTTTACAACCACTACAAAAATGGCGACTTCTGCAATCAACCCCCAGGGACGCATCCAACTGCCCCCAGGTAGTGGCAACTACCTGGTACCAGTACATATTAACTAACCGTACTCGTAGCTGTGTACTCCTATGAAACCAATTATGAGGCAGAGAAGGGTCCGCCCAGGAGTTCTACGTAGCCTAGACGCAATAAAAGCTGAAAGGACCCCTCCCTGGCGATTGTTGATGACTACGTGTTGTACTTCCTGCAGCAGCTGACCAACGTTGAGTAGTTGGCCCAGGAGGTACTGCTATGGTCCGCAACCAACGAGAACTAGCACACCTGGTATATATATAACCCTGGCACATTACACCCTCTTGCTGTGAATATCCATATCATGATACATGAGCAAATAATTTGTACAAACGCGCGGCCGAAGTATCACGCAGCTTGCAAAGATGACTATCGACCACTCAATTAGTCGAACTCACAGCTGATGTATTTGAAACAATTTTATGCAATAATCAACGTTGTTGTGACGGCATCCTTTCTTTCGTCTCCCTTCAACTTGTTTACAGTACGAGCTCGTAAGGCTGAAAATCGACCCTATGCCAGCTTATGTATGCACATATGCACATGCACACCTATTATTTTAGGTTTTAGGAGCTATGCTGTGACGGTCCTTTTTACCTTCTGAGAGCTGCTCCTCGATCTCACTGATGTTCGCGACCAGAATACGACGCGGCACTCGCTCCGCCTGTTTGACCATAAGCTCCCGCCTTTGACCTTTCGAGGAGATATGCGAAAAGCAGCGTATCTTTCAGCGCGTCGCCAAAGCCAAACGGCTCTGATTAAAACATCGGATAGGCAGAAGTAGAAATGTTCTTTGATGTACAAGGCAGAAGTACCCGGAGTATGATATATATGCACTGCTGTAGGCACCGCAGAGCTATACAAGTACACACACTGGACTGCATACTATTAATAGACATAAATGTTCTTTGGTCCGTAAGACAGCAGTGTGCCGGAACATGTATGATGCCATCTATACAGGCACAGCCAAGAGCAGAGCTACATATACTCCCACCTTCGCGTCGTTTTGGACGCCGCGGATCCTCATCTTCACCCCCGTCCTGTTGGTGAGCTCCACCTGAAGCGCAGGATCCAAACATGGCCGCATACCGAACCTGTGAGTATCTTCCGAACACGATACAACGACACCTTCCTCTCTCCTCGTGTCGAGAAAACGCGGCGGAATATCCTACACTCAATACTCAACACAGCATAATAAGAAAATGAAACCGTTGCTTCGGGTTTGTATTTTGGAGACATGAGTAAGCCGTCGTGCGATAATCGCGCCGCGCCGTCGTGCTACGTATCGTGTCATCGTGCCATCTTGCCATTGTGCCAGATCGGCCGTCGCACACCGGTGACCAAACCACACCACAAGCCAACACGCTGGACAAAATGAAAGATCTCCGAGATCCGCTCGAAAAAAGCGTTCGAGAGAACGGCGGCGGCGGATTGCCATCCTTGGACTTGGCGGTATTTGGGCCGGGTCTTTCCCGATGGGATGCCCAAAAAGCAGGCGAGAGAGAGAGAGGAAAATCACACGAAGGAAAATCACGCAAAACGAAGCTGCCTTCAATCCTTCCTTTCTCTGTCCGTCAGAAGTGTCAAATGCTGTACGTACAGCAGTCCTCGCAAGGCAAGGCCTCTTGTGAGGCGTGCTCTCCCTCTTTGATCGCCACTGAGGACCTGATTGGTACTGGTACCTGATACCTGATGATACGACGGCACCGATTTGCGACTTGACCTGGCTTGACAATAGTACGGCGCCCATTGCCTCCCCGCAGGATCTTTGAACCCTCAAGAATCTAAGATTTTCAGTGGGGCGCTCAACTGGATGGGACGCTTATCGAGTAAGGTATGACACAACGAGCCGCAGTGCAATGTTTCCATGCCTTGGGAGTCTAGCTAACGAGTGTGGAGATGCCCAGGGAGCAGACACTTCACGATGGGGACGTCGTAAATACGACGGCTGGCTTTCGTATAATACTCGTGGCGAGTGTTTAGACGTTTGGACACGCGTGCATGTGTATCTACAGTAGGATCTAGACAGTAAATTGATGGGGTTTTCATGCCTTCTACGTATGCTGTCCCAAAGAGGTTACTCGTACCATCCGCGGTAAAGTAGTATTGGCACCAATTTTTATGAAACAAGTATGGTAACATCAATCCATTGTTAACAGGACGAAAATAATCTAAAAAAAAGGAAAGAATCTCCACCTTTCAGTCGAACTCTCCTATGTTACGACTGTTGTCGTGTGAGTCTCTGTCTCTGTATAGTGGACCACAGGTAACAAAATGTTCTCGAATGAAAAGTTAAAAACCATGCGGGGATGTCGTTTTCGCCCTTTCTTGCTTTGTTTTTCATCCCTTTATCAATAGATCTCCGTAAAATAGCATCGGAACGTATTGAACTGTAGTGTATCATCTTCTTGTCGGTGGCCGATGTCATGTTTCTCCAATAATTATACCACGAGTACCGGGTACCTGGTATTAAGGGCTGCAGTTACTACTCTGACACACACAATCCTACCATATCACTCTGATGTCTGTCATCCTAGGGCACTAAGCTGTGTCGGAATCCTGCAACATGAACAGTCATCAGCGCAACGTCGCTTCCAACTTTTTCTTTTCTTTTTAAATCCTCCAGCAGATGGGTAAAACTAAAGCTTAAGCTCACCACACTTCCACGTACTTCCATACACGTCGTGTGTCAATTTAACTCAATTACGTTCGCACTCACTCTCATAATTGCTTCGTACGTGTTTGTGTTTTGTTTCCTATTGTATCCCCAAGGCGCAAGGGCTAAATACCCCAATAACCACTGCTGGAAAGGTCCGCGAGAGCGAACAAACCGTGTACGTTATGTGTGACCAGACCGGGAGGAGCGTTCAAGGTTTCTTGCGGTTGGGAACGAAGCATCTGTTTTTGTATTCTGTGAGTTGCTTTTGTTTTTATGTGAGCTTCTCGCGCCGAATCGGAGCAAAATAAAGCGTCCGTAGTTTTTAGAGCTCCCCTCAGCCTAACGATAAGACCCCAGGCTGGGCAAGATCGACCAGTCGACCAGTGGCCCTAAATACACCCGTAGCCAGCTGCTTGCGTAGCCATGCACTCGTATGGTTTGTTCTTCTGTCACCTTCCACATGTTATGAAGAACACGGTCGCCTTTGTTGGCTAGCTCCAAGTCTTTTATTACCAAATGCGTGGACGGGCGACAGGCAGCACCAACCACCTGTCAACGTTGCTCTCCACAAAACAAATGCCGCCACAAAGATGCATGCGAGTACCCCGATAACCTGGCAATAATAGTTGTACACGGTATGGCAATGTTGCGAAACAACCACCATTCATTGTCGCCTAGCAAAACGACAGCGTGACATCCTGAGAGGCACGAAGATAGACACGTTCCGTCTGTCAGTATGCACGTTTTTGTGGGGCGCCAGCAAACCCTGACGTATACGTCGTACTTCCCGTGACAACATACCTTCGACAGGACGACGGTGGATCGATGTACGAGGGGGATGTCTTATGTCTACTGGATTTTTATGTGCACGAACACGTGCAACGTCGGGGCATTGGAGTCAAACTTTTCACAGCTGCTCTTCAGGTGCGCCGGCAGCCTAGGGCGTGAAAAAAACGCGAAATCAACCACTAGCGTATCGGCATCAGTGCCGTTCCTTCTGACTACTGCAGATCACATATATAGCACAGCTCATTTGTTCTCGAGTAACGCAGTCCGCTCTTGCTAACTGCTTCAGATCATATCCTACGTAGCTCAGTTAATTTGCTCTCGAGTAATACAGTAGTCCTTAGCTGATGTTTTTTGTTCCTACACCAGTTTTGTTCTCTCCCCCAATCATGGCACATCTCATTTGCTCTCGCAACGAGTAATTTAGTCCGCAACTGGCGCCATCTCTCTGCCGGTAACCCGTACAACAAAAGGCGCCCCCTACACATCTGGGCACTCTCTGACGAGTAGGGACGACGCAAACAAGAAGCGTGCTACGAGCACGGTAGGGGTACGGACGCACACTACGGTAGAGGTTCGCCATTATTTTTCTGGGGCTTTTCACTCGAGGAGCTCTCTATGCCTCACCTAAAAACTGATTTTTTGGAGAAAATTTGAAGTGCTCGTTCGATGAACAATCCCATGGCCTAGGTATACAACGAAATATATTTACCAAAAAAAAAGACTGAAATTCCGAAGATTTTGGGTTAAGGAGCCCTGTCTTGTCATTCAGAAAATATATATATATAAAAAAGTGCTACCTCTATCGCAGCACGTCTACGCACCTACATTTTTCTGAAGCCCCTCACTTAGGGAGCTTTACAAACCTCGCCCGAAAACTGACTTTGAGAAAAAAAGTGTTCGCTTAACCCGACGAATACTGTCACGGCCTAGGTACACAATAAATAGGATTTGAAACCGCAAATGTGATTCCGACGATGTTGGGCAGTTACTCTGTTGGGGAGCCCCGCCCGCCAGAAAATATTTGCGTCAAAATGTGCTAACCCTAACCTAGCACGCGTCACAATCTGCCGCAAACCCCCGACAGACATTCTGCCCGGCATCAGACAATCCCTCCAGTTATATGTTAAGGGCTGGTGTCTGATATTTCCTCAACTTGTGCGTGCTGTGCCCCCCGTCGTTCGGCATCGTTTCGACAGAGAGAGGGGATAGCACCGACGGATATCGCGTACGACAGGCCATCCCCGAAGCTGAAGCCGTTCTTAAGAAGGCATTTCGGGCTGAGCAATTGCTTGGATCAGCCCAACCGCTTCATGGTCTTCAAGGAGTACTTCTCAGGCGCTGCCCTGCGCTCGAAACAAGCGGGCTGAGTCCACGGCCAGTAACTTTTTATTGTTACAGTACTAATATCCTCCGGCGGATATGGGTAAAAAAGAGTAGTAACCCCATTATTAGGACTGCACCCACGTTTTTGGGGACAAACCACTTGGAATTAGTGTGGGATATTTTTTTTGCAGTACTAAAAGGGTTGAGCTCACCACATTTCCACGGATGTGTTGTGAGTTAATTTAACTTGGTTGCCGAAACAACTGTGTGACTTGCACATTCGACAGTTCGGTTCTACTGCCTACTGCTGTACGTAGCAGTCAAACTTAAAGGGCAAAGGAACGCGCCACCAAACAACTTTGGCCTCAAAATGTTATGTTCAGACTGAAAATTGCCGCCGGGTGTTTCCGGGCGGTGTCAAATGTTGCTTGTTGTGTGATCGACAAAAACGCCAACGGTACTACCGCACGCCTCGTTGCGGCAAACTTTCAACATTGACGCATGTACAATGCTCGTCGCATTTGAACTTTTCATACTCGACTACGTACGAATAAAAAAACATGCACTACGAGCTGATCCAGCTGTAAGGCTGAATTTCGCTTAATCGGCGGTTTCGCAACCGTATGGAAGTATTAGTACTCCTCGTTGCAAAAAACCCTAAATCACCTTTGAGAACCGAAACCACCCTTCACAATGTCTTAGGCTAGGCACATATATAACACGAATAACTCAGGAAAACACAGCGGTGGTTGCAAAGATTCTGGTTGCTTTCTTCAGCGGAGAGCTTCGTCAGCCATACATGTTTGAGCCCAAAAGTACCGTCCCCGCTACCACCACGGCGCTTCAGTCAGCGCCACACACAACCATTGCTGCAAGGATCACTGCGTCATGCCCCCCCACAGGTTCACACACCGGACAGATCAGATCCCATTTCATGATCTGTGTCTTTCAGGGCAGCAGACAGATCCCTGGTCTATGCATGCTACGCATCGTCCAGATCATATTCCCGGACGGGATCCGGATGATGACCCAGTACATGTTTCCTGTGGGTTGGATCTGTACTACACAGATCCCGCACAACACATCATAACGACAGAGATAGGATCTGGACGATCCAGATCGTGATTTATCCGATGTGTGCACAGGTTGGCTCACCAGTCACCGGCAGACTGATTTGCTCGAGCTCGCTTACCGACATCGCTATCGTCCGAGGGGCCTACAAACCTCCCGCTGTCTCTCCAAGCCGTACCAGTGTACCTCGGGCGTTCTCGGGGTGGCATGGTGTCTTCCCCCGCCTCCGCCGCCTCGGCTTTGCGTTTGTTGGCCGCCCTTTTTGCCCTGTCCTTCTCCTTTTTGACGCGAATCTCGTCTGCGTAGAGCTCCTTGAGTTTCTTTGGCGTCATGTGATCCTTGAGAAGGGTGAAAAAAACGCCTCCTGAAGACCGCTTCCGGGTCCCGTCCGCGGTCGCCATGCCCCCGTCATCCTGATACGTTTGCAGGTCGGTCGTAAGGTCGGGTAATTCTTTTAGAGCTGCACCCACGTTTTTGGGGACAAACTACTTGGATTTAGTGTAAGTGATATTTTCCAGTAGGAACAGGGTTAAAGCAAGGAGATCATCGACGCTAAAGCACCTACTTTCAAGTATGATACGTACCAGGCGAGACTCGATTTCCTTACGTGCCGTCGACTCTGTGTGGAATGCTATATACGATGGACCCATGCGAACAAGCAGCCAAGAGTACAGCAGTAGATACTACCGGCACCAATCGAGGATTACAGAATGACTCGATACATAGGAAGGTGAGAGCGAAATGCAAAAAATGGCTGCCAGAGGTAAAACCATTCGTGGTTGCATCGAGCGACGAAGCTGCTCCCTGGGGCAATTCTCTAAGCCTACGACATTCTAGCAGTTGTAGTTCGTACCAGGTATATGGTACGAGAACAGTTATCACTACGACGTATTGGCAACATACTTCCAAGTACGAAGTAAAGGTTTATGGCCGTAAATCTTAGCCATCGTGAGGCTTGTGGGGCTCCTCGCAGATACGAAAACAAGGCTCGTTGGTTAATTTGATCCAGCGCGGAAACCTACGAGTATGTGCGCACGCAGTATTGCCTATGTTAAATTCGGGCCGAACTACCACTCTAGTCCTCCAACGGGTGTTTCTTTGCTGTACGAGCATTTCACTCGTAAGCGACTAGTCCAAAGGATATGCTTCCTTGCTGTACACTTCGCAAGCGGCTCTTATGAGGATGTACAAATAATATGCCAGTTGCCTGGTAGTAGTTAGAAACCATCGTATCGTTCATAGGATCATTCCAGTGCTCTACTTTAAAAACGAAATAAAAATGAACTAAACGAAGTAAACTATAAACCCGTTTGGGCTGGTCGGTGTTACTTGCCGGGTTACTTGCGCGGTGGACAAATACTTTTTGTTTAGTCTTAAAGAGCTTTTCCCCCCTTTTCAACTTTCGAAACCCCCAGGATTTCAAGCCAACCACATCCCGAAGGGAAACCTTGTACCTGGTACGAATAAAATATGAATAGCGCAATTGTGCAGTTGGCAAGTGATGCTTCACGACGTTCAGGTGGCCCCGTCATCAATAGGAATCGGGGCTGCAGCTGTGGTGTCTGTTTCTCCAGCATTCAGCATATACTTCTTCCTTCTCACCTGGATTTTCTTCACTTGCTCCAGCAAGCTCTTGGATTTGTTGTACCCAATGGTGGCAACCACTTGGCACATCAGGTAGTATTTCGGCTCGTTCAGACTCTTGCACACCAACGTGGCGCACTCCTTTATCGTAAGGTTTCCTCTACCTTGCTTGCCGTTCTTCAATCGGGACTTTCCCCGCTTCCCGCTTTTTCGCCCGCCACCCCCCCCGCTGTTGTCGTTACGATCCCGAGACGATTGGGCCCGAGAGGCTTGCAGGGGCTTCTCCAGCATATCTAAGATCTCTCCGTCTTCTACCCCCCCTCCCTTTGCGCTTGGAGGCGTTTCCTCGGTAGTGGCTATTGTCGACGTTTGCCGCACCCCACTAACAGCGCCCCCCTCATTTCGGGGGGATGGCGGCGCTTCTTCCCCCCCCCTGCTGTCCTCGGTTCGCATTGGGCTTGATGGCGCTGGTGGTGGTGGTGATGCTGCTGTGGCCTGCTCGGTGGTGGTAGTAGCAGGGTCCTCGTTTTCCTCTTCCCCCCCCGAAAGCTCTAGATCTTCGTCGATGCCCAGGGCGGCGAGCTTGCCCGTCAAGAAATCCTGAGCTCGTGTGCGGCAACGAACGTAGCATTGAAAATACATGATGCGAACGATGTAGCGGACGAGGACACAGGGAGCCGGAATAGAGGATGCTTGTAAGATGGCTCGCAAGATGGCAGGTACGGAATATATCACGGGATGGCTGTTGCTGCAGTATGGCATACTGGCTCACAACTCTACCCGAGGAAGACAAACCACAGGTCCGCCAAACTACACCCCAGCTCGTGTGCCGCACGCAGCGAACCACATGTCACGACAGAAGAATCAGACGAGAACAACACATGTATCATAGCCGGAATAGAGGATGCCTATAAGATCGCAGATATGTCACGGGATGCCTGTTGCTGCAGTGTTGGATGCTCGCTCACAACTCTATCGCAGGGAGTTGCATCACGGGCCCGACAAATCCAACACCCTCGTGTACTAGACTAGAGCCAGAGCCGGAGCTGCAAGAAGAGCCTACTGACTGCTGTACTCGAGATGATTTTTCAAAATCTCGTTATTTCGCGCAATTTCTGGTCGGGTTTGCCGGAGCCAACCTTCGAAATGCTATGTACACACAATAAACGCTTCAGAGCTTTCAAGCTCACCCCATCGTCATCGTCTCCGAAATCCATCTCGTCGTTGCCATAGCTGGACATCTTAACCGTGGTCCCACGATATCTGCTGCAGCTGCGGGAAGTCGCGTTGGCAGTTGCTGTGGCTGGCGATCTGCCACTCTCGAGGTGTGGGGCGACTTGAGGCAACCCCGATTAAAAAAAGCGAAAAATAAAATGAAACTCCCGATTCGGGAATTGAGAAGGATGTTGCATGTTGAGCTGAGAAAGGTCAATACAATAGGGGGGTACAGAGGAGTCTGCACCTGCTCACCATCGTGAGCTACGCGATTGCACGCCATTAAGTAAAGGAATCGGGGCTGCTGCTGTTCTCCCCGGCGCTTATTGCACGGAGAAGAAAATACATATACCAAGCCAACAGAATGAAAGGGGTCATGTTTCAAATGGGCGCCTCCGCGACCGCCCTCCTGGGGCTCGCGCTCACGGCGGGGACAGGCTCCGTCGATGGCTTCATACCCTCGCCGCCACCAGTGGGAGGTGCCCGCTCGTCGGCCCTTCTCCAGGGGTCGATACACGTCCAGGCGGTATCGTCGTTGGCTGACGGTAGCCCGCGAGCGAAGGCAACAACTTTGATGTCTCTCAAACCGTCGGAGGAAGCCCGTGCCGGCGGATCTGCTGGATTGCCTCGGTGGATATTGCCGGGGGCGGCAAGGGAAGGTCTCGGGCGAAGGCTTTCGTTTATGCGCCGTGCGGTGGAGAGGAGCGACAGCGATGAGGACGAGGACGAGGAGGACGACTACGAGGACGGAGACATGGAGGAGTATAGGGACAGGCACGACGATGGGTTGGATAGGTACGATACGCACGAGAACATGTTGAAAATTTAGGTTCGATTTTGCATGCCTCTTGCGGTTGCTCGAGATGTATGTTTACTGCTTGGTACGACGAGTAGCACGAGTATTCCACGTGGAGGACTCGTAACGTGCTCGCCATTTTCGCTTTCCGGTGCCCCAGCCTCGTCATCTGTCGGTGGAACTGCTCTTGTGCGATTTGCGGCCTGCGTGGCAAGGATAAGGATTGCGGGCGAAGCTGTTAGCAAACACAACAGAGTTGTCGGTGTGTGTAGGTGTAGGGTACAGAGTGTTCGCTCGACCTTTTCTACGAGTATCATAACGACAATGGAACAATCGTTGATGTCGATCCAAACGCCACCCGACGTCTATTCTGTACAAGGCGCTTCGCTCCGCGGGCGGCATTCGCCGCCCGCTACGCTCGCTCAAGAAGGAAAAATAGAACAAATTA
>JAYJMJ010000289.1:2920635-2949802 GCA_036873875.1 Laminaria ephemera
GGGGGTATGTCTGTCAGGCATTGGGGAGAGGGGGGGGGGAGCTGTGTCTGTTAGGCACTGGGTAGAGGGGTTGGGAGGGGGTAATGAGGTAGTGGTCGAGGGGCGAGGGGGGTGCTATTATACTGTCTGTGTGTATATACTACAACAACAGCTGTCTGTCGTCGCTTGCATCACTAATTGATTGCGAGACCTGTAGAGAGCCGAAAACAACAAACCCGGCGCCTGCAGCAGCGGACGAGCTTGCGTTAACTCGTGGGACATGTCTCCTCACAAGCCGTCTTGGGTCGGTCGCGGTCGCCGTGCTTCTGTGTTTTTGGGGGCCTTGATGCTATGCGTTTTGAACACGACGGCTTGATTCCATTTTTTGTTTTTGTATTATTTTTATTTGCGTACGTACGAGTACTACAGAGTACATCGTTTTTTTGATCGAATCCACTTGCGTACCAGGTACAGTATCGGAAAATTGTACCATATCATCGGTACACATTTTGATCGAAACCACTTGCTTGCATCGCGTACGTACAGTAGTATGGGAAAATCGGACACAATTTGATCGAAACCACTTGCGTACAGCACGTATTGGAAAATCGGACACATTTATTGGAGTCCCCGCGACAACAGAGGGAATACCGGGTAGTACACCAGGTACGTATATACTCTGCTGGTACTGTAGTACAAGGCAGCAGCAGACGTGCCTGGTATGTAAGACGGCGGCAGTGCTGCTGCTGTGCTGCTACACGCAATTTGTACCAGTACAAGGTAGAGGGTCGGACAGATTAGCAAATGGGTGTTTCTTGTTCACCGTTGTTTAGTCGTTTGTTCTGGTGAGGTCTGCTCTTCTTTTTATTTTATTGCGATTTTTTGTTTTATCTCTTCTGCGATGTGACCATGGATGGGCACCACGCGCAAGATCGCCCGCCACAACTAACTGCTGTATTACGACGCGCCCGGCAAAGGTGTGGCCCTTGTTCTCTTGATGCCTGGGGGTACAATAGGATACCTGCTCTCCGTGGTTCAACGCGTCCCGTGGCGATACACCCAACTATTCTCGGCCGGTTCGCGTCTGGTGCATCATCAGAGAAACCTGAAGATCACACATTATCACATCACAAGAGTATCCAATCGCCAAAAATATTATCTTGCTTTTGTTGTTGACAAAGGATCTTCGTTTTAGAGGGCCTGCCCAAAAGCCACACATGCCCAAATCCCACCTGGCGAGCCTTGGCGCTCGCCTTTATCGAGCGCTACCCACTGCGGCCGGTTGCTGTTTTTTATTGAACGACATGTACCTCTACACGCAAGTACAGCAAGGTGGATCTGCTGCTGTAGGCGGAGGTGAAGCTCAGCACACCTCCTGTACTCGTAGTATACCTAGCCGTCTTGTTGTACGTATCCGTACATAAAAAGGCGTTTTATTATACGTACATAGTAGGTTTCGTCACTTTTGTGTAGTGCTGAAGACGTCCGGGCCGCCAAACTCCTGTGCGCGGTGACGAAGGCGATATCACTGCAGGTTGCCGTTCACTGACAACTCTAGATTCGATCTATCGTGATACAATCTCTGTCTGTTGTGAGTAGTGATCATAAGCGAGGAGAGCGACCGCTGCTGCTGCTGCTGCTGCTGTGAGCACAAAGTAACTGACTTTTAAAAAAAATGTATACCAGGTAATAATATGGGTTTTACTTTTGCCCGCGATACTGCTCTTTTGCTCTTTGCGTTGGGAGTCGCGGCTTTTCGCTTTTTCGCCCATCGTATCCTCGTGGTGACAAATATAGGCGGTGCCATTTCGATCCGGGCAAACGCGCGGAAGCAACGCGAACAGCACCTCCGCAATACCCGAGACACCACCTTGGCACCATCTCGTCATATCGTCGGATCGACGGCGACCTCGTGCGTGCGGCACCGGTCGCCGAAGAGATCGAGATCGATCTGAGCCAGTTGAGAAAACGCCTTCTATTTATGTGAAACCCCTGCATTTCTCGGACGGTAACCCCGCGGGCGCGCTCTGAACCGCGACTGCTTCGATCGCGCACGGCCGCACGAGGTGATGTTATCTCGATACCTCGCATCTGAGTACCTCGGCATTGTTTTCGCGTGAAAAACGGGCGTTGGTATCGTAAGCAGGGTATTGTCGTGCAGGTGATGAAGGACCCACGGGACTGTGAGGTGTAGACCTCACTGGGACTCGCCAAGTTTGGTTGGGCAAGCCATATTCGATTTGCCGTTTGTAGATCAGCGCGGTGCTATAGATTGGTGATATATTGACTAGATCGAGGTGGGGTGCGTGTTGTTTTGCGCAGTAAGCGATTGGCGCTTGATTTGCCTTCGGTACCTATGCCCATGCTCGGCAACTTTCACGACTTGCTTTTTGTGGGTACCGGGTACATACGGAGACCTGCTTTTTCAAAAGTACCAAGTACCGGTTTGGCCCACACGGGCAACCCGCGGGCGCGCGACGAGACCGGGCATCGAGTTTACCCGTAGTTTCTGCTGTGCGTTTAGATAGCCTGGTCTGGGGTTCACCCTGTACGATATATCGAGCTGCTCTTGTTGTCGCACAGTCTCTGTCACCCCTCTTTCCTTCTCGAAGGGGGTGCTTTACCTACGGAGGTACCGGTATGTATGATACATGAGAGACCTCTTTGTGGGCGCCCAGCGTCCATACGAGTACGAGTGGTACCGTAGATCTCGCCTTTGCGGACGGTCGCGACCTTTTACAGCAGCAGGCAGCAGTGCTTTTTGTTTTTTTGTTTCTGACTTCATCGTCCCAACCGCATCTTCCCTCCCATCGCTTCTTCTCCCCGTGCAGGCTAGGAATTCTCAACCGGGATCAGCAACCCTGCCGTCATAGGGTGATATCAAGAAAGGGGCGTCGAGAAGCTCAAGACCAGCCTTTGAGTCTCATCACGCGGGAGCTGGGAAGCCCGCCCGCCAGACCCAAATTTAAATTTAAAACGGCGAACGAACGAGCTTTGCCGCGTGCTGTACGAGGTCTGTCGCGCCGCTACACCAAGATGGAAAAAGCATCGACATCAGCTTCGACACCACCCGCACCCAGCGTGGTGGGTGACAGCAATGGCAGCAGCAGCAACAACAACAACACCAACAACACCACCAACACCAACACCATCACCAACACCAACACCACCAACACCACCGACACCAACACCACCAACAACGACAACAACACCACCAGCACCACCAGCAATAACAACAGCAGCAACGAGGTCAACAACATCAGCAACAACGACACCAACAACACCCACGAGAGCAACGCCACCAAGACCGGCGACATCACTACTACTAGCAAAAACGACCTTAACACCAGCAAAGGCGCGAACAACGGCAACGGTGATGCTACTGCAGTAGCAGCAGCTGCTGCTGCTGCTCCTGCTGCTGCTGCTGCTGCTGCTGCTACTGCTGCTGCTGCTGCTGCTGCTGATGCTGCTGCTGATGCTGCTGCTGCTGCCGCTGCCGCTATCCCTGCTGTGGCGGGCGATCCCGGCCATCCTCTTGACGAGGGGGGTTGCTTCGTGTGCAAGAATAATGATCAGCAAGACCTCATCCTGCTGTGCGACGGCTGCGACGGCGAGTACCACACCTTCTGCGTCAAGCCTCCAGTTCGCAAAATCCCCGAGAACGAGTGGTTTTGTCATCAGTGCAGGGCCGCCGGCAAAGGCGGGCCAAAGCCTAAGCCTGAGTCTAGGTAAGTGCTGGGGAGTGTTGAGTAGTAGTGTCGCATCGGAAGCTTTGTGCAATGATAATAATAATGGGCGTGCTGTTAATAGTGGCCTATCATACGTAGACTTGTATCCGCCTCGTATTTGACACGCCAGCTATCATTTCGTCTCCCCGAATCCCGAAAATAATTCATTTACAGTAACCCAACAGAGGATCCCATATTTCATTTATTACATTATCCCCCCTATATATACAGCACCGTTATTCATACTATTAATACCGTGTTTGACAGAGATACATTAATGGTAATGCTATACTCATGATATCATATTTATACCGGTACTACACCGATGTCGCAGTTCTATATACGACACCGGTGTCGCGATTCCTTATATCATACTGGTATACTTCGTATATACAGGTATACTTGAATTATACAGGTATACTTCGTATATACAGATACCAGGTATAGTTCGTATGACACCGGTGTCGTATAGGGTTAGGTTTCGTGTATACCTGGTAAGAGGCCTACCAGGTATATACGACACGCGCGACGTTCGCGGCAGACGCGCCGGATGGGCGAGGAGCTGCCAGGGGCGAGTTAGCGTAGTGTAGAGCTATCATTGAAGCTATCGTGTAGCCAAAATGAACCAGACTAGATATGTGCCAACTCTGACCAGTATACGGTCAAATATTGTTGTGCTTACAAGTTGTTACATACAACCACCGGCAACATTACCTACCGTTTGCAGAGCAGTGCGTTTGTAGCTTGTGTCGAGCGATGAACGTTTGAGCTGCAAGAGGAATGGAACCCCATGGTAAGACACGTTGTCAGGCAAATAAAGCAGCATGACAGTCTCTTAGCATTACCACGACAGCGCGCGATCGAGTGAGCAGGCGAGCGGATGACAGCACGCGTTCCGTAGGCTAGGTGTACGCCAGGCATGATGAGCCTTTGTGAGGTCCGACGATGTTGTGTTTTATTTTGCATTGGACGTGAAAAGATTATCGTGGTTGAATCCCCTGCTGAGCACAGCATACACGCACACAAAAGCACGGTGGCCATCATTATGGCAACAACAGCTTGAAGCGCGCCGGCTGCTGTTGTACCGCTGCTGCTGTTGTACCGCTGATGCTGGAATGCCACCTGTGCACTGCTTTATGTGGCTGCGCGGCTGCTTTTGAATTTCAGAGGAAGTATACGTAAGCGTGGGTTGAAATCGTCCAGACTGTGTTCCTTACGATGGCACGCAAACGCACATACACACAGAAGAAGCACCGTTCGTAGCTGTCACAAAGCCAAGACCTTGAGTGCGTCTGCTATATTGCCGTGGCTGCCACAAACTACGGAGCTTGAAGGAGGTGTGATATAGATACAGCAGCAGACAGCAGACAGAGCGATACAAACCAAAGGGAAATTGTGGGTTTCGATGGTCCTCCTTGGAAAAGAGCCAACTCGCGCGACTTAGAACGCCCAGAGCACGCGCCACGTAGCTCGGCCGGTGCCCAAACGTATGTCGCAGTGTACGGATGGGGCCCCTGCGTGCCCTCAAGCCGGAAGCGCGAGAAAAGACCGGCGGCCCGCGGGGAAGGGCGTGCAAATAACTTATGCGTATTAATGTATGCGCACCCAAGCATTCGCAAACATCCTCACGGCTTCTATTTCTACACACAGCGTTGCAGATGCGCTCTATCATCGATATGGGTGCCCGTTCTTCGCTTTTGGCCTATGATTACATGGCACGATGCTTCAAAGGATACTCACTCGCTCAGTTTGCTCCAGCGACTGTGCGTGTTAGACTGCGACATAGCTTCCAGTGGTATGGTGTGGAAAAGCAACTAACTTACGAAATGCGTGTTCGTTGGAAATACAATCAATCACGACTACCATACACGCTGTCCTCTTTTTTCGGCGACAGGGGTGCTTGAATGGCAGTCCCAGACTATACCGGGTCTCTCCCAGACTATTCTCAGTCCCCCTCAGACCATGTTAATCCAATTGAGACCCATGCAGACCGAACAAAAAAACGACTAGTGCGATCTGATCAGGCGTCTAGGAAAATCTTACGGTAGTATGGGTATCACCATGCTGCGCGCGTGCCGTACAGCTTCTTCCATTGCCGTCGGACACACCCACTTCTCCGGCTGTGCCTCGTGTGGCCGATGCTGAAATTGTCATTGTTTTTGGGCGTTATTTCCCTCTCAAGTCCCAAAGGGGTTAACGAGCCTCCTTGCTAGCTGCTGGGGGGTCTCGTTTATAATGGCTCATACTTCCGGCGCCATTATTATGGTCGCATCCTGATATCCACGACAGCACATGTGTCTCCTCGAGTACGAGTCCGTTTTGGCTTCATGACAGCTTTCATGATGGCCCTACACCATGCTAACACATGCTTCTTAATCCCTTGCCCGTCGGGGGTGCGTGCCTCGAAACGTGGCGTGGTGTCGTTTACATGCCTGATATACGTTATTGCTGTCGTCTATAAGCGATACTGGTGTTGTATATAAGAAATCACGACACCGACCTGAGTACACTGCGGGTGTACATGGCAAGCACATAGCTTCAATAATAGCTCCACACAATGCTAACACCCCCCCCGGCCGGCAGCTCCTTGCTCATCTGGAGCGCGTGCCACGAACATAGCGCGGTGTCGTATATAAGGAATTGCGACACCGGTGTCGTATATAGCATTACCGATGCATTGGTAGATGGCTCAAACTGCTGTAGCGCTCGACGCATGTATGTATCTCGAATTATATTTCAGTAGACTGGATCGTAGTGTAACAGCCTTTGGGTGCCTGCTACCGTTTTGGCAATACCCGTAATGTTTCGGTTTGCTTTGCGAATGTCGTAAAGATTGCGGGCGCATGCTGCAGTTGAGTTGACGGGTTGCTCGGCGTAGCCCCGAATTTGATGGGGCATGCACCCACGGACGGAACAACGAAGAGCTGGATTAAGCGTGTCAATTTACTGCACTTGTTTTGGTGTCAAATGCTGTGCACGTGCCTCAAAGACACGACGGGGGTCTCGTGGTTTGGGGCGGCGCGTTGATTTCCCGTAGTTTAGTTTATGTATAGTACCGTAGCAGCAGCAGCACTGCGTACCGGCGTGCGTTGTATTATATGACACAACTATAACATTTTCCCACCAGTGTACGGGTGCCTGCTGCAAGACACGGACAATATTCTGCAGCACTATCGACGAGAGTGTGTGCACGTTTTAAAGTCTGCCTTTGAGTTTGTATCGGGCGGTCTGATACGCATCCGGGGCTCGAAAGCGCCCCGAGCTTGGCGGGCTATCTTCAAATCTAATTTAGCGAGTGATGCTCGAGGATGCAGAATACTATTGCCCGTACAGCCCACGCCGTCACGAATTGGTACACTGTTTCTCTCTGTTGGCCAGGAAGTTAGGTACACACCTCCTCTTTTTCGTCTACTACAAAACTCACGACATGGCGAACATATCGTAGCAACCTACGGAGACAGCACAATGTACCATTGAACCAGAAACGAGGGTCATGCTGAATCCCTCACCTCTTTCTTGACGAAACGCCGACCACCGTAGAACTTTATTGAGAGAGGAAAAACTGTTGTGGTCTGCCCCCGCCGCCACCCTCCAGGCATGCATTGTCAACAGCGTGCTTGCTGCGCCCCACCGCTTTGGCACCCCACGTCTAGTGCGGCTTGGCAAAATTCGAGTGAGGACCAGCAGCTGGGATGTTCCTGCGAAACATATCCTGGTTCGGGAAATACCGTATCTGGTACGCTCCGCCTTACCTCTTCATTAGAATGCAAACGAGCGGCTAATACTATATCTCCCAGCAACGGCACGGGTTTTGACGAGTTTTCCCCCTCTCACCCCCCCTCGCCACTCTCCGCGGAACAGGTATACTGGTGTTTACTGGGCCGGCACGGTGAAAGGCACTGTCTGGACGGCCAAGATCCGTCGGCGAGCCGGCCGGAGCGAGGCAACTATTGGCTCCTATTCCTCCGAGAAGGTGCGGGGAAAAACCATAATAATATTTGATACCGTATAACACGCATGATAACACACCCCCTGGAATGAATTTCCGAGCTTGTTTTCTCCACAGTTGAGGGGGGCACACACAACGAAAACGGTCGCTTTGGAAAGATCTCGTCGAGATGTGTCCATACACGCATCGCTCGGCGTTTGCAGTCTCCCCGTTGTCGAGAAAATCAGCTTAGATAATCGTCCGAGGGGGTGTGTTATCTTGATTATAATATACGGTAGATTCGAACGGGATGTGTTCACCGTCGGTCGTTGATTGTAGGTGGTTGTCTGAGAGTTCACGCTACGATTCATCACCCATACCTAGTAGAGTCGCCGCCAATGTTGACCGTCGGCGTTCTTTGACTGTTGGAGCAAACACACACCGAGTTATCTACGGCAGTGCGGCACCGCGTCCCGGTTTTGTTGAAGGCCTGGTTGCAGCCGGCCAGGGTGCATCATTTTTATCGTGAGCGGGGAGCGTGCTATTCGTCGTTGGCTCACCTTGAGGATTCATAGTACGCTGTTACCCCACCCACCCAGGCTAACGTTTTTGGAGCTCACGTAGCGGAGCGTAGCCCACCGCCGGTTGCCGTCCAACATTTCCTATTTCTACTGCTGTTTGTCGCATCGAAACCAATCCATTTTTCTTCTTGGCAGGAGGCAGCCGGGGCGTACGATGCAGAAGCCAAACGAGTCTTCGGTGACGCCCACCCCCCTCTCAACTTTCCGGTAAGCAAGCACGGAACGTTGCGGGAAAGTGTTAGGGCCACAATAGGTTGTGATGTACACTTCACCGTGGTGTGGCAGCGTGATTAACTACCAGCCTTGAAAGGTGTTTGTGAGCCTATTAATAGTTATGTTAATAGTAGTAATAAAAGGACGCATGCTAAGGTAAGGTGCATCTGAATTTTGTGAGGCTCCTCGCTTGAGGAGCTCTATACCTCACCCATTTTTTTTTTGAGAAAAACGAAAATGTAACGTGATGAACAATCCCATGGTCGCGGTATACACCAAATAATAGTGTAAAACACAAATGGCATTCCAACGGTATTGAGTCGCTCCTCAGTTGAGGACCCCAATCAGTCAGAAACATGTTTGCCACAAAGTGCTACCCCGATCATGTCCCACAGGGGGTGCGGTTAAGAAGTTGTTCGGGGGTGAAGCTGCGGCTTTGCATCTCTTCGCGACCGAGCCGAGTTTCACAATTTCGTTCCGTGTCAGTGTGCTCGTTGTGCGGCCTACGGTAGTAAGCAGTGAAGGGTTTTTGCGAAGTTGACCCTTTGCTGTGTGCCGTCGTTGTTGTCCTGCCGGAATTGCACGACTGCAGTCGACGCGTTTCTCCTGTGGCCCCTTTTCATTCACGGTGGTTTGTCGTTGCCACTTTTTGTATCGTGCCATACGCAGGATGGAAATTGGGATGACGAACCTGACGAACCTGAAGAACCGGAAGAACCCGAATATGTAGAACCCGAAGAGCGCGAGGGGGCCGAGCAACCAGAAGACCCGGGTGTACCCGGACAACAAAAAACATCAGATGGGCCCAAACAACGCGAAGAGCCTGACGCGCCTGAACAACCCGCTGAGCTGGAGGAGTCCAAACAAGAAGAGAAGGCGGGTGAACATACACAGCGGGAGGAGCCAGATGGCCCCAAACAAGCTGAAGAGCCTGCCGAGCCTACACAGCCCGAAGCGCTTGATGAGCCCAAACAACCCGAAGAGCCGGGTGGACCCGGACAACAAGAAGGACCGGATGGACCCAACCAAGGCCAAAAGCCGAATGAGCCGAGTGGGCCGGCGAAACCGACGCAGCGGCGTCAAGCTGCCGAAACCCCGGTGACGGAACACGTTAGCGGTGGTGACGGCGTTGTTGACGCCGGCTGGGTCAACATAAGCGACGTCGGGGGCCATGGCACGAGCACATCGGGCAGGCCCGAAAAATCTTTCGCGGGAGCCGGTAGTGGGAGTGGCGCTAGTTCAACAACGTTTGGGGCAAGTAGCGGTGGCGCTAGCAGCATGTACGCGGGCGGTATTGTCGACGGTGGCGGCGGTCGCGGCAGCAGTTCACGCAAATCTGGCGCTGCAAATATCTTGTCAGGACCCGGCATGGGAACAGCGCAAAATACGAGCTCAGGAGCGAGTAACGGCATGACAGCAGAACGTTCGACAAGTGCTGGTACCTCTAGCGTGAGCGGAACCTTGCCGACAGGCGCAACTTCCGCAAGGCCAGAAATCGACGGCTTGGACTCGAACGGAGGTGGCGGTGCCGGGAATCGCGGCGCAGCTGGTGAGACATCCGCTCCGCAGGCCCGGCCGCAGCTCTCTGTTGATATCCCGGCGGATCAAAATGCCGGAGCGGAGGTCCCGAAAAAACGGTCGCATAAGCGCAAGCCGAGAGTCGGCGACGGCGACAGGCCCTTACCTACTACTCCGACCGAAACGCCGACCGGGCGGAAGCGAGTGAAGGCCAAGTGGCTCCAGGAGTACGAGTATGGCGATGACATGGAAATGCATGTTACGGGAAAGACACCCAAGGCGACACCTATAGCGAAGAAGAGTGATAAGCGCCGTGGCAGCAACGAGTCGCGCAATGCCCCCGCTTCCGCCGATGCTGATGGTGATGATGTCGGCACCGCGCCACAAGCTCACCCCGAACGTAAGAAAAGCATGGAATCAGACGACCCGACCGGGGGGTCGCCGCGCTCCGCGAGTGTGGCTTCTAAGGACAAGAAGAAGGGGAAAGGAAAGGCGTCAGCTAAGAAGAAGACCCCGTGGGGAGGGAAGGACTGGGCTGGACATGCTTTGTCGAAGTCGTCCCTGTTGCAGATCAAGGACACCGTGCGAATGTGGGCCATGTCAGAGGACGGGACCTTGGTGGGCGAAGATGGAAACCACTTCTTTTGCAGGTGAGAAATGAAAATGCTCAAAACGATCAAAGACAGGATTCAGAGAGAGCAGATAGATACAGTAGGAGGTAGTTACCTTGACCGACGCAACGCTGTGAATGTTTTGCCTGAATGGTTGCAGTCGACTGCTTCTTGGCTACGTACGCGCTCTACCCTTTGTCGACCCTTGGCGATGATGTTCCCGATTTACGTCTTCAAGTTCGCTTGCTCCATTTATTCGACGATGTTCCCCTTCCCATCCAGCTTCGCGCCCCCCGAATATGTTTTCTTCGTGAAATTCTCGCCCCGGCCAGCGTTTGTGGCGAACACGGCGAGCTGACATGCTGCGACTACCGCCCCAAGAATTTTTCATGAAGAGTACCGCGAAGATTCCCGCCGTAATATTTATGTATCGCTCGCTATGCACACGAACTTCGAAGATGTCCCCAATCCCACCCAGCCTCACGCCCATCCCTTTCTCCCGAACATATTTTCTTGCTCGCGCCGGACAGCGTCTGTGGCGAACACGGTGAGCTGACCTGCTGCGACTACTGCCCTCGAGTTTTCCACGAAGAGTGCCTCACCCTCGGCAGCGACAGCCAACTTGCCGCGGAGCACCAAACTGCCCAAGACCCGTGGTACTGCCCCTCGTGCGTCGAAGCCGGACAAGTAAATCTTGTTCAAGGGGTGAGACGGCAAAATGGGGAGAGTAGGATAGTTTGGCGACGACTCCATCACACCCAGACTGCATGATGCGCTTACACGCACCCTGTACCCACCCCCGCTAAGAGAGAAGTTAAACTGAGCTTGCACATGTGTTCTTGGTCTTTTCCAGGTGTACCACACGCTGCTGTACGTAGAAATGCAAAACCGCCCAGATGTACGGTAAAGTTACTGTAGTAGTCGAGTTGTTGAACCGTTCGGGTGGAGGCTCGTCCATTCCACCGGAGCAGCGAAATTGTACGTACAATGCTTTCGTAAGCTGTAAGTAAACGACTAAACGCCAATAGTATCGTTGGTCGGGCTGCGCCGTCACGCGCTACGCAGAGCCGCTAAGTTCGGCCTAGAGAATGGCTGCGCTTCCCTAGCCAGACCTTGGCTCTCCTTTAATGATGCGCTCCCCTCTTCTGAATGCGCCGCGAAAACGCCGCAATAATAGACTAATGAATGGAAACCTTTTAAACGGATGAATGGCAACCCTTGACAAGCAGATAGTACCAGAGTGGACCCCGGAGCAACGCAAGCAGACCCCCAAGCCTGTGCCAACAAAAAAGACGGAAAAGGCTCCCAGCAAGACAAGCGGAAACTCTTCATCGAGCAAGACCAGTAAGGGTGGTCACCGGCCACCGACATCTCCGAGCTCGCCATCGCCGCGTCCCGAGGTGACTGCCGCTAAGAAGAATGCCCCGAAGCTCGCCGCAACGGTGCACGCTGGCGCGACGGCAGCGGCGGCCGCGGCGGTGGCGGAGGCGTCGCCCGCACCGGCGGCTGCCAACGTGAACGATGCTGCGGACCCACCGCTCCTTGTCTCCCAAGTGAATGTGTTCGCGCCGGAGCTAGACAACTCCCTGCTGCGGTCTCTCCTATACGACGAGAAATACACGCACGTGCTCCCGAAGCCTGTACCCGCCAAAAGGCAGAAGGCCCCGCGCACAAGGACGGGTCAATCGAGGGTTGAAGCGCACGAGCGGGCCGCGGAAGAGAGAGTTGCGACAACGGCGACGCTTGAAGAAGGTCGAGCCGCGTTGGTCGATACCCGTACAGGGATGCCGATGGCCGACTGGGAGCCATCTCTCGGTGCGCTGACTGCGCATCTGCCTCTTTCGTCTCAGGCTGGGAAGCGGCCGAGACACATTTCGCATAGCCAGGGGACAAGGCTTGGACCGCCGTTTGGGGGATCCACTGGCCCAACCGCAGTTCTGGACGGCTCGGCGGTAACATTCGGTGCTCGCGCCATGGGATCCTTTCGCTCCGGCCTGGCGGCGAACATGGTGGACGTGGGATTAGTACCAGAGGAGGTAGCTGCAAAGGCAGGGTATTCGGAGCTCGCCAAGGCAGAAGAGGCGCTTTTTGAGGCAGAAAACTCTTCTCTTGCCAGCAGCAGCGCGGCGTCCGCGGCGAAACCGAACCCCTTCGGTTCCGCGAAGACCGACTGGTGGTCGCGTGCGCCCACCGACGGTAAGGGCTACTCTGGGACGGGCCAGCACTCGCAGAGACGCGGTAGTGATAGCGTAGGTAGAGACTCGGGTTATCCTTATGGCGGAGCTGGCGGCAACGACGGGGCGCGAAGGGATGCCGGTAGGCCGGGACAAGGCCCGTCAAGAATGAATGGCGCTCGCCAACCGAGCGCGAATGGGGCATCGCGCCCGGTGACACACAGACCCAAAGGAAGGCAGATGGTGTACGCTGAGCGGGGAACTTCCGCAAGCGATGGATTCAGCCGAACAATCAGGGGCGACGGGTACGAGCGATCATCGTCTACAGGACGTGGTGCGGGAACTGCTGGAGGTAGGGACGGTGGTGGCGACCCTGCAGTTAACGTGAGGCCGTTCGACGACATGGACGTGGAGGAAGACATGAGGGACGATTCTCGAGGCGCTGAAAGGGGGCGGGCTGGCTCGAACAGCGGGCCTAATTACACTCGAAAGGTGCCCTCGGCGAGCGCAGGTGGAGCCCGGCCGGTAGGAAGGGTCGGCCGCGATAAGGGCCTGGAGAAGAGCAAGGAAACACGCAAGGAAAACCAACGCTGGAACCTCAAGCATATGAGAGCAACGCAAGATGAGGGAAAGATGGATGTGTGCATGTACTGCCGCTTGCACCCTGACGGCGGGCTAATGGTCTGTGCTAACCAGGAGCTGGCGAAATTCCACTCTTTCTGCTTTCCATGCCTAGCGAAGAAGGAGGGCATCGAAAAGAACACCCTCACCGCGGGCAGTATTAAGGTAAAGGGTGTGTTGGGGATGCCGGGCGCGTGATGGCCCAATCTACAAAATATTGCACACTTTCCCCACCGCGCGATTGCGCTGTATCTTGAGTTCAAAATATGATGTCTTCCACGCCATGTTCAGGCCTCGCTCACCGCGTCCCCGTCCCTACCCCGCCTCGCCCGTGAACCCTTAAATTCTCCTGCCCCCGTTTTGTGTTTTCACTAGTGGAACTGCCCTACATGCCGCGAGCGCAAGGAGCGCCCTCAGCGCCGGTCCCAACCACCGTCGTCCCTGCGCGGGGCGGCGTGGGAAGGGGGGGGAGTTTTGACGAGTCCATGCTCCTTACCTCATGGGACCGGTCACCAGATGTCTGGAGCGAATGGGCGTTTCAGGGATCCTGATCGCATTTTGTCTGGGGGAGACGGCAGAGGAATCAAACGGACGCTGTCTTCTACCGAGGTAAGCCAGAGTTCAAGGTTTTACTTGTAGTGAAGACGAACGTAGAAAGTGGCGATTGACTGCATACCCCCTCGCCAGCCGATGACTTGTAAAGATTCAGCTTGTGATGCTGTAAAACATGTAGACGAGGCGATGGTTTGTAGGACACTCCAGCGGGTGCGCGAAACCCCTAATTGTCCCCCACCCTCCGCTATTTGAAGTATACGCCAACCCCGGCGCTCTCATATCCATAGCCGCACCGCGAGACTCGATTTGTGCTGAACGAAAGAACCTGGGTTGCTCGCATTTTTGTTTGTGTCTGCAGGTGTCGGCCGCAGTACGGGAAAAAGAAGGCCGATCGTCGCCAACATCCTTCGTTTCTGCAGTTCACCCTTCTTCCTTCTCCGGGGAAGGCGGTGGAGATGCCTACGCGTTCCGCCGCGACGCGAGCCCTCGCGGAAGCGACGGAAGCGGCGGAGGTGGAAGCGAAGGCGCCGCCGCCGCCGGTGACGGATGGAACGGGGAGGGCTCCGCTTCGCCAGCAAAGCTGCCGCTCGAACGGAAGCGCTTGCTGCGTCTGGTGGCGACGCTGGCGCTTGACCGCCTGCAGGAGCTGGACCCGCTTGATTTGTTCAAGGACCCTGTGCCGTCCGGGGTGGCGGGGTATGCGGAGACGATTGAGTACCCGATCGACTTCTCCACCATCCGTCGGAGGTCGCAGTGGGGGCTGTATGCGTCTATCATGGACCTCGCCTTGGACGTGGAGCTGCTGTGTGCGAACGCGAGGGCGTTCAACGGCCCAGGAACTGTGTATCACACAGCGGCCATGTACGTGGTGTGCTGTAGCACGGAATACTTGTTCAGTATCTACTTGTAGTGAACCCTTGTACTTCTGCAAAAAATTCTGCAAAAATTCTGCCACACTGAATGTCAGTAGTTTGTCCCCGAATTCGTGGATGTGGTACTAAAGAGTCTTCCGTTACAGGAGGCGGTTGAAGACACGAACTCAAACAAGTCGGCGGGGATATATCGTAATATGACGGGGGCCCTTTCATGCGGAATATTTTTGGCCTTTAGATATTATACGTATACTTCGTACATGGTTAGGCCAATCCTATCGAACATGGAACTGGCGTCTTGACAACCGGCCAACTGCAGCAAGCGACGCGTTTGACAACAGCTCTCACCAATTATCTCCCTTACCCCGCGCCCCCGTCCTCACCTCCACCTCCGGCGCCATCAACGGCTCCACACAATCGCTTGGTATGCAGTTCCGTCCTCGAGGGAGCCAAGCGGCTTTGGCCCAAGGCGACAGACCTTCTCGACAGCCTCAGCTCCGCCGAAACCACGGCCGCGCGGCACCGTCTCCGGGGCCCCGCCGCCTCCTCGGACGCCTGGCCCCTTGACGGTCACTTTGCGGGTTTCGAGGTTACACCGGCCAATGAGAGCGCGTACTACATGCACATCGCGATAAGGCGCGCGGCCGCCGCTTACCGCGCGCGCGAGGAGGAGGAGGCGAAACAAGAGAAGGAGGAGGTCTATTCCGGAACCGCAGGACACGGTAACGGCAGGGGTGTTGACGGGAGGTGGATTGATGATAACGTGAAGGAGGCTCGTGTGAAGGTTGCGGTGGAGGCGGCTGTGTTCGCGGCTTCGAGCGCCGCGTTCTTGTACACCCACGGGCAGATGTGCGACGAGGAGAGCTTGCTGAGGGACTCCTTGTCGGCGTTCAAGGCCGATGGCGTCGAGAAGTCACAAAGGTGGGATTAGGGTTAATATTTCTGCTGATCGTGTCATTGATTCGGTTGAGCGGTTGAGTTTTGGCTGGCGGGGTAGGGGGAAGTATTTCCACTGATAGTGGCATTGATTCGGTTAAGTTGAATGGTTGGGTTTTGGCCTGGCGCGGGCAATTGGCTGTGATTACCGGTCTGTGGAAATAGCACAGTCCTGATGTCATGCCCTTGTCAGTGCTCCGTAATATCGTTGGGTTCGTCAGATAAAAAGACGCTCGCTTGTGTCGAAAGGTTTTGCTGAAAGCGGAAGACAATCCCCGCCTCTGTTATTTTTTCTCGGCATTTTGTTCGTCTTTGCCAATTATTGACGAAGGTTGATCCATGCCGCTGTTTGATGAGACGTCACCAGTACAGTATCAATCACAGTGCAGTATTAATCAAGCTTAAAATGACCATCGCATACTCCCCTACCTCCAGCTGACTGTCGCATCCCACCCGACCTACCGCTCTCTCCCTTCCCTCAGGCGGGCAGCCGACTGCGCCAAGTGTGAGCCCATCGACCGCGCCGCCTTGCTCACCCGCAAAAAGCGCGCCCGCCCGCTCCCAACGCCGGTGGCTCGGCGGAAAGCTGCGCCGGACGGGGAATTCCTTGCCCTGGACCCCGCGAGCTACCGCCCAGTGCCCATGGGTCCCAATCCAAAGCTGGAAGAGGAAAGCTCGGAGTCCACTGCTGTGGCTGTGGCGCCCGAGTGGAGGGTGCTGCAGGCGGCCCACGGGGCGAAGCAGCGGAGCGGCGAGGAGTCGGCGCGGCACATGCGCACGTTCCGCAAGTTTTTCAAGGAGGTGGACGCGCAATCGAAGACGCGCCTCAGGGTGGAGAAGTCTCCTGTGCAGGTGAGAGGGAAGATGAGCGCACGCGGCGAGGGGTAGCGAGAGGAAGCGCAGGAAGCGTTTTTCGCGACATGCTCTTGCCCTGTCTGGAGTCTGTCTCTCGTACTGTCTGTTTGCGTGTGCTCGTACTGTCTGCTTTCGTGCACTCGTACTGTCTGCTTGTGTGCGCTCGTACTGGTCTGCTTGTTTGCACTCGTACTTGCCTCTTTGTGTGCACTCGCACTGTCTGCTTGCGTGCACTAACGGCGGTGCTCTGAAGCATAACCTGTTGCGCATCCCTCTCGCGCTCCACGTTTTTTGCGGTGGTTTCTTATCGCTCGGTTTCGACTCTGCCAGGGCCTGGGCGTCTTCACGACCGAAGCAATTCGTGCGCATGAGCTGGTCGCGGAGTACACGGGGGAGCGTTTGAAGCTGGACGAGGCGCAGAAGCGAGCCGCGAAGTACCGGGAGACCAATGTCATGGTAAGGGGGGGGGGGGAGAAAGACGCGAACCTAATGTCTCGTGTTGTTTCCGTACTAACGCTGCCTTTTGTTTTATCTCATTTTTTCTTTCCATCTTCTGGACAAGCCGTGGGCACAGGTATCGCCTCTTCTCCCCCCGGGTTCGTGCCTTCATTTTTATCGCTTGAAAATTGCGTTGTCTGTCTGCAACCATACGAAACGCTCTTTTTGGTGATTAGGAGCGTTCTGCGTGGGTATCTTTTTTTTTTGTTGGCCGTTTTCGACGCGTAGGCGGATAAGGTGGATATGACCATATGACCGATTCCCGCTCGGTTGTCCTACAACCTCGTTTCCTTTTATCCTCCGCTCGCCCCTTAGGATTACGTTGTTCGCCTCGACGAACGGACTTTCATCGATGGGACGAAGAAGGGGAACGTTTCGCGGTTCTTCAACCATTCGTGTGCTTCCAACTGCTACGTCAAAACGGTAAGAGATAATAACTGCTAGGTCAAAACGGTACCTGATAAGAGACAACGCCTTATATTCGAGAGCGCAGCATCTATCTGAGCAGCAGGTAGACGGCACGATTCATGTCTATCGCTCGGGCTATGCACGCGAAGAGGCAGTGCCATATATACGAGAGCGCAGCATTTGAGCAGCAAGTAGACAGATTCATGTACGTTATTGTCTCGCTCGGGCCGTGCACGCGCGCCACATCGTGCCGCCTCCTTGTGATTTATGTTTTCTGGAGAAAAAAGGCCTAAACGCGTTGAGCATTGCCCGGTTTTGCTTCATTCTTGATTTTTGTGTGGAAGTTCGTGGAAGCTTCCATGGAAGTGAATTTTACTTCCATGAAAAAAATTCTACTTCCTCCATGGAAAAAAAGGAAAAGTAGGAATCGTGTCGTAAATAGTAAATATGTACTTAACTAGAGGTCGCCAGTGGAGTACGGTGGACGAAAAGCTCGACGCACGAAAGAAATGGCCGAACGAAGCAGTTTCATCAACAACCAGTCTCGACAGAGTTGGCAAGGATACGATGCTTGCTATTGATACTAAAACAACAGCAGTGTTGTGTACTCAATGTGCACCCGTGCGCCCGCTTTTCGCAGGTGGCCGCCGGCAAGGAGCAGGCGCTCGACAAGCGCGTGTGCTTCTTCTCGCTCAGGGAAATCAAACAGGGCGAGGAGATCTCTTACGCCTATCCCGCCCCGCACAAAATTGGCCTGGGAGCAGTCGTCGCGGTAGATTGCGCTTGCCGAGCGCCGGGCTGTCGTGGGCGCATGAGCATCCGCGAGCAGCTCTGAAGGCGCGAGAAAGCGCACCCCGTGTTTTTTTATCCTGCAGGCAGGGGGGCAGATAAACAGACTAGATGGAAGTTTTTTTTTGTTAACGGGTTGTACACCTTGTCATCCTGCTGATGGTTCAGTGCGCACGAAATACTCTGCCGCATGAGCCCCCGCGAGAAGCTCTGAATTTGCGAGGAGGCACAGCCTGTGCTTTTGCTCCCATAGGCAGGGGAGCAGATAACTAACCCAGAGTTTTTTGTTTTTGTTTTGTGAGGGCAGCTCTGAAGGCGCGACAAGGCACAGCCAGTGCTTTTCGATCCCACAGGCAGGGGAGCAGATAGCAAGGCCGGATGGGGTGTGTGTTGTTTTTTTGTTACCGGGCGCTACACCTTGTCATTGACGTCCTGTTGATGGTTCAGTTCGTACGCACGGAATGCTCTGCTGCATGAGCACCCGCGAGGAGCTCTGAAGGCGCGAGATTGCACAGCCCATGCCTTTCGATCTCATAGGCAGGGGAGCAAATAGCAAGACCGGACGGGGGCGGGTTGTTTTTTGTTTAAGGGTGCTGCTAACACTTTGTCATTGGCGTCCTTTGATGGTTCAATGCGCGCGGAATACTCTGCTGCATGGGCACCCGCGAGCAGCGCTGAATTTGCGAGAAGGAACCGCTCGTGCGTTGGAGCCCATAGGCAAGGGCGCAGACAACAAGAACGGATGGGGGTTGTTTTCTTGTTAACGGGTCCTCCGTACACCTTGTCATCAATATCTTGTTGATGGTTTAGTGCGCACGGAATACTCTGGTGTTGTGATATGGAGGGTATCACGAAGCACGAAGGTTGCGCGGTCGGGGGTTGTGGACACTTTTGGCCGGATGTGTCTTTTGGAACTGCGAAAAGGATCCCACACAAATTCCAAGTAGCGTGTCACCCAAAACGAGGGTGCAGTTCTAAAACAGGATTATAGCCCGTTTGGGGCCCAGGTATAGCGGCCTAAAAAGCGACAATTGCGGTCTTGTTAACCTTCTAGGAAGAGCCAGCACATGCCGCCCGCGTGTCATACGTCTCCTTCTGTTGCACTTCGGGAACATCCCGTACCCCAGCGACCCGGGTTACTGCGTGTGCTCGATCCTGTAGTCGTCAGTTTTTTTCGGCATTTTTTACTCTGAAGTCCCGAACGGGGGGTGCGGATGAGCGTGTTTCGAAGCGACGAGGTGCTGGGTGGAAGATGGTGCAGGCGTAGCTTCCTCAGCTGTTTTTTTTTTCTCTGTAGGCCACTGCATTAGGTAGAACGGCGCCACCCAGGTGTTATTCGGGGGTTCATGGAAGGTTGTGTGTACGCACAACCCATGTGTAAATGTAGCAGGGACGCTACTGTAGTTGGGCGGATATACATGGACAGTTGTGTTCGCACAACCCTCTACATGAATGTAGCAGGGGCGCTACTGTAGTTTGGCAAGTAACCTCAGTAGATTTAGATAGGTTTTCGTGTTGCGTGTTTTGCTTGGGCGCTACTGTAGTTTGGCGGGGAGCCTCAGTACGTAGATAGGTTTTCGTGTTGTGTGTTGTCCTTGTTACAAGGAATTGACTTGTACCGAATGTGTGCGGCATTACTGCTGGCGGTGGCTGCTTTTTAGTTAGCAACACGGGACGCAAGCAAGCGTCGTAGGTATATATGTGACAGGTTCACCAGGATAAATTTTGATTGTTGATTGCGGCACGCTACGTAGTATTCTCTGGGTAGCATTTTTGCGGGCTTGGAGCGCGCGCCGTGGGATAGGAAATTGGCACGAACAGCAGAGGAGTATGTGTGTTATTCACATGTACAATGATGTTTTGGTCCCGTATGGTAGTGTCTTACTTTTATAATAACTATAGAAATGCTCGTCGCAAGCGCTGCCCATGTAGCGCGAACGTCAGTGGCAGTGCGTTTATGATCTAGGCCGATCTACTTGCGCAGGGTTTGTTTGCCTTTGTTTGGGGTAATAGTCTAGTGCAATGTAGCATCATGTCTTCGTTCGTCTTGGGTTTCGTGGTTGTTTGGGGTAATAGCGTAGCTTCGTTTTTCCTTTCATCTCTTCTGTCTTCTCTTGTTGTGGAACCTGTGTAATTTTCTCTTCTTCTTGGTGTCATGGATGCATGGTTCACCGACAGCTGCGCCTACCTACAACAAAGAGCAGAACACATACATACCTGGTACGATGGTATTAGGAAGGCCGCGGAAGTTTGGGGATCGAATGGCTTCGAGAAAAGTACGGGTTCCGTACTTTCTTGCGGATTTTTGTTTTTTGTTGTCGGAGGTAGTTTGGGGTGAGAGAACGGGGGGAGGGGGGGGGAGGGCAACGTCTCAAGCTATGCGAAATTATGTTGAAAGTTAAAATACCGGACATCATCGCCAATGGCTCCAGGCTGTACAACTTGCTGTCTGCGGCCTCGTCGAGAATTGAACGACCGTTGTTTGCTGCCGATAACCAAACACAACCAATGTCTATACTGCGTGCTCTAGACTGCTTTATACGTTGCTCTGTCATGCGTCGTTTGGTACATGTAATTCTTCCCTGGTGTACGTAATATAGCTTCTTTACTGTCATGTGTTGCATGGTAAACGTGGTTCTACCTCGCTCGGTGGTTTCAACTGAGTCTCTGCGACGGAAAATCGTGTTCATGCGGTGCGGTGGTGACTCGGGTAAGGGTGCCCCCGCTCGATAGAACTATCACTCACTCTACATGGATGGATGGATCCAAACGAAACATGAGTTTCGACTAATTTTTCGACCTCACAGCTGAGTGTGGCGTCTTGTTATGTTTTTGAATAAAACACGCATGAAATGATATACGACAAATGAGCGATTTTTGTGGCGTGTGGGAGACATAAAACAACTCCCCCCGTAGAGCCCTAGAGCTAGATCAGGACGGACTCAATGCAATGCGCCTACAGGTTAGGTGTGGGTGTGTGTGTGCATGCAACTATTAATATGGGTTTTATGGCGGTAAGAAAAATGAACGCGCCTACAGGTGAGGTGTGTGTGTGTGTGTGAAGCCCCCCTCCTTGGGTCGTGGGGGTGTCTACGCCCTGCTTTCTCGTCCGGGGGGATGAATGTTGTTGACGCTCTCTTGTATCTCCGTGTTCCCAGGGGATCTGTTGAATTGAGCGCGGAGCGTCATGGGGTCACCTGCGGGACCAATATTGATAGCTTTTGTGTCTCGATAATCACTCGAATAAAATATTATTATGGTGGGAGATCGGGTATCATACCCTGGTGCCGGTACTTAAACACCCACTGACATTATTAACGTTTCGTACTGGACAACACATACCAGGTATGTATGTACTATTAATACCACGGACGAATAAATACGCATACTTCGTACCACAGTAGCCTTTACGGCGTGACTGGATTATTATCTATGATAAAGTGTGGAAATCGAGGAATATTTTGTTATTGAGTTTTAATGTCGTCGACCAAATTGTCGAAAAAAAAAAAACGCCGTTTTTTTTCCGGACAAAATTCTATGGGTGGTCTGAAGGTACGCTGGGTGGTAGGGGCACAGGAGATGATGGTACTGGGAGGCACCGCTTCGCGTTGTTTAACTTGTTCTTATTAGTTGCTCCTTCGATAGACCAGCCTTCGTGAGACAAGTCAAAACTCCAAGTGATTTGATGTGCGGTGGATTCTGTCAATCCCCCGCCGCTCGTAATAATCATGTCCCGTCACATCTACGGGTGACCACTTTAGGACCTAAAGAACACAACCATCCTGGAACAGCTACATACTATATCCGGTCCACAAGGACCGTTCTAGGGACCTATCTTCATATCTATTATTATTATTATTATTATTATTTTTATTTTATTTTTTTCCCTCCGACAATGTAGCGTAGATGCCGTTCCGATATAAATCGAACATGCTTCCGTCAAGCAGTAGTATCTCTCCTATGACTCTCTGCCTACTGTTTCCCAACTTCCTTTCCCCACTTCTTTCCTTTTTTTTTCCCCTCTATTTTATATATCTATAGTTAGATACGAACATCACTCCATAACATAGGGTACCTACTGCTTCTTCTGAAGCGGGACTTGAAGGGGGGAAAATTGTCGAAAAATATTGACGATTACAGAATCGGCCGTAAGAAGCAACCCGAGCTGCAAGGGGGGGGGCACCTTTAGGTCGTTTTATTTCAGCCGATCAGAGCCATTCTGAAGACTGACTACCCTATATTTTTTTGTCTTCGCTACTACTTTGGTTTTTGATTTCGCGACATGCAACACCTTGGGATTGTTTGCTACGCGCTGCGCCAAACAAAACCGATAAACTCCTTCGTATGTTGAGATAGGTAATGAGTCGCTTGACCCAGTGGCCTAAACGAGGAAGTGGAAATGGGGGTAGCCCCCCTACTGTAGCGCCAGTCAATTGCAGCCCGAGCTGCAAGAGGGGAAAAATGTCCAAAAACATCGATGAATACATAATCGGTCACCACGGTGCAGCCGGGGCTGCACCGGAAGCAGCCCGGGCCGCACTGGCGTATGGGATGTGTCCGAATTGCAGTATAAGCAGTTGCACAACATTCGCGGAGCATGGCGATGCTCGTACTGCTGCACGCTCTTCTTAAACTGTTGATATGACCGCACTTACTTCTCGTTTTTTGGGTCGCTATTGTAGACCACACCTTGATCCCAAAACAGTTAGCCCTTCAGAGGGAACAAATAAATGTTGAAAAAAACTGCCGATTGCAGCACAGCATCGACCACACGCAGCAGCCCGGGCTGCTGGAGTATGAGACGTGTCCGAGTTGCAGTGTATGTAAGGAGTTGCACAACACTCGCGCAGCATGGCGATGTTTGTACTGCTGCACGATCTTCTTAGACCGTTGATAAGACCGCACTTACTTCTCGTTTTTTAGGTCAATACTTAGAGTATACCTTACCTGGTACTCCCAAAACGGTTAGTCTGTATCCTACAGTATGCATATGATACGCTTCCACGGCACCTACCTGGCGAACTAGACCCTGTCTAGCCCCCTGCGCTATCGTAGTTTTTGCCTCCACGGACAAGGTGGTCAAGTAGTAAGCAGTACTAAGTTTCGTGTAGTAGGAGGAGCCGCAGCACCAAGCGGCGGAGGAAGGGCTTTGCCGCTGGGGCGAATGCCGAAGAAGATGTGATCGAAAAGCTCAAAAAACAAAAATAGATGAGGATGAAACGCCTGAAACCGTCAAAAAAATGTTTCGTTTGTTTTTTCTTTTTTTGAGCATCTTTTGTAAAAAGTTTCCAATTCTATTTACAAGTACTTTGCCCCGAAAATGTGTGTGCATACATGTACTTTATCCCACACCGTGAGGGGAAGGGCGTAGTCCTAGTGCACAGGATGAGCTGGTGCCCTTCCCTATGATACTATTATACTCGTATGCCCTTCTGCTAGCTCTATAGTGGTTGTTGCGTGTCCGCTATACGTGCGTTTGGTGCTCTAAGCATGATATTATCAGCTAAGCTGGATATTACCCTGTGACCCTGTGATACCTTGCTGCGAGAGGTGGTAGCTATGAGCTGGCAGGGTAGTCTATACACGTACTCTATCCCCATAGGCTATGGGGATAAAATATAGACTACCCTGCCAGGTGTTTAGATTGTTAGTGGTAGAAATTCCGAGTTTAGTGGGGTCATCTACAACGGAAAGTCCAAAAAACGTGTCCGGTTCGAAAAGCAATAATACTACTAGCGCAAGGATTTGATTTTCGTGTCGCTTTACGTTCAAAAAGCAATATTACAGTGGGCACTCGATTTAAGAACGTCCATATTAAGAGAAAACGGACCTAAGAGCGGTCAAATCGGCTTGTCGCGCGTGGCAACGCCTATACTAAAACCTACCCGGTATATGATTCCCAATCTGAGATAAGAGCGGCACGGAGACATGAGCGGTAACACTGGCCTGTTCCGAGGGGCTCTTAATTCGGGTGCCCCACTGTACTGTAGTCTGTGGTCGTCAGGGAACATTTTGGGTACATCCCCGGGTTTCATACGTAGATGTTTGGATATGGATCTTGCGGCGGGAATAACCGATTGCTGGTGCTACTACTGTACCTGGTAGAAAATAGCACACAGCGATCAGTAGCTTCACAGCTTCTCTCAGGGATCAACATAATACCAGGGAAGTAGGTACACAGAAGGGAGGTAGATTTCGTGCATAAAGTTTTTATTTTTGTGGCTTTTCCTTGGTCCTTTTCGTTCTGGAAATGGTTATGAGTGATCGGCGGCGAAGCTATTAATAATGCTGCACATTGTTGGATGGCAAAACGAATAATAATAATGAATCGTGTCTCTCTCATGAGTGAGTGTGTCACGTGTGTATGATCACGTAGCCCGGGTGCTATAGCGATGCTGGCCCTGAGCTGAATGGTCCTCCACGCCTCTAGACCATAAATCAACGCATTCGTCCGACTTTTCAGATTCTTGGCAAACTTGTTAAGTTCAAAAAGCAATGCGGTGATGGCACGAATTCAAAAAGCAATACTGCTCTAATCAAAAGAACACTTTTCAATAAAATGAAACACTCTACTGAATTCCAGACAAAGCACCGATGCCAGGCAGCAAAGCACCAATTATTCCAGGCAGAGTGCCGAGCAAATAAACACCATCCCCATACAAACCACAAACAACACCAAGCAGCACAGTCTCACGACAGATCTCAGCCGGCAGCCCCATACACCACACCCTACACGCATATACCACCCGTTTGGGAACCGCAGCACCACCAACAGCGTTACACCGGCAAGCAACATCAGAGGCCATCAACAACAACAGTACACCAGCATGCTGCATGAGAGGCCCTATTTTATTTGACACAGTTTGCAAGCAACACACATATTAATAGTCAGTACGTGTTCATCTCCTCCCGGGGCGGTTAAAAAAACTTACTACGTCCTCTACAGGAAGCCCTACTAAATAAACTACTAAATGGTCTTTCTGAGGGCAAGCGTGGTCCGACAACCGTCAACCGACCGACCGACCAACCCAAAATCAACCCACCGAGAGGGAACAACACTAACCTTTCTTAAAAAAATCCCTAAAAAAAAAGGACGTAATCCAAACTCGCGGCGACCCTCGACCAAAAAGTCCCGCTCGGTTCTCCCGAAAATCTGAAACGCCGGCAACAAACATTTGAGGCGACGCCCGACCAAAATGTTCCCGCTCGGTTCTCCCCCAAATCCGAAACGCCAGAAACAACTAATTGCGGTGACACCCGACCAAAGTGTTCCCGCTCGGTTCTCCCGCAATTCTGAGACGCCAACAACAACGACCATATCGAATCGATATCCAACGAAAAAAGTTTGTACACACTTACGGCTATCTAATAGCCTAGAGCTACACCGACAACAAATACTTGCGGCGACACCTAACGAAAGTGTTCCCGCTCGGTTCTCCCGCAAATCTGAAACGCCATCAACAAACAAGTGCGGCGCGACACCCGACAAAAACGTTTCCGCTCGGTTCTCCCGCAAATCTGAAACGCCAACCACAACGACCACAACGCGGCGACATCCGATGAAGAAAGTGTGTACACATTTACGCTCGGTTCTCTGCGGCAAACCTAGAACGTCAACAACCAAAGACTGCGGCGATACCCGACGAAAATGTTCCTGCTCGGTTCTCCCGAAAATCTGAAGCGCCAACAACAAACCAATGCGGCGCGATACCCGACAAAAATGTTCCTGCCCGGTTCTCCCGCAAATATGAAACGCTAATTTGGGGCAGCTCGCGCTGCCCTTGCCACGGGAACTGAAGGATACGCCAGCTAACGCTAGATTGCGAATGCATTTGTGTTAAATTGACACACGGCACGTATGAAAATACATGGAAGTGCGGTGAGCTTGAGCTTTATTTTTCCCCACCCGCCGGAAGATAAAAAAAATAAGCTAACTACAACAACGATCACATCGCAGGGACATCCGACGAAGAACGTGTATACACGTTTAAGCTCGGTTCTCCCGCAAATATGCAACGCCGACAACAAAGAATTGCGGCGCGACAACAGACGAAAATGCTCCCGCTCGGTTCTCCCGAAAATCTGAAACGCCAATAACAATTAACCACGTCACGACACCCGACAAAAATGTTCCCGCTTGGTTCTCCCGCAAAATCTGAAATGCCAACAGCAACGACCATATCGCAGCGACGTCCGACAAAGAAAGTGTGTACACCTCTACGCTCGGTTTTCCCGCAAATCTGAAACGCCAACAACCAATAATTGCGGCGACATTTGATGAAAACCTTCCAGCTCGGTTCTCCCTCTAATCTGAAACGCCGACGCTAAACAATTGCTGCGACACTCGGCGAAAATGTTCCCGCTCGGTTCTCCCGCAAATCTGAAACGCCAACAACCACATCGCGGTACCCGACGAAGAAAGTGTGTACCGGTGCGCACTTACGCTCGGTTCAGTCCACCAGACAAGCCGGCTTGACCGTCATTGTACAGCAGCAGCAGCACGAGTAGTACCAACGCTACAAATAGATATATAGCAGCACCGTTGACCAAAACAAAAACAACAAGATCGCGACAAACTCGGGCAGGAGGAAACGCAGCACCAGCACCAGCACCAGCACGGCCGTTCCGTTTTTCTCTTTATCGCTCTCGCTTTCTCGGTCCGTGCAAAAGCTAATTTACCTACTATACTAAATAGCTAATACTAAACCAACGTGCGCTCGTATGGCGAGAGGTAATGCTGAACCGCATGCACCACGGGCTCCGCAAACGCGCTGGCTCTATTTTACGTCACACCGGGTAAACAACAGCGACGACGACGAAAAAAAACACGAAATAAAAATATGTAAATGTAAGGATCGTTTGGTATTCATGTTCATGCCCCAACGAACCTTATATTTCCAACTAGAGTGTAAAGTTGAAGGACTACAGTAGGGCTTCACAAAAAAACCCAGCAAACGTAAACATACCCCACAGACCTACGTACCACTTTGGACGAAAATATAGGGACCGTCAGGATATTAACATGAATACCAAACGATCCTTACATTTACGTCCAGAGTGGTATTTGCGTAAGAATGCACAGGTAGGATGTATGATACGTATCGTAACTGGAAATATAGGGGTCAAGGGAAGGTGGTCCCGGATATGTATCGCAACTTGGAATATAGGGGTCAAGGGAAGGTGGCCCGCACTGTTATACCGTGCACAACAGCCGTGCAGTTACGTCCCAACTCATCCCGTCCCATCCCGTCCCATCCCATCCTGTACCGCACCGGTCCCATTCAACACATCCAATGCGTGCACAACCTCCCAGCACTCGCCAGGCACCACACCACGATCCCATAACACATGCAAGAAATCCACAACACGATCCCGAAACACTCGCAAGAATTCCACCACACGATCCAACACCCGCAAGAAATCCACCACACGATCCAACAATCGCTAAACAAAAAAACACAGCACCACCAACACGATCCAACACTCCACCCGCAATAAAATACCACAACACGTCCCAACGACTGCAAAATACACAAAACGACACAAACAAACCCCTGCCGCGTGTTCTGCCACCCCTCTAGAGCGTCGCGTGCAGGGTCCCTAGACAATTAGCCGAGGCCTCTAATAACGACGACGCACAAAATGCAAAACACCCTCCTAAATAACCCCCCCGCCTCGAGCCGCATGGATGTAACCGTATTATTTTACAAATGTTTTTCTTCCATCGGGGTGCCTTTTTTTTAGGCTTTGTTGTCACCACGGGCTAGATTTCAGGGAAATGGGCTAATGTGAGAACAACATCATCATCAGCCAGCCGTATTCCCCAGCGGAAACTAGGATAACCCCCCCGCCCCGAGCAACACGGATGTAACCGAACTCCCCAGTGGAAGTTCACCAAAACTCGCGCCCCCCCAAAAACAAATGCCAACGCTAACCAATTGTGAGTGGGTTGGGTTCTGCCGGGCATGAGCCAACCCCCCCCCCCCCCCCACTCCGTCGAGCCACATGGATGTAACTGAACTCCCTAGCGGAGCGGAAGCTAACCAAAACTCGCGGCCCCTCACAAAAACTATGCCAACCCTAACCAAGCGTTAGTGGGGTGGTTCTTAAAGCGTACCAATCAAATCAAACCAATACCGCTAGACAATCGAATAAAACCAGCCAACCGTGGCAGCCAACCAAATCACACCAACCAACCCGGCCAGCCAACCAGATCACACCAACCAACCAACCTGACCAGTTAATGAAATCAAACTAACCAACTTGGCTAGCCAACTATATCACACCAACCAACCCGGCCAGCCAGCCAAATCACACCAACTAACCCGGTCAGCCAATCAAATCAAATCAACCAATCTCGCCAGCCAATCAAATCAAACTAACCAACCTGGCTAGCCAACCAAATCAAACCAACCAACCGGGGCAGCCAACCAAATCACATTAACCAACCCGGTCAGTCAATGAAATCAACCCAACCAGCCCGGCCAACCAACCAAATCACACCAACCAACCCGGCCAGCCAATCAAAACAAAATAACCAACCCGGTCAACCAATCAAATTAAACCAACCAATCCCACCGCCTAAATCCAGCCATCCCAGCTTTTCTTTTTTACCACGAATCTTCGGAACCACTGAACGCCCGAAACCCTGACCTGTGGCGAGCCTCCCGAGCACGCTTGACTTTGCGCCCCGCTTGGGCGGCAAAATCGCACAGCCTGAGCAGCAGGAAAGGACATGACATGACATGACAGGATAGGACACGACAGGACAGGACAGGGCAGGGCAGGACAGGGCATGGCAGGGCAGGACAGGACAGGGCAGGGCAGGACAGGACAGGACAGGACAGGACAGGACAGGACAGGACAGGACAGGACAGGACAGGACAGGACAGGACAGGACA
>JAYJMJ010000289.1:2964955-2975027 GCA_036873875.1 Laminaria ephemera
GGGGGGGGGGGGGGGGCTGAAGGCCGACGGCTGTCATAGAAGTACGGTGACTAAAGACTCGTTGACGTTGTCCCCCCCCCGGTCCATTTTTTTGTTCGTTCACATTGGATCTTCTTTTTTATTTGTCGGAAGTCGTACACAATTTTCGCAGGAGAGACCTGCACAACTTATATCGGTGGAAAAATCGCAACCGCACTTTATCTGGTCAAACTTCATTTCGCCACCATCTGTTCTCGCCTGGACTGCTGCACTTGACTTACGGGCTGCAAAGTGCGTTTTTTTCTATCCGAAGTCTGGACTGCTGCACTTGACTTAAGGACTTCAATGTTTATTTTTTCTGTCTGGAGTGTGCTGTCTGTATGCATCGTGGCCATCGTCACGAGCGACTCCGGCCTTCCTGCCTAAAGCTGTGGTGCGTTGTTGAATGCTTCGGAACGGGAGCTGAATACGCTCCTGTTATGATGCCAGCGACTCGCGCTCGCGTGCTCCGTTGTTTCCGCAGACGACGTTCCGAATGGACCGGTGGGGATGTGTGCATATTTTTGACCCATCTATTTGTTCTTGAACTCGGGGCAGAGTGTCCGCGCCGCTCGACGCTTGTCAAAATCAGTCGCGACTCTAAAAATGGAATGTTATGATTGACGTGACAGTCCCCCCGTCAACGTCTTCTGACCGTCGCGCTACATCGTACAGGGACACGGTCGGGTGACGATGATAAACGCGCTCAACATCAACGCTACCGTGGGAATATTTTTCGAGGATTGGGTGGAAATATCGGAGGGGACGACGCTGGAGTATGAGGTGTCGCTCTACGAGGACGCTGACCTCGACAAGGTAAGCTTTCACCGCGTTTTTTGCGCGGCATAACCTGAGCGGTGCTTCGGCGCGGACACGTGATGATGCGGGTTTGGTCGGTTACAAGGGCTCTCTCGCGGACAGTTTTTTTTTCGACGTGCGCGTTGCACTTGGTTTATAGAAAAGGCTTGCCGCAAGAAAAGCCGCAAGTCATGGGTCGTCGGTGTTCGGTGTTGCGCAATGCATATTTATCGTAATCGGCGGTACATCGTTTATCAAATGCTTGCCGCAAGAAAAGCAACAGTTCGTGATCGTCGACTGCGGTGCAACGTATTCCTTTCGTTTTGGATGTTGGACGGTGTTCTGGTCGCCATCGGTGGCAGGTCGGAGGTCGTCTCGCTGTTTTTATAGTGCAGGGGCCAGTTCGTCGCGTTAGTGTTTTTTTCCCCCATTGACGGAGTGCTCGTAAGGCGTGTTCCAAGACGGCCGCGCGCGGAGTAAAGATGTTAGGAGACCGCGGTGTGACCCCATGTCTGACGTGCACCCCGTACACGACTGCAGGACCTGCGCGTAACGCTAGTGTGGACGGACCCCGCCGCTTCTACCGGCTCGACGTCGGCTCTCATCCACGACCTGGACCTCGTGGTCATAGCGCAGTCTACGGGCACTGAGTATTACCCGAATGGGGGAGACGAAGCGGACACGGTGAACAATGTGGAAAAGGTCATCATTACGGACACGACCGAGATGGAGACATACACCATCCGGGTGAGGAACTGGACGGGGCTGGGGGGAGGTGGTCGACTGGTCGATGCTGCTGTACACGTTGTTCTTGCAACAACTTTTACCTGTAGGATAGAAAATTCCGGGACGTTTTTGTAATTTTCCAGGATTTATTTCTTGTCAGGAGGCAACATCGTGGTCCGCGGTTCGGCGTAATTTTAGAGTAATAGAAAGTGGCGCCGCGTTTTTGGCTCGTTTCTGGCCCGTTTCCCGTTTTGGGTCTGTGTTGGGGTCAGGGTTAACGGTTGGGTTGGGTCTACGCCCGTGCCTTGATCCCACAGTCGTGAACAGTCAACAGCCCGACCCCTGGAAGAATCTACGGGCATCCTAAGCCGTTGTTAAGTAGGCTCGGTCGATGAGTCGCACGGCGTATCGAGCGTGCCCTTGGCTGTGGCTGTGGCAGTACAGAAGCAACTGTTTTTGTCCGCATACCGCCTCTTCACATGCGTGGCAATCCCCCCACTAAAAGTTACCCTGGTATGATATGTATATACTTTCCAGACTATTAAAGCGTGACGATGTTGTTTCCAGACGATTGAAGCGTGATGTGCCTGCTAGTCTCTTTCGTCGCTGCTGTTCTCCGCGCTGAAATTGAGCTAATCCGCAGGCGTCAACCCCTTTTCGACCGCCGTATCTATCTGCTCCTAATCGAAAAAAGACATGTTTTGCCATGTCTCGTATATCGTAGGTGTATGTGCTGTCGTGTCTCTTCGTCGCTCCTGCTCTCCGCGCGGGATGTTGAGCTAAACCGCGTTAACCTCTTTTCGACCTCTGTATGTCTGCTCCCATTCTAAAACCATGCGCACTGTACTTATTTGTAGGTGATCTGCGACGAGCTCAGTGAAGCCGACATCCAGTATTTCGCGGTGATCGCGAACGGCGAATTCATCAAAACGAACGCCTTGCCGACAACACCGGAGCCTAGCGACTGGCTCGACCTCGTGGACCAAGCCGCCGCCAGTATCCTCACGTGGACATTCGGCGCGGCGTTGGCGCTAGGCTTCGCGGCGTGCTGCGCGATTTCGTGCGCGTGCCGCCGCTGCCAGCGGAACCGCAGACACGTCGTGCTGCAGAACAAGTACAGCCGCAGTATCAGCGCCAATAGGGGCGGGGTCGCGAGCGGCCGCAAGCTTAGGCCCGCGCCTCACCGACCCCAGCCGTACGCGTTCCCGGTGCGCGCGCCGGGAGACCCGTCCGCCGTCGGGTCGGGCAGGTTTCAGGAGTCGTGGAGGCGGCCGGGGCCTTCGTCCGAGCACAGCAGGCGGAGCATGCGGAGCGGGCACAGCGCGCGAGGTGCGCTGCTGACGGGGGCGGGCGCTGTGGTTCCTGCGGGGATAGACTCGGAGGCTACGACCCCGCCTACGCCGCCGCACGAGACGTGCCCGGAGTGCGGCCTGCGCCTGCCCGACGTGTTTAAGTTGGTGAATCACGTGGAAACGCACCACGGCGGGCGGGCTATCCGCAAAAAGGAAAATGCGGCGGCGGCGTTGGAGGCGGGAGCGGGAGCGGGAGCGGGGGGAGCTCAGGCGGGAGCTAAGACGGGGGGAAAGGCGGCAGGGAGACGGGGTGAGTCGCCTGTGGTAGCCTCCGCGAAAGATGCGCGGAAAGCATCACCCCTTCACCCCGCGGAGAGGGGGCGGGGGAGCCCTAACACCCGCGCTGCGAGGGCGGCGCGCTCGTCGTCGAAGACCCGCTCCGAGTCTCCAGCCCACGCCCGGCACGCGCATGTCTCTGCCGTCCGCTCCTCGACGGCGGCGGTTGCAACTGCGGTTGCAGTTGGAACTGTGGTTGTGACAGCGGTGCCCGCTTCCCGCAGGAAGGCGACCGCTCCTCCGGCTGAACCTCCGTCGAGGTCTTATCCCGACCCGGCGACTGCGGCGGCGGCAACGGCGGCGGCGGCATCCTCGACGACGAAATCGCGTTCGAAATCTCCGGGGATTTCTGGAAGCGGTCGATCCGGCTCCGGACGTTCTGGGTCGTCGACTGGCAAGACGAGGTCGGCGTCGCCTGGGAGCAGCGACCCGGCTGCTGCAGCTCCGACGCGGGGCAGGGATGCTCTCCCGCGCCTTAAGGACATCAGCGGACACGGGGCCAGCAGGCACGTTCGCGACCAGGATTCGAGCGGACACGGGAGCGGCGGCAGCAGCGAACCCCTCCCGCGCGTCCTTCCTCGCGTGAAGGACAGGGGTAGGTCCGCCGGAGGGGGGGATAGTGATGAGCTGCCGCGAATCCTTCCGCGCGTGAAAGATGGGAGCGGGCACGGGACCAGCAAGGATAGGAAGAACTCGGGGTCTGCTGGGGCTAGCCCTGCCGCCCCCGCGCGCGGCTCGAACCGACGCACCGCTGATGGAGGAGCCGGCGCCGCCGCGGCTTCGAAACTTGCCGCGACAAAAAGGTCTAGAGGAACCAGACCGGATCGTAATGGGAGCTCTCTTCGCCTCGAGAATCGCCGCAACGGTGACAGTGGCGACAGCCGTTCTCGCGGAACCTCCAGAGAGAGAGGTGGAACCGACGCTCGCGGCACCTCGAGAGAGAGAGGCAGGCCGCATAATGCTGACAAGGGGAAGCCGTCGGAAGACAGGGGTCGCAGTCGTGGCCGTTCGCGCCAGCGCGCTCATGCCCCCGCCCTCGACGGCTTGAGAGGGCTTGCACGCGAAGACTCGACGAGGAGCCTCGCGCGTACCGCGAGCCTAGACCGGCTGTCGGCTCTCTCGTCACGTGCCCTCGCTCGCTTGAACAGGGGGGACGGGGAGGGTGACGCCGCTGTGGGCAGCGGCGGCGGAGTCGGCGCGTCGGGTGGTGACAAGAGCGGCGCGGCACGTAAGAAGGAAGAGGCGTTGTCCCGGAGAGGAATCCGGCGGGTCGCCTCGACCGAAGACATAGTCCCGGCGGGCCAGCGGCTTACCGCGGACAGGCTAAGGCATTTGGGGTCGGGTCTCGCGGCGGAGTTTACGGTGCCGCCGCCCGTGTTCAGCCCGGTGAAAGGGTCCGGGAAGGAGCCGGCGTACAGCCCCGTGGCGAGGGATCGGGCCGCGGAACTGGATGAGGATCGGCCCGTGAGCTTGACGAGGAAGTTTTTCCGCCAGCTGTCTGGGGAGCTGTGAGGTGTCCTATATAGCGGAGGGAGCTGTGAGGTGTTCTGTGCAGCGGAGGGCTGTGAGGTGTCCTAGTAAAGCTGGGGAGCTGTGAGGTGTCCTATATAGCTGAGGGAGTTGTGACGTGTCCTATTTAGCTGGGAGCTGTGAGATGTCCTATATAGCTGGTGAGCTGTGAGGTGTCCTATATAGCGGAGGGAGCTGTGAGGTGCCCTATTTAGCTGGGGAGCTGTGAGATGTCCTATTTAGCTGGGGAGCTGTGAGGTGTCCTATATAGCAGGAGCTGTAGCGTGTCCTACATAGCTGGGGAGCTATGAGGTGTCCTATATAGCTGGGGAGCTGTGAGATGTCCTCTTTAGCTGGGGAGCTGTGACATGTCCTATATAGCGGAAGGGGTTGTGAGGGTGTCCTGTGTAGCGGAGGGAAAGGAAGGGGGGGCTGGGGCCATCGATAACGCGGTGTCCGCACTACTGTAAGAGCTACCACGTGGTGCGGTAAGCTAAGGTAGTTGTCGTGGGTGTCAATCACGGGTGTCGAAGTTTTTGTTTTCAGTGTTTGTAAGAGCTCAAAAGTCAGCATAAAAAGCTGTAGTACTGGTCGTTTTTTTTCTCCCGCACTATTGGGCGTGGTTTCGTTCTGGTCCCTATGAGCAGCATCGTATCACGGGGCGCACATGTTTTCGAACAGAATGGGCTGTAGGGCACCAATAGTACGAAATATCATGGGCGGGGGAGCACGTTGTAAAGCCGCTATATACGTCGTAGCCGCAGTTTTTTTTGTTTGGTCCAAGAAACCGAAATCATGTCTGTTTTTGGAAGTTGTGGAGTCTGTACAGCAGTAGTCGACGTGCCTTGACTCTCTCCCCTTCGTTGCAGTCGAGGGAGAGGAAGCACATGGAATATTCTAGAAGGTTCTAGTCCGTCCGTCCTATCAAAGGAGCGCACAAAGTTTTGGGTTTGATTGTGTTTCCTCTTGTTGACCTGGTAAATCGCCACGTAGGGCTGTTTTTCAAGAGGACGGCCATGTGCTTTAATTTTTAACCAGTCTGAAGTTGATATTCTGCGTGTTGGTTGGAGGTGTTAGGGTATGTAGTGTACCGGTAGTTGCACCTGCTGTACACAGAACAGTGATGCCATGTCGTCGGTTCGCAGGTGCGGGGGGCGCAAATCTTGTGTGGCATCCCTTGTGCTCCCCCTCGTACTACTCTAGTTGTCCGTTTTTCTTTTTTTGTCTGGTTGCGCGCGGGCGGGGGGGGCGTTCGTTCGTGTGCTTGGGGCCGTGCGTCGCGTGTGAAGCCGAGAATAATGCTGTTTTTCGAAGCCTCAAGGAATGTTGTTTTTTTCGTGCGCCGGGCGCAGCCCGCCCGCGGCTTCAGCAGCAGCTCTTCTTGTTGTCTGAGGTGCCCCTTTGTAGCCCGTTTTTCTGTCTTTTTGTTGTCGTGCGCAAGAGGCTTCCTTGTCAAGCCGTGTGTCATTTCGTTGCTCAAGATCTTCCATGTGTATCTCTCTGTTTTGGGACTGGCAAAGAAAAAGTGAGACTGTTAAGTAGCTCTGGGAATCACGTGCTCGATTCCGAACATTTTTAACACTTTTGTTCTTTGGTATCAGGTCTGGGTATGGATGGGGGAGGGGCGCAGTGTAGCATACTGATAGAAACTTATTTTCACAAGGAGAGAGTTGTGTCGCTCGCCTACCGATTTTAGCGTGTAGGTGGCGACTGAAGTTTTTTTTTTTGTTGTAGTAAAAATGTGGTGAAATCATTAAACATGGGACCTCCTGCTGAGGGATGGCCCATGGTGTGGAGTGATCTTCACTCGAACCGAGATAATGGAAGCAATTAACGTGTGCTAATGTCACGTCATATGTGCGGTCTCGGAGGTGCTTTTGCTCCCTACCGCTGCTGTCTTTTGCGAATCTTACTCGACGCGGTAAGGTGTTTCCGCCGTGAGAAGTTTGGAGAAGTACTTGCGCGCTTGTCCTCGAGGTTTTTGCCCTTCCCCTCCAGCATTGCCGGTCGAACCCACCAATGGGGTTTCCATAGAGACAGCCGATGCTGTAGATGGGGAAAACTGAGTTATCTTGTCGTTCAAGGAGGCTTCTTGTGTTTAATGTTGCGGTTGTTGGCGTAACAACTTCCTCTAAGTACGTACCGGTACTAGGTACTCGTGTCACACATTGACGCAAGGCCTATCTACTAAGCTTTGAACGTAAAATGGTTGACTATCCTTCATCACAGAGCCTCCCCCGTTCCTAATCAATAAAAAAAGTTGTTCGCGAGACGAGTCCAACTAGGTTAATTCCCGGTCGTCGATGATCGATCTCCACCCTACCTTCGTTTCCGATTCCGAAGTGTTCGCGGTGGTGTCGACCTGCCTCTTCGCTCTAAAGTCTTTCAGACGAGGTCACAGGTACCCCCGTACGCGCGAAGTCCACTAGTCAAAGATGCGCTATGCCTATTGCACAGTAGTATAGTCATCGATTCAGACCCAGCACGTTGATAGGTGGGGCAGAGTCCAGCCTTACACCGCCGTAAAAGACCCCCCCCTCCCCTCCGCCCGCTCGCCGAGGGCACGCGCAGGGTACGGAGGTACAAGGCGCTTCGCTCCGCGGGCGGCATTCGCCGCCCGCTACATTCGCTCAGGAAGGAAAAATAGAACAAACGGCCAAGAGGTCCATGATTGATTGTAGGTGCAAACTGGCGACTTGAAAATGCCAAGAGCCCCGCCGCCATGCTCCAGTAAAACAACCCGGACGCCACATGCATGAGTGTACCGTATGTACCAGGTACCTGGTATCTAGCTGTAGTACTTGCGATGTATATGTCTGTCTCGAAGTTTGTGACCATGTAAAGAGCTTTTGTCTCTAGGATGACGAATCGGCACGGACACTGGGTGTGTGCTGGATTCTCGATGGGTGGAAAAAACAGTTTATTAAAATACACACACAGCAGCAGCAGCGTGGGACATGTATGATATGTGGTTGAAGTGGCAGCAACGAGACGGCTGTTTTTGGTCACGTCAGTCACACCTGAAGATATTCCAGCCTAAAAGCAGTATAATACTGGTACGTCTAGACGGCGGTCCGTCACAGGGCTAAGTGTCAGCGGTATGTTCTGTACGTAGATACTGTGGCTGTCGAAGCTTGGTTTGTGCCTTCATTTCGTGATGTGCGCAGAAGCAGGTTCAAAAACTAAAAAAAACTATAAAAAAGGAACAACAGGAAAAAAAAAACGGTCCAGAGACCGGTCCGGAAAAAATAATTTTCCCGTTGGCAATTAAGAGCTGAGGATGGCTGAGAGGTGGGAGAATATGCCGAGGGCGACTTCCGGAGGTGCCGAGATTAGAGCAAGTGAGTCTTTGATACGGCCACGTTTGGGGGACATATTACTTGGCACGACTGAATTTTTTGTACCGGAACTGTTTTTTGTGTTACTTTTCCTTGGGGGGGCGACAGCGGCAGCACTGAAATCTGAGGCCGGTCGCTGTCGACGGGAATAGGAAGGAGGTGGTGGACCGTGTGGCTAGCCTACCGGCTCGTCTAAATAGCTTAAGAGCCGGAAACCTATGCTAGTGCTTCCCCTCTGAGGTACTACTACAATATTACCTGGTAATTTGTTGTTGCTTGACAGCAGTAATTTCTCTCTTTCGTTCTTTCGTTTTCTCAATTATGTTTTTTTCTTTTCTCTTACTCTTATTTTCTGTCTTCCTTGCAAGTAGTCTGGTGTGCTGGCTTGCATACATGTTGCGCCCTCGTATTCATTGCGTTTGGCACTGCATGGCCTAATCGCCTTGCTGTATTTGCAATGAGTATCTCTGTCTAGTAGTTTGTGGCCACAGAGCTCGTCTCTCTAGAAGGAGGCATCGGCACGGACACTGGTTGTGCTGGATGTAGATGGGTGGAAATATCAGTTTAATGTGAAGAACACACACATCTCCCTCTCCTTCCTTTCTTCTTCGTGTTGGTAGTGATGCACCAGACTCTTCCACAGCCTACGCAGCACATGAGAGAGAGGACATCCACGAGAGAGGGTTTATTTTGTTTCGTCTTGTTTCCTTGCGTCGTTCTGCTTTGTTTTGTCTTATTTTGTCTCATCCCAAGAGTCCTTCGGGTTTTCTATTTTTTGTTTTGTTTTTCTAGTTTCTATTTTCTTGTTTAGCTTGGTTTTTGGTGTGTTATTCGCACCCGGTGCGCTGACATTTCATTTGCTTTCCTTTGTTCATTTGCAATTATTTTGGTTTCTCTGTTTCACAGTCTGTGACCACAGAATGTTTTATCTCTCTAGGATGGAGAATCAGGATGGACACTGGGTGTTCTAGTGACGTCGTGTTCTAGTGATGTTGGGTAGAAAGAACGGATTTAATGTGAAGACAACACACACAACCACTGCCGTACCACTGCCGTACAGTAGTATCAGGTATTACGTAAGATACCCTTGGGTACTCGCGTACCATACACGTTTCATATATACCAGCAACAAGAATGTACCGATACAGCAGCTTACAACAAGTATGTACCGGTACAGCACCTTACAACAATGTACCGATACAGCAGCTTACATCACGCAACGGCGGTATTGCGAGTGCTGGAAGCTTGAAGCTTGGGTGGCTTGGTGGCTTCAGAACCGATCACGACGCAATACGATGATCTTGGCCTGATGGAAGTGTCTTCGTCCGAGTTTTTGTTGCTGTGCTTGAAATGACATTGCTGTGTTGAGAGTTGTGATTGTAGAGCCTACCTGGTATATACCTGGTACCTTGTACGCAGCTGTCGCCAGGTGCTAACTAACGAAAGGGGCGTTTTTATACTTGTACAGACATACCATGTTACATCAGTGTGCGTACAACTGTAGTTAATGTACAACAGACAGGTCAGCAATAGATGTGCTGCTGCCGACAGGTGGAAACTCTCGACATGGAGCCCAGTACGGTAGTAGTACGTACGAGCACGTAGCCTTTAGTATGTATTTATACCAGGACGGGCAAGCCTTATTCTACCAGGTACGTACCTGGTATACTGCTGTAGCCATACTCGTAGAGCCTTTTTCAATATTGGCTACTGACTACTCGTACTCGTATGATACTGCTTGCTGACTGTTTTCTGTTGAACGCTCGAACTTTTTTATGCAGCCCGGAGGGAGACGTGGCAATATGAACCCTCCTTTTTTATTTAAAGAAAAATACGGCGTGAGCTGTGAGTTCTTCCGATCGGTCTACTGAACTTTGCAAGCTGTCCGTGGTATATCGGTCGCGCATTTTCTAGATTAATTCCACGTGAAGGATAAAGGCAGGTGACCCCCCTGCTACCAGGGGCAACAGGACGATAGCTTTTTTTTTTTTTTTTTTTTTTATCCTCCGGCGGATGGGGAAAAATAAAGCTTAAGCTCACCACACTTCCACGTAC